>JAFIRS010001095.1:0-439189 GCA_018342105.1 Gonioctena quinquepunctata
AATGTAAAAAAAGGATGCCCCGATTCCGGTCGCTTAAATAAACAACTGATAAGAAGTGCTGACGTAGATAATATTCCTGCAAAGACTTGTCGGTTGAGTCATAGCCGCATCTTCGCTGACTCCTCCCACTTTCCGAAATGGCCGCCGCCATTCACTGATCACGTGACACTTCCTCCCAACCAATGCCGTTGACGGATATTGGTTGACACCCCCATTTCAATATGCTGCTCGGCTATTGGATAACGGCCGGCGGCTATCACCACGCCCACGACCTATCACAGCTCTCCCCACCTCCCACTCTCAATCACACACTCCCATACACAACATGGCTGCCACCATTCCGACCAATCACAGGCCACTCATCCCCCCCACCTTTTTCCCTACCCCACATACAACCACCATGTGGCGGGAGTAACCGATGACCGGAGAGGTGCGCTCGTAGTGACATAGCCTTACTACTCACAACTGACTTCATACGCCGTTTTGTGTTGTGTTATTGTTAAATGTCTTTTCTTAATTATTGATTTTTCATCCCGGTCAACCCACTATGTATTCATCAATCAGAGCTAACTCCATTCTCAATTATCGTAAACAACAAACTTGAGAATGCTCGCATAAGTCAGGCAGGGCGCAGACAAAAATTCCCATCTTCCCTAAAAAGTCCTGGTACACCAGCAGAGGTGTGCCCACCCCCCTCCATACGATCACAAGTCGGCTACCTACAACCCTATAATAGTAAGATCACATTTATACCGAGTGACACAGGATATCGGGCCACCCCTGTAACTTCTGCATTCGTGAACCGATTTTTCTGAAATTGGGTACCGTTATATGAGCAACTATTTCGGATTTGATCACATTACAATCCAATATGGCGGACTTCCGGTTTTTCTGGAAATGTCAGTAACTTTGTTTTTTCAAATGGAACACCCTGTATATTTTCACATATTCGAATTCAACAAGTCAAAACAAGTCCAAACCTCATGTCGAATGTCATTTTTTCAACACAATTGGAACTAAAATGTTTTTTTCATTTTACCTCGTGGAAAATGAGATTTGGTCGAAGCTATTCACAATGAGTCGCAAATAACAGAAAAACTTAATTTTTTCTGTAAAATTATTTTTTCTGTCACTTACTGGTCAATCAATTCAGTCACATCACATTTTGATCAAAAATTCATTTTTTTCTAATGGAACCCCTATGGGCCACCTACCTGTCTCTCTAGAACAAACACCAAGGAAAAGAATGACATATCATTTTTGTATTTCGGTGCAGTAACAAATTGTATAAATTCGAAAATCTACAACTAGTTCATGAGTTTCCTTGCAGTTCGAATAATTGTTCAACTTAGTAAGCTGTGGAAAACAACATTCCTGAATCTTGTCAACTAATTGTGTTTCGCTGTCATCTTTCATCCCAACTCTCGAAAATCAGTTATCTTCCGAGAATTAGTTTAGTAGAAATGTAAAATCAAAATTATAGGTTCACAAGAAGTGAACAGGTTGATATGTTATTAATTTACAGAGAATGTCTTTGAAACAGTGTCGCCGCTTGTCAGTTATACGCTGAACGATACCCACACAGAAAATAACCCAACAATGGAGAAGATGATCGTAAGTGAGGAGGCAGAAATGAACGTTTTGCTTATGTTGATTTTGATCCAACCGCTTCGATGCGGGAATTGGAATACCAATGCAATGTAAGTCGAGAAAACGCTGGAAGAATTAAAAAAAAACACAATTATCGTGCTTATGAGTATAACTTACACAATTAGTTGACAAGATTCAGAAATGTTGTTTTCCACAGCTTACTAAGTTGAAAAATTATTCGAACTGCAAGGAAACCAATGAACTAGTTGTAGATTTTGGAATTTATACAGTTTGTTACTGCACCGGAATACAAAAATGATATGTAATTTTTTTCCTTAATGTATGTTCTAGAGTGGCCCATAGGGGTTCCATTTGAAAAAAATGAATTTTTGATCAAAATGTGATGTGACTGAATTGATTAACCAGTAAGTGACACAAAAAATAATTTTTCAGAAAAAATCTAGTTTTTCTGTTATTTGCGACTAATTGTGAATAGCTTCGACCAAATCTCATTTATCCACAAGGTAAAATGAAGAACAATTTTAATTTAAATTGTTTTAAAAAAATAGCATTTGACATGAGTTTTGGAATTGTTTTGACCTGTTGAATTCGAATATGTAAAAATATACAGGGTGTTCCATTCGAAAAAATAAAGTTACTGGCATTTCCAGATAAACCGGAAGTCCGCCATATTGGATTGTAATGTGATCAAATCCGAAATGGTTGCTTATATAACTGTACCGAATTTCAGAAAAATCCGTCCATGAATGCAGAAGTTATAGGGGTGGCCCGATATCCTGTGTCACCCGGTATAGTAGTAATTTTCAATAGAGCTCGTGGCTCAGTAGTATGAGCGGTTAAAAACACGTACTACTTTTTTCAATTGAGTTGTATATATTAGAATTATTTTAGATGAGTAACCAAAATTGGACAATAAATATTATTGAATTTGATATGATTTTTCACCGGAATTTACCAGGCTGTCGAAGGACTTTGTACAACTTTCTGTTCGTAATTGAACTTCTATACGGGTGCCACGATATTGTTCGCCAGGGCGTCAAATGCGGTGTAGTAGAGTAGTGAAATTTTTCAGACACAGAGTACCAAGAATATATTGTAAAACCCTTCTGCTTGTGATGTTACGGATGAGATTATTTTGTCGTCACAGGGTTTGACGGCATGGCAAATTCTGACAAGGTATCAGTGGAAAAGGGAAGACTTATAACAATAACATATTACTAGCAGAAGGGTGAACACCTACTATAGGAGTACAAACAAAATTGGTCCAGATCATGGTTATTTGTTCACCATATTGAAAAATGTCCGCCAAACTTTTTTTCTTAAAAATACATCTTCGTACCCGATGGTCAGATACGGATTTTTGAAAGTTTATACTACTTTTTTTTTAAATCTAACAAATTTTGTAATCGAACATTTTTTGTTAAATTACGTAGTTTCTGAAGTATAGCATAATTAAAAAATGGAACAATGCACAGTGGTCCCAAATCGTAAAAAGCAGGCCAAAAGTTAAGAGCTATTGGTCCATCGACTTGACACTTTGTATTCGTGGGTTTTTTGGGTCGCTGATTATGAATTTATTACTATTTTTCGAAAATGCAAGATGGCTTATCCAATGTGGCGGATAGCTTTTCAAAAAACTCTCTTGATCTCAACGAAAATTAGTGTAAAGGGGTTTCTCGGGTCGCTGATTACAAATTAGTGAATATTTTTTTCCAAATACGAAATGGTTGAATCAATATGGTGATCGGCTTTTGGAAAATTGTTCTTGATTTCAACAATATTTAGTATAAAGGGTTTTTTGGGACGCTGATTACGAATTTGTGATGATTTTTCGTAAAACATAAGATGACCGATCTACTAAGGTGATCAGCTAAAAAAAACTTGCTTGATATTAACGGTAACTAGTGTTAAGAGATTTCTCTGGTCGCTGATTACAAAATATACTTTTTGCTCCTGAAATCCAATTTTTCACTTGCACCTGAAAATACACCATTGCACAATGGTCTCAAATAGTCAAAAGCTGGCAAAAAGTCGAAAAACATCGGTTCAACATGAAATACCACAAAATCACGTAATCTGCATCTTATAGGCGGCTACCTGGAACTCCAAAGTTAGGTATCCCTGATCTGTTCGTGGGACTAGCTAAGAAAGTTTTTTCGCGCGTCAAGAGTTAATAATTTTTATTATAATTGTGCATTTTTAATTGTGCTTGATGGAAGGAACTCCGAAAGGTATCTCTCTCTCTCTCTCTCTCTCTTGCAGTATATTGGCCTTTTTCCATCAGAAAGTTGAGCATGTCCGAGGGCCTCGTGTGGTTATACCTCACTTGCATCCCTTCGTAGGGCACCCTGGATGTCTCACTCGAAATGATACCACGAGTGCCCGAGTTTTTCTACATAAAATGTTATTTGCAATGCACGTTAATCGGCAATATGACTTTAACAATATCCTCTGATTATACAATTAAAGTCTCCTTCTTCTCACAAATCCGTTGTCATCCGGCCTGGTTACCGGCGTAGAGAAGAAGGAAACTGATATCTTCACAAACATTAATTTAACTACACTTAAATACTTTTATTTTCGCAATTCACGTTTAAAAACGGCAGGACATTCACGTTCTACATTGACTTGACTCCTAACCTAAGAACGCCAACAGTCCTTCACCGTGGTTCGGAGTCGAATTAGTCCGAGAGGTATGTAAATTATTTTTAATTATCATAACCTTACAAATTCGTCCTTTTTCATTATTTGTTAAGGCCTTGAATAATTATTATTTTTTGCATTCATTAATGTTCAACTGTGAATTGGGCGAAAAAATGGACGTATTGTTAACTTCTGTATGTTGGGAAAACATTATTGAATCAAAATATCCAAGAGTTGTGTTGTTGTCTTTAATTATTGTACACTTTGTATAGAACATTTTGAATAGACTTGTCAGATATTTTCTAATGTCAAGATATATAAAAAATAAAAGATTGTAGAACAAGTCAATAACTGTCAGTCATTACAGTAAAAAACGGTTTTACTTGAGAAAAACCAACATATTTCAATGAAACGAAACACTGGTTTCAACAAGTTGGATAAGGAACGGTACGGATGATGCGACTTTGATTTGGATAAAAAAATCACAAATTTGTAATCAGCTACCTGAGAAACCCCTAGTCACTAGTTTTCGTTAAGATAAAGCGAGTTTTTTCAAAGCTGACCATCATATTAGATCAGTCATCTTTTTTCTTCAAATGATAAGAAATTCGTAATTAGCGACCTAAAAACCCCTTCATACCAATTATCGAAATCAAGCAAATTTTTATGAAAGCCGTTCGCCATACTGAGTCGTCATTTTGCATTTGAAATAAAAATCACGAATTGTATTCAGCGACCCTAGAAACCTCTTTACACTGATATCCGTTGAGATCAAGCGAGTTTGCATGAGATGAAAAAAACGAAAATCGTACCAAATGTTTGTTATTCATTTTAGTCGCTATCTATCATTATAGGATTTATAACCAGAATGTATTTGTAGAACGTCTTTGTTCTTTAAATGTTCTATTATTAGTATAATTGAAAAAGATGTACCTACCCCTCCCTGTGAAGAAGTTTCCAGTATACATTTTCCAGAATATACCGAAAATTGGTCAAATTGATGGAAAATATGTTATTTTAATCAGGGCAAATGATCATGAATGTTATGAATCTCATGATTTCGACCATCCATTACTGGCTTAATGACGCATTCATATAAGGTTCAATAGTCACTTCCCAAAATTGAAAAAAAACTTTCGTTCCAAAATATTCGTCACTTTCATTTGAATAAAAGTTTTTCAGACTCTACAGACTGTTGCGAAGTCGCTTTTCACTAAAGCTCAGAATTGGTTAGAGACATCAGTAAAATGGTTTAGCCAAGTTCCGGAATTCCTTGCTGAATAAGCTGAATTTAATCACCAAAAAATATTGATTTCGATTACATAAACAGAAAGTTCTTCGTTATTATCCTTTTCAAAGACTTTTTCAAATTTCCGAATAGACGTTTCGTTTTTCTGGGCATTAAACAACTTTTCTCCTCCAAATACTAGTTTTCTTTAACAATTTCAGAAGTATTTTTATTGCTGCATCTACCTGTGTGAAACTAATCTTGATCATATTCGGAAGAGAACAAAGTAATATTTCATTGGTTCAAACATGATGATCAAGAAAAGCGCCAGAAAAACATAAATCGCAATTTGTGTCGATACACGAATGGAAGGTCTACTGAAAATTGTAGCGTTCAGGAGGTATTTACAGAAAAAACAAAATAATGAAGATATTTCTAACAAGTGTACAGATTTTCACTAATGGGCGAAACAAAAATAATTATATTTTAAAATAACTTGAAAAAACATGCTTTTCTTTCAAAAAGTAAACAAATATTTTCAATGTAGACACCCAATTATAAAAAAATCGTGGGGTGTTCGTTACATATATTCTTATTTTAATTACGTACGTGTACGATATTTCATGATATTTCGACGTCCACAAGTAAAGGAAAATTGGGTTACAAGATTTGATTTCATACAAATTTTCAGGTCAAGCTAATATAAAGCAAGTGTTCATTGGTAATATATCAGAGAACGGGCAGTTTCTGTTTTCCCTATCTATGTTTTTAAATAGAAATACAAGAACTCACACTTCAAAGGAGTTTTTGTAAATTCATAAAAGAGTTGTAAACTAAGGTTTCGTTTTGTGATAGCTGAGAGCTTTTTATAAAAAAAAATTAGAAAAAAAAAATTGCCGGAAAGTTATCATCAACACCTATAAAAATTCATCATTTTAGTTTTTCTATAGTTTTTGTATTCAAAAGAATGCGTACCTGATGCAAATATAGAAAATCGTGTCAAATCAGTTTTAAATAATTTTACTCGATATCTACAACTGTAGGATTTACAACTAAAATGTTTTTGATAAATATTTCTGTTTTTTAAGAATTCTGTTATTGGTTGAATTTACCTATTTCTGAAATCTCATATGAAGTTTTCAGAATCATCGGAAAATCCTATATAACGTTGTGTTCCAGAGGTAGAAATGTTTCACTTTGAAAAATTCTCTTCAACTTCAAGAACTCTAATATCTACAGAAAAAATATGTAGACCATATATGACTGACTTATAAGCCAGTAGTTTACCTCCCAAAATTGTAAAAAATTATCAGTGCAAAATTTTCGACACTTTCATTTGGATGAAAGTATTTCAGGATGTACATGCTGTTACAAATACGCTTGATATCACAGGGACAATTGCATGACCATTTTATTCCTGCATTCACCTACATGGACCATGCAATCGAATCGAATAATTCCATACCACCAACCAATTCTTAATTTTTCATTAAAAGGTAACTGCTCTCTTGATATAGTGGTCAACCAACCATATTCTGAAGAAGAACAGTACAATACTTCATTGAAACAACCTTGACGATATATCGTATGAACAGTCGGAAAACTCCAAAGGAATAAAAGGGTTCCAAAAAATTGTAATAAAAATGCATATCTCCATAAAAAAAACTAAAATTGATGAGAAAATGAAGACTCTAATATAGTTATAGTAACAAAACGAAAATATATATCGTAAATAATTTTTGGTCATTCTATTCAGCAAGGTATTCTGCAATTTTACCCAAATACAATCGATACTGTATCTCTAACCATTTCTGAGATCCCTGTAGAACGAACTGACTTTGTAACATTGTGCTTCTCATTCGAATACCACGATCTCTGAAATCGTAATTTTCAAAAAAACAATTCGATATGCGTGGATATTCGTTGATAAATTGCAATGACATAGTTCGAAATAAGTGAAGTAATCAAACAACATTTTATCTTGTTATTTTATATTTCAAATCGGAGGAGCGGAATCATAGAATACTTCCACTACAACATTCAATCCATTGGTAAATAATTTGTCAAATGAAGAAGCCCTAGAATTGATTTGAGGTTTATATTTTCCACGGGAAAGTTTCAAAAGGTTGCATAGAAAATATGAACTAAATAAAATGATCGGGATCCCGAATGATAAAAATAAAATACGGATATTTAAAAAAATCTGCATAAATTATAATCGAACCTGAGTAATGTAATTGAATACACAGAAACTCTTCGTTAGTTTTCAATATTTCATCAACCCGAATTTGTTCTCAGATCTTATCGGAATTGTAAGAACAAACCGTTCAGATTGATCGAATACCTAATTCAAATATCACACGAATGACAATCTATCACTCTAAACTTTTAGTTCGTTTCGTTAGTTTTCAATATTTCATCAACCCGAATTTGTTCTCAGATCTTATTGGAATTTAGAACAAACCGTTCAGTTGACTCTAAACTTTTAGTTCCTTCAGTACGCTCGGAATGTAATACAGTATTTTTTGATACTGGAGACCCACTCCGAATTGTGTACTCTGAAATGTGGCAACGTTGTTGGAGGTGAGAACGTTATACTTATCAGAAATATATATATATGATGGAGACAGAACGTGTTCTTCATTCCTACAAGAATTCAAAATAAAAAATATTTACCCCTCTTTTGATAAACGGATTCAGGAAATTCCCCTCAACATATATTCACAAATTTGAAATCATTCAGACAGCCCCTTGACCCGGAGGTCAGTTCGCCTACCCAACTCAACGGAGGTCACAGGTATCCATTTTTATATATATATATATATATATATATATATATATATATATATATATATATATATATATACATATATATGTGTGTGTGTGATTCGATTATATTCTTGACTTTGGGATATTCAGTGAAAATTAGTTTTGGGAATGCAGTCAGTGATGACCAGTTCAAATTATATTCTTCGTTATTAAGTCGAGCTTTCGAAAATCTTTATTTTCTTTCTCAAGACTATCTACAATGTTATATGATAAAAAAAATGTGATATATAATATAAATGGTTACTTACTTAACATGAAAATTAAAAAGAATTTGGTACAATGAAGAACATTGGAATTTTCTATTTGAAGTTTGAAAATATTTCAGACAGTGACAATTCCATTATACAGGATGACAAAATATTTGTAAACAATATATTTTTTTGTAGGACGATTATTTTGATTAATCTCTTCTTGTTTATGTAATATGTAAGTATAAATTGAACTAAGTTCATTAATATCTGTTTTTTATTAATAGTTTTTGTTTTATTTTTATTAATGTGGACCATTTCTAAGAAAAGTATTTTTGTCAGGTCTTTTTCCACATCTAAAAACCTTGAATTTTGATAATGAATACGATAATCTCTGTCTATGAAATGAGTTGCCAAAGCACAAGATCTCATACAACTTCTTCAATCACTTTTATGGCCTGCGATTCTATCTTTTAGCATCTGTTTGGTCTGACCGATGTATACTTGATCACAATCTTGGCATGGAATTTCATAAACAATATTAGATTTAAAATTTTTTGGTATTGGGGTTTTCAATTTGGAATGAAGAATATAAATGGTTTTCAAATTGGCTTTTGCTATTATAATATTTTCGTTTTTTATTAAGTTAATCAATTTTGGTGTCAATTTTTGAATGTGAGGAAGACTTTTGTAGTATATTCGATTGTCATTGTTATTATTCAATGAATTTGGTATTCGAGAGTTGGTATAAGAAGGGGTACTGAATAATATTTTATTGATCAATGAATTTGGATAAGAATTTTCAATAAGATTAATTTTAAGTTCTTTCAAACATTCCATTCTTAAAGAACCATGGGTAACTTTTTCAACTCTAGATTTCATATTAGTAATTATATTAACTTTAATTTTGGTTGGATGATACGAATGGTAATTGATGAGTCTGTTACTGTTGATTGGTTTTCTATACCATCTTGTGATTATCATGTTATTTTCTGTTCTGATCAGTTCCACGTCCAAGAATGGAACTGAGTTATCATTTTCTTTCTCCACTGTGAATTGTATATGTTGGTTATGATTATTGAATATATTAAGAACTTCATTAACTTGTAGATGGTGAACAGAAAGAATGAGGTCATCAACATACCTTTTAATGAAGAGAATATCAAAATTAACTTTTTTGAGACATTCACCAATTAGATCATCTAATACATTACTAGATGAAATCGGTGATATACAAGAACCCATAGGAGTACCAAAAATTTGTTTGTAAAATTTTCCTTCGAATACCATGTAGGATGAATCGAATATAGTCAATAACATTCATGGAAGTTTGTTTGTCGAAATTACAGTGATTAGAAATAACATCCCATTTATTTTCGATACTGATCTTCACCAAATCGATTGGAAGATTAGTAAAAAGTGAGACAACATCCAAACTTATGATGACATAACCTGCTGGTAAGGACATATTGTTTATGAATTCACTAAATTTCAATGAATCTTCAACATAGTAAAGATTTCTCATATCATAAGAATCAGTCAGAATGTTAGTCATATATTTAGTTATTTTACTATTTAGTGAATATATTGATGATGTGATTGGTCTCATTGTTAATGTGGGCTTATGTATTTTGGGAAGAGTATAAAATCTGGGTGCTACGGCGTTTTTTATGGTCAAAAGTTGGGAAGTTGTTTGGTCTATAATATTTTTGCTTTTCAGAAAAGTTATTAAGTTATTAGCTTTTTGTTGTGAGGTTGATGTTGGATCTCTTCTTAGTTGTTCATAGTATTTTTTATCGTTTAATAATAATTCACTCCTTCCTTTATAGTCATCTTTGTACATAATAACTGTTATATTACCTTCATCACTATTAACCAAAGAAATTTCTGGCTGTTCTTTGAGGAAGATTCTACATTTGTAAGTAACCATTTATATTATATATCACATGTTTTTTATTATATAACATTGTAGATAGTCTTGAGAAAGAAAATAAAGATTTTCGAAAGCTCGACTTAATAACGAAGAATATAATTTGAACTGGTCATCATTGACTGCATTCCCAAAAATCGGAGTAATATCCGGGTATGCAGTCAATAGGGCTGAAGAAAAGTTGACTCTTGTTTCTGTTCAAGCTTTCGAGTCTTTATTGGCTTCTCTTCAGACTCGAAAGTTTGAACAGAAACAAGAGTTCACTTTACTTCAGCCCTATTGACTGCATACCCGAATATCACTCAGATTTTTCCTTAACTCAGAGAGTCGTCTAACCTTCACAAATCTATATAATATATATATATATATATATATACATATATATATATATATATTTATATATTTATATATTTATATATATATATATATATATATATATATATATATATATATATATATATATATATATATATATATATATATATATATATATATATATATATATATATATATATATATATATATATATATATATATATGAAGTATGGAGAAGATATTGGTAAAGAAACAGAATGCACCTTGTAAATGAACAGTGTAGGGATGGTACACTGTTTGGGGGAGTTGCAATAACCACTTATTGAACAGTATACTCATACCACAAAAACGAGCCTCAAGATACATGTGCATGTAACCTCGGGATGATTGCAAGGAGTTGTTCAAATCCCATAAAATATAAACAGTAGTTGTATATCCTGGAAACAGCATCAATAATAAAAAACATGGAACTAAGTTTGGCTCATATTCCTCTTGACAAAATACTCGGCTCCCACCTCAAACCTCATTAAACACACATTTATTTACATTGGGTAGAAAATCTAAAACCATCTTCCCAGTAATACAAAAGAAATCAAACCACCAACTGATTACAGAAAAGCGCTCAAATTTATATTGATGGAAAGAACCTTTTATTTGCTCACTAATTCAGTGATATTCTTATACACACATGTGTGTAATTAACTGTATGTACTTGTTCAATTTTATTATTCTACATGTTCAGTATTTAAATTGAATTTCAATCCCCACAATGTATTGCTTTGTGGCCATGATTTCTTCATGAATACAATAGACAATAGTTATCTCTCTCTCTGCCTCTTTAATCAATAGAACTTTTGCAATCATAAACTATTACTGTTCGCGGCGTTCCCAAATTGAACATATCTTTCCCTAATTGTATTTCATTTCATTCCACAATGTAAACTACTTCTTCTTTGACTCTTATGGTCCTAACGAACACAGGGTCTTGTAAAAATTATCTTTGTTTCAGATTTTGATGCTAGTGCCAAATTCCCGGGTGGCGTGAATCAGGGAGCACTTTTTAGTTTGGGAAATTTTGACGAATGCTATGGTTATGTCGACCATAATGATGATGTTGTTCACTATGGAAAATACTGTTTAGGATTCCTGGGAATCGGCGATAGCAACGTAAGATATTGAAAACAAAATATTAAATTTCTAATTCGATAATAAAATTTCTTTGGAGGAATTTAAAAAAATTTTAGTAATTGACTAGGTTATCAGGATATAATCATAATTTAATACAGGATATTTCAAAAATCTTATTAGAAACTTACAGGATGGCTAGTATTCGTCGAAATGAGAAAAAAAAAATACGAATGTGCATCGGAGAAAGTAGAAAGGCTAATTAAAAAAAATATATATTTCAGAAGTGAATTTCGATAGCAACGATTTTGATTTGCAATTCAGTCCAATGCTTAGTGTGATTTTTGGAGTGAAAGTCTTTACGGGGTCAGAAGTTTTTAATAGGCATAGAAAACTCGCTCGTACACGTCAATTTAAATATTTGAACGTGTACATTTTGACATATAATTAATGATTATTCTCAGGGCCGGATCAAAAGGTGTGGAGGCCCTGGGGCAACAAAGGAGTGAAGGCCTCTAATTATTTTTCAAACAAGTTTTTTTTTTATTTATTGCGGAACAAATAAAATTATCTTGACACGAGCATATGTAGGTATAATAAAATACAAAAAATAAATTAAATTACAGCGTAAACGAATGGATTCTTGCGAGCTTTTTTCGACGAGAAATCATTGATGATTTCGGTCAAATCCAACATTCGGAGAAAATCATTCTCAATGCTAAGAAGCGATTACTTTGATAGGCGGCTTTGTCCCATCGTAATTCGCCAATTTTTTTCATTTTGGAAAATGAGCGCTTTCCAGTGCAATTTGACATCATCACATTCTCAGTTGTAATATCACAAGAAAGTGAAAATAATTCGACAGATTTTCGAAAACTTGTTGCCATGCAATAGATAAGAGGGACCAACTGGCTCGAGTGGCTATTGCCAACAAGTTTGAGAAAGAAATCTAGATAATTATTTTCTACTATATCGAACTCTCGTGTGCTATTCTTTAGATTATTTTTTGATGTTACGATCATGAACACATTTCCTTGCAAAATTATATAATGTACTAAACCGGTTTTGATTCATTTCACAATTTTCATGCGAATTGATGACAGACGTAATATTAAAAATATAGGTTGTCAAACAATAAAAACAAATTACCTCAAATTATTCCCGCGACAATTTTCTAGGTAGAATATTCCCACTATTGATTGGCCAAAACGTATATGAATTATTTGAATTGAAAGTTTCCATTGGTTTCTAGCAATGTCAAAAAATAATCACTGTAATTTCAATGTTTTAGAATGTAGCTCTGAAATTTTGGTTTTCGAGAATTTGATAGTAGAACATCTTAGATTGGTCTTTTTGATAGTCTTTTTTCAGAAGGATTCACATTTGTTGCGGAATGTCATCCTTCTCTTAGAGATTTCGGGGATTTCTCTGTTACAAGCGCGCCACTCAGCGGACACTTGTCAACACCAATAAATAGGAAAAACAGGTATAGACGGGCAAAGTGTTCGTAGAATCGGCAGAAAAATAGTCAACAGAATTTGAACTTTTGTTCTATTATGGAATGCGCACAGGGCTCTTATAAATAATTTGATGCAATCATTTTCATAAATTGAAATATTATTTTCTTTTGTTTATGATTATTGAATTTCATTGTGTATCTAGATCGCTTGTGTCATTCGAAGAATACATCGACAGAAAATCCTTTATTTAATATAAAAAAATGTCTATTTCATTTTTAAATTCAATTGTTCTTGTTTTTACAGCTAATTTCGATACGATATAATATTTTGTATAATAGTATGATGTTTTACTTGGTGATTGTTTCTCGCATATACACATGATTCATCAGATCGAAGATTAATAGCAACCATGGATTTTGACAAGAATACGAAACATGTTTTTGAATGTTTGAAACGAAAAATGAGAGGAAAAAGTGGGAGAACTGCTCTTCCGTTGTCAGATTTTTTATATATAATTTTGCATATCCTTCGGTATTTGTTAGGAAATTTGACCTAAAAATTTATATTGTGGAGGCCCCTATCTTGTGGAGGCCCCGGGGCTGCAGCTACGTTTGCCCCCCTCTTAATCCGGCTCTGATTATTCTAGTTATGACGTCATCGTCAATTTTTTAAGGGCAACCCTCCTATTTGATAGTGTCCTTTGAAAGGCAGTATTCCTCAGCATACAATACGTTGAATTGTATGCATGATACATGAAGAAATTGCCGAGAACGAATCAATTGAATGTTGAAAGCACGCACTACTTATTGTATGACCCTGGTAGTTTCGTACAGCAACCATTATTAATACGCACTTCATTTGCTTGCACCACTTCCAAGTCAGATTGATCGAGCGGTCTGGGGTGCTAGATGAAAGTTCTTGTTCTCGAAAGGGGTCGTGGTTCAAACCCCACCCTAGCAATTTTTTTTCCTTCGAAGTTGAGAAATGATTTGTTTTGGGATGCCCAAATGATTTTTTTTGGGACGTCCAAAACAAATCATTTCTCAATTTCGAGGAGAAAAAAAAATCGTGTGCGGTCGGGGGACTCCCGTCAGGTGTTGACTGGTAGAAATTGTCACGTAATATCAAGCAATACTATACCTATATATCCTTTTACCCAACTCCTCTGCTACAGTAAAAGTTATTTTATTCCTGATAATACTATTCGTTATATTATATCAAATATTCAATGTAAACCATCAATCCAACTTCGGCATACAAGAAACATAAGAAATTATGACCAAAAAAGTATACAATCATCTAAACACACGTTATATAGAAATATAAAGGAACAAAAATATCTTCCACGTATTACCACTCACTGTCGAGGGTAATATCATGAGGGGTTTCATCGCTCAAATTCATTTGAAATTTTCGAGAAAGAATTTTGCCTGTTAATGTTACCGAGTGCGATTTGCGCTCTTATTATCTGATCGAACCACGAAAGCGAAGCTTGATCTTTGATAATGAGGCCGCAAATTGTACGAGCTGAATTTCCTAGAGGAAAAATGCTTGAGGGAAAAATAAAAAAAAAGCGATAAAATCCTCCAGCAAGAATGATATTTGATAAGAATATTTCCAGAATCACATTTAAAACTGGATGAAATTAGCAGAATTCATGTTATATTATAATTTTTGACGGGGAAAGTAACAACAATTCTTTTCGATCCAAAATCGAAGTAATAGTGTCCAAATAATTACTGTTTCTGAATGCTTTGTTTTACAGATTCATTAATTTACAATGATCCTGCACTTGTGAGTTCAAGAGCCTGAAATATATATATATATATATATATATATATATATATATATATATATATATATAAATTTTTCACTATCAGATCAAACATGTGTATCTGAATAGGATTGAAAAATAAAGGTCCTTTGGTATGGGATCGAACCCGGGCCTTCCGCGTTATCAAAATTTTATTCATTTTTCAATATTGTGCAATGTCATTCCTAACCACTCAATATCTACATATTCACAATAGTATATATAATATATACAGATCGAGCCATTTCCGCGGGAATTCCAATCCTACAGATGGACTGCAACCACCGAGTGCCCGTGGGACTGGACACCGCCCCAGCGATCTTCATGCTGTTCTCTACAAAAGGTGTTAGGAATGTTCTTTTTTTTTGAGATTATTTCCATCTCCTGGCTTAGTGCCTTAGTTTGAAAATTTGAGGGTTTGTGAATGGGATTATTTTGAGGAGAGGAACTGTGGGGTATTTTCCAGGAAAATAAAATATCAAAAACCTGGTGGTGTCAGTGATTTGTGGAGTTTGTGTAGCGATTTGAGTATGAATCTGTGTGAGATTTCAGTAGTTTCGGTTTTCATTTGAGGTATTTAATTTATGATGTTTTGAAGTAATATTTTGTGTTTCAAGGGTTGTGTGGGTGATGATTTGGGTATGAAATTTTGATATAAAGTGAGAAAAAAAATGAAAAAGATTTTTTTCTCGTTTGGTTTACCCGGGATTTGAATCCTGGGCCTTCGGTTCATAAGCCTAGCTACACACGTGCCGGATGGATTTTTCCGGTACCGGGCCGGCGCCGGTTTACAACCCTCCACACATGGCCGAGTGGTCTCTATAGCAGAGAACAGCAGAGATGATCCGCAAACACGTTATTGCGATGTGGCTTCTGTACCGGTGACTTCAGAAAAAAAGCCAAAGAGTATTTTGGGAGCATCAGTAGTTCTGAAAAGACTCATTGTAGGGACATTTTACAATTCATTACGAAAATCATTAGAACATGAACAAAAATTCTTTAACTATTTTCGCATGCCTCCTTTCCATGAGTTGAACGATGAATTGAAAGGCGTTTCACAACGCCAGGACACTGCTATGAGGGATTGCATTGTTTTTTTTTCGTCATGCATATTCTTGAATGTTGGATCGAGGGCTCCCCACAAGTCTTGCCATGCATTTTTTGTACAGATTTGAGTTTTATATGTTTCAAGAGTCTTGTTCCAAGGTTATCAAAATTTCGATGTCTATTTCTTCCGACATTGTGAACTACCTATTGGAAATTATCAAAATCGCTACACAGCTGATCACAGTAAACTGCCGGCACGGCACTTGTGTACGCTACAATACAATTCCCTATCCTACTACGTACCACCCGGTACCTGGCACCGGGTGGTCTGTGAGCATGGCCGGCGACAGTCCGGTTGTCAGCAGTCAGACCGGCGCCGGATAGGTTCACTGGGCACGTCTGGAACGGTGCCTACCAGCCTTATACAACACAACCACCACTATCCGGTGCCGGCCCGGTACCAGAAGCATCCATCCATCCAGGAAGTTAAAAGTTGAAAACAACAAAGTGACTGTGAGATACCTGGGGGTGCAATTGGACTGACGTATGTACCTGCACGGCATATAGCTCTAGCGTTACAGAGGGGGGCGGCCGCAATCAAGCGCACGTATCCCCTCATTGCACGTAACTCGAAGTTGTCGATAGGCAATAAAATCCGTATATACAAGCAGATAATTAGACCGACAATGACATACGCCTACCCAATATTCTGTAGCCTGCCAAAAACCCAAATATCGAGGTTAGAGAGGTTGCAGAACAAGGCTCTCTGTATCGTTTCTAACAGTAATAGATATATCCGGTTGGATGATCTACGCGAACTGGCGGGAGTAGATGAATTGGAAAACTACATGAAGCAAATCTCCGATAAGTTCTATCGATTCCATCTCCCTAAGAGTCCGCTCACGGCAAACATAACAAATGTAAGGTCGAACACACCTAGAAAACACGGTGTAATACACCAAAGCCTCGACATCTATTGAGAGATTAGGGAGTAAAAGCAAAAAAAAATAATTAGAAAATATTCATAAGAACCCAAAAAAGGTAAGATTCTTCAGAACATGTAATTATTTCAAACCGGTTTTGTTTTGTTATTTTATTTTCCAGTGTGTAGACAAATTGAAATTGAATACATTTAAGATCAGATCGTTTTAATTTTTGGATTTCCAGTATAGAGTATGTGCATAAGCGAAAGCAGGAGGCATCAAACACGCTAATTGTAGCAATGAAACTCAGCAACATAGGAGAGGCAGCCTGTTAAGATCAACAGGGGCCACCCCTTCGCCTCCAAGGGAGGGTAAGCTGGTGGTCATTATTTTCCCCAAACTAAAGCCACAACCCCTTCCCTCCTCCCAAACATATAAAACTTGTGCACAAATTTTGTCCTGGCACTAAATGATTTTTCTTATGTTTGCTGTGAGTACTACTAACATTTTTAATACTCGATCGACC
Organism: Gonioctena quinquepunctata; assembly: GCA_018342105.1. Lineage (NCBI taxonomy): Eukaryota > Metazoa > Arthropoda > Insecta > Coleoptera > Chrysomelidae > Gonioctena > Gonioctena quinquepunctata. The sequence continues at coordinate 17,639 of JAFIRS010001095.1, forward strand.
AGGTGTTCTGCAGCCAGCTCTAGCCTGTATCTACCAGAGTCGTATCATAGGTAGTGCGTGCTTTTGACACTCAATTGATTCCTCCTCGGCAATTTCTCCATGTACCATCTCCTTTCGAATGAAACTATCAAATGACGGGGTTGCTATTTGAAAAATATGTCGATGACGTCATAACTGGGACAATTATGACGCCACCCAAAAAAGTTATGTCAAAACGTGCACGTTCAAATATCTGAATTGACATGTTTGAGCTATTCTTCTCTTCTGGCCCTGTGAAGACTTTAGGCAAATTTATTCCAACCTCTACGTGCTCACTGTGAATATAACAGTTCCATGGCGAAGCGTATTGAAATCTTGCATTTGGTCGACAAGTACAACCTTGTTCAGTGAATAAGCCTAACTGTTGTTGAAACCATAGCTTCGAATGAACAGAAAATGTTCGACTGTATATTTCTCATTCAGGACATTGCAGTCTTTGGAAAAGTGATCGAAATGCATATAATAAAGAAATTAAATGAAAACAAAAATTATGCAAATGGAACCCTGAACGACTAAGCTTATTGTACCGCTTCATAATAAAGCAATTGAAAGACTTTTCACAAGGCCCCTCTGGTCGCCAGTGTATTAGTTACTTGTTAGTTTCAAGGACGTATCGGTGTAAAGACGGCAGCCGAAGTCAACAGCTCAATGGTCTGATGATTGCTAAAGGGTCCGTAGGCGTCGACATTTTTTCAAAATGAATTTTTTTGGACGCGATGAGGGTAGTATTTCGAGGTCGAATTGGAGTGCAATGTTTTTCAAGCGAAACGTTTCTGACGCAAAAATTACGGAAAATAGGCCAGAGAGGGTTAGACATAAAAAGAGAGAACTATGCTATATAAGTTCCTCGGCAGATTCGGCAAAAATCAAAGGAAACGATAATAGAACCAACAAACATCTCTAATGTCGACCAAAATTTGTCGAATTCGACATTTGTCGACGTAAATTATCGCACAACTTGGAATTGTGGCATTCTCTATTGGTATGAGACTAACATTATCGAATAGCATGAGCTGGCAATACCAAATTCACGATTCTCGAATGTGTTCTGTGCCTATGTGGTTTTGGTTTGAGTTTGAACACGGTTAGAGGTTTCGCTTTACAGTTTTACGCAAACAACATTTTGATTTGAATATTTCAAATATAAGTACCTCAATTCAACCTGGTTGGTGGGTACTCACCTTTTCTTCAAGAGGAAGCCCGATGTCCCTGTTTCACAAATGGTTCCGGGATATCATCAACTCTCCAGCCAATTCCTTGCTTAATCTGTATGTTTTGATGAACTTCCTATCAGATGAAAGCCTGAACGCATTCCTATATATACCTTGTCTGTGTCGAGGCCGTTGATAGTTTTCTTGATTTTCTAAATTTTGAATCGTTATCAATAAAACTGCCATTTCTAACCTATGAAATTGATAAAGAAAATCTGTCAAATATGTCATCTCGCATTCGACATGGAATTGCTGACTGTTCTAGACCACTCTACAATTTGTCTATCGAAAATTTTCAAATGCGACATTTGAGAATGCGAAATGACGTTTTTCGTTCTACAATGTAGAAATCTCGCATGCGACAACATAATATGTCACCGTTTGAGAATAGACCCTCAGGCCACAAAAAACAGAGGAAAAATCAATTTCCGCAGTGCTAGCTACCAAATGTTATTGAACTAACTCTTTGATGGATCCCGATTATCGAAGAACATCTCGGTAGTCATTCCAAACAATTCAGACAATAAATACGTTTATAATATTGAAGTTTCCAAAGAAGATCGAAAATTTGACAACTGTCTTGTCAGATGACAAGCGCCAGTATCCGATCGAAATGGAAACCAGTTTGCCACCAATGGAACCGACTCCACAAACAGTGAAAAGACTGAACATAACTCCCATCACTGTTAGAGATAAAAACTAGTGGGTCACAGTCAATCCACTCTTCAAAAATAACAACATTAGAATTACTTAACCAGAAAAAAATGTCTTCAATGATATTGAAATTTTAGCAGACTCTCCAGACGACCGAAGGAAAATTTCTAGTATGCTAAAAGACCAGCACATACCGTTTCATACTTTCAGTCTGCTTGAAGATAAAAAAAGAGCGCGTGGAAATCAGTACACGTGTCAGAAGTGAAAGAATGAATATTGATCATTCCTAGATATAATGACGGATAAGATTGATACACAGGGTAGAATTAAATGTTATTTGGAAAATAATTATGCATTTCCAAAATAAAAATAGATAGTACATATACATATTGAACAAATCTAGTAAACTCGACTGGTGAATATTCTGCTTACAGTTATAACACGGTGAGAACTGGAAATTTACGAAAACAGAATTAATAAATTTTATTCGGAACTGTACATACCAATAATAATATCAAATTGAACAGAGAGATAGAAAACTTTTTAACAAACCGGTGAAAAAAGAAACTGAAGAGCAATGAAAATTATATAAGAAAACATTTTTGAAGACAGACTTTTATACAAATGCACTGAAAAGGAAAAATCAATTTATTTCATTGTTTGATCTAGGTTATTCTGTGAGTAACAGATTCAAAACCTTGCCGCGCAAGATTACCTATCTGCTTTTGAATCTGTTCCTTACAGAATAACCTAGATCAAACAATGAAATAAATTATTTCTTCCTATTCAGTGCATTTGTATAAAAGCTTGTCTTTAAAATAAAAATGTTTTTATTTTTAACTTTTTAGTTCTGTTTCTATTAACAACCAATAAAAGCTTATTTTCTTAAATCTCAATAACTAAGCTCCAAAACTGATGTATGTAACAAATTTTTAGTCGGCGCCAAACAAACAAACAAGTAAATTAATTACGTAAAGCGTAAAATGATGGCAGCGGGGTGCGCGGCGGCGGCGCGTCCCTTCGCCGGAAAATGCCGGGTGTTCACGAGTCAATATCAGCGAGACCGCTACACCTGTAACGTATTCAATCTAATTGGCTCCTTCAGATAAACGCTGTGAACGTTTCTACCATTCGTTTGTGAAAACGCTGTTTACTTTAATAAAGGTCCCTGTACCTATTCGAACGAACCGAAATAAAGCCAGTCTATGAACATCATCAATTGTATAATTTTGCCCATATGAAACAACACCAATGGGCACACACGTGAGGGCACACGTCGTTGCAAGTGGTCATGAGGAGAGTGCATTTTTGGAGTGTTACATTTTATCGCTGGGGATTTTACGTCGCTTTTCTATGTTATTTTGATAATAATTTCTTTAAATTAATTTAATGATCTTCGTTGATTGTTTTTTTGACTGGAATTTAGGTTCTTACATTAGTTTTGGAACTAAGTTATCAAGACTATAAAGGTTCATTTTGTTTTTTGCTTTTCGGTTTATATTTTTTAATTTTTTGTGGCTGAAATCTACTAATTGCTACCTACTTTCATAATACTTACTTACCCACCTTACTTTAACTATTAACAATTATATACTACAACTAGCTGGTACCAGCGACTTCGTCCACGTTGAACTTTGTATTTTTTGTGACGACTATTACAAAATCACTCACCCCTATGGAAACGGAATTTCTAAAATACACATTTCTTCTATTTGTAACAAAGACTTTAAATACCAATTTTCATGAACCCAACTTCAAAACTAACGGAATTCCTATCCAAACTTCCAATCCCAATTCAACCCCCATTTGACCCCTTCACGGTTTAAATTTCAAAAAATACAGGAACACCTATTTTTTTGTAACAAAGACCGCCAAATACTAATTTTCATGATCCCCTTATGACACTAATTTCAAAAACAACTGTACCTCAACTTTCAACCCCCTTCTCACCCACCTTTTCCCCCTTCAGGAATAAAATATAAAAAAATATGCTGTAATTTTTTTTTCCAGTGGTTAAAAATAGAATCGAATGGTTCCGACATACTTTTCCGCCAACGATGATTTCAGTATGGAAATTGAAAATTTTCAGGAAACTAAATTAATTCATTTCCTAGAATGCATACTGACAACTCCAAATATAGCAAGCATTCTGCAAAGGTCCCTTATAGGGTGGAAATTTTCCAAAAATAAAATAAATCATTTTCTCAAAAGCTTTGCATACTAACCATTCGCGATATTTTCTGCCATTGTTCTTGATGGGGTGGAAATTAAAAATGTTGCAAAAATAGAATAATTAATTGTTTCTAAAAATATGCATACTAACTATTGAAATATTGTAAGCAGTCTGTTTTTCGGGATCGAAGTCGAACGGGATTCACGAAATTTTCCGCCAACGTTGCTTACAGGGTGTAAATTCGAAATTTTCCATTTTTTTTAATTTTTTCGATTATTTTTTGACATTTCTAGAAATCAATGAAACTTTCAATTCAAATCATTCATGTACGTTTTGGCCAATCAAAACGTTATTGGGAATTAAAATTCCGGGAGGTATTTTGTTTTCATTCCTCATGTTCCGATATTCTTTAGATTATTTTTTGATGTTACGATCATAAACACATTTCCTTGCAAAATTATATAATGTACTAAACCGGTTTTGATTCATTTCACACTTTTCATGCGAATTGATGACAGACGTCAAATAAAAAATATAGGTTGTCAGACAATAAAAACAAAATACCTCAAATTATTCCCGCGACAATTTTCTAGGTGGAATATTCCCACTATTGATTGGCCAAAACGTATATGAATTATTTGAATTGAACGTTTCCATTGGTTTCTCACAAAAAAAAATCACTGTAATTTCAATGTTTGAGAATGTAGCTCTGAAATTTTGGTTTTCAAGAATTTGATAGTAGAACATCTTAGATTGGTCTTTTTGATAGTCCTTTTTCAGAAGGATTTCGGGGATTTATCTGTTACAAGCGCGCCACTCAGCGGACACTTGTCGCCAATAAATAGGAAAAACAGGTATAGACGGGCAAAGTGTTTGTAGAATCAGCAGAAAAATAGTCAACAGAATTTGAACTTTTGTTCTATTATGGAATGCGCACAGGGCTCTTATAAATAATTTGATGCAATCATATTCATAAATTGAAATATTATTTCATTCTGCTTATGATTATTGAATTTCATTGTATATGTGTCATTCGAAGAATACATCGACAGAAAGTCCTTCATTTAATAAAAATATATATATATATATATATATATATATATATATTTTTAAATTCAATTGTTCTTGTTTTTACAGCTAATTTCGATACTATATAATATTTTGTATAATAGAATGATGTTTTACTTGGTGATTGTTTCTTGCATATACACATGATTCATCAGATCGAAGATTACCATTAACCATGGATTTTGACAAGAATACGAAACATGTTTTTGAATGTTTAAAACGAAAAATGAGAGGAAAAAGTGGGAGAACTGCTCTTTCATTGTCAGATTTTCTATATATAATTTTGCATATCCTTTGGTATTTGTTAGGAAATTTTACCTAAAAATGTATACTGTGGAGGCCCCTCTCTTGTGGAGGCCCCGGAACTGCAGCCCCGTTTGCCCCCCTCTTAATCCGGCTCTGAACTCGCGGGTGTGCAAGAGGTTAGATTTCACCCTGTAGATAATGGTGCTTTCGATATTATATCTCGCAATACAGTCCACATATTTCAATATTCTCTGCAAAGGTCACACATACCATTGGTAGTTTTCACATTAACAGGAATTATGTTATGCATATCGGATACCGTTAGTAAAAATTTTATATGAATGATTCTTAAACAAATCTTGAAAAATGTATGATATTTATGCCACGGTTATAGCTGTCCTTCTGTAATGCATGATCTACATAAGTGAATGTGAATTTCAATTTCCTGAACCCTTGAGTTCAAGAAACGAGACGAATCGTTTCATCGACAACTTTCTAATAATTCCTTCATTGCCCATTGGATTATTCACGGGGATTTTTTTTCGGTGCTCGATGGGTTTCCATCAAAATAAAATGTTGGTGGGTGGCAACTGAAAATATCATCGTATTTTTGTTGAAAGTGGCAGATCTTACCAAATTGTTAGTGTAACTTTCCGCGCCGAATATTTTAGAAGATTTCGCTTTCTAAGCAATCTGGCATTGCTGTTCAGAGACAATAATCTATAAAAAACTACTGAGCCATTTTTCATCATCCAGTGTCAAATAATTTTCAATAAATTGTGTTTTTATGGAGAATACAATGTGGAGGTTCAATATAACCACATATTCCGATTATCTGGAAGTCCTTTGTAGTATTATTTTGCTATTGATCATATTTTTATAAGGAGAGAAACATGTATAGAGAATAAAATCGACCTTTTCATCATCCTTACCGACATAATAAATCATTCGACACCCCTGATTTCATTTGCACTACCAGAACATGAAGACTATTCAGTAGAACTGAAACAGAAAAAATGTATTTAAAAAAATTCAATAACTTGTTGAATAAAGAAAATTGGAGGGAATAATCATAAAGTGAACCTGTACAAGAATTATAACCTTAAATTTAAAAGATACATTCATTACGAAATAAAAAAATAAAATGAAACCATGGATCACAGTCGGTCTAATTTACTCTATTAATGGAAGAGACAGGCTCAAAAAAGCTAAGAAACAATCACTCTACTCAACTTGAAAATCAGTATAGTAATTGCAGAAATAATCTAAACCATATAATAAAAAATTTATCATTATCAGAGTAAAAGAAAGGAGAATCACAAACAGATCTGGAGAACAATTACCGATACAACAGAAAAAAATTGAAAATGTCATAAAAAATAGAAAACATCATAATGAGGAATGAGAAAGCTGAACCAATAATAATCAATAAGGAAAAAGCAGATACCTTCAATGAGTTCTTGGTTGATTTGGGACTGAAAATGGCAGAAGAGATAGATGAAACAAACATACCTGAACACTATTTGAATGAAACTCCAAATAGTTCAGCAATCTTTCTAAATCCAGTCACAACAGATAACTTAAACTTCAGTACATATTATCAACTCATGTTATTGCATATGGGGGATTCCCGAAGCAATGGAAACTATCTATCATCACCCCAATCTTAAAAGCTGGCCATTTCAGTAAGCTGACAAATTATAGACCGATATCCGAAGTAAAGAACTGTACTTAATTTTTTTTAACAGGCTCTGAAAAACAGAATGTTCGAATTTTTCATTACCTACTATGGCATAACCGATATACAGTGTGAATTCATAAAAAAATTTAACTACAGAAAATGCAGTACTTGACTTGCTAGAACATACAGTCAAAGCCATGGATGAAACAACGAAGGGCTTTGCGGTCTTCTTTGAGCTCGCCTAGGCTTTTGATACTGTTTCTCACAACAAACTGCTTGATAAACTGATCTCTTACGAAATTACTTAGCTGAGAGATAGCAAATAGTGAAAATTAGAAAAGAGATTAGTTCAAAGGTAAATGTAAAAATGGGTATTCCACAAAAAATAGTATTGGGTCCATTATTGTTCTTTGTATACATAAAGTATCTCTCTGATAAATGAATTATTGGGGCATCTAATATGTTATGCAGATGGCAGAGCTCTGATCATCATAAGTCAAACGTGGAAGGAAGTTGATTACAAAGAATTCCTTGATCTCTCATGGAATTACTGATCTGAGAAATACCAAGCGGTTGAAAATGTGGAAGAAATGAGTTTGAAGTTGAAGGCCAAGGAACAATATTGGGTCCATTACTGTTCCTTGTATACATAAAAAGTATTTTTATAATGAATGAATCAACGGGGCATCTAATATGTTAACAAGATGACACAGCTCTAATTATTACAGGTAGAAACTGGAAAGACGTTGATTACAAAGCAGAGCCTGGACTGAAAAAAATACTAGTATGGTCAAACCACAATTCAGTTAGTTTGAATGTAAAAAAACAACTATATAACCTTCAACAACAGTAGATCAACCCTCCCATCTCATTCTCAAAATGCATACTCCAACTTTCAATAACGAGCCATGCAAGTGTCCGATTTTAGAAACACACCCTCGATGAAATACTTAGGTGTAATATTAAACCAGCACATACGCTACGTCAGAACACATATCTCATGTGACAAAAAGGATCAGAGCTTCAACTCAAAAATTTATCCTGAGAGACATCCTCTTAAGAAAAAACTCAATTATTCTGTCTCGCTGAATCAATTATGAGATACTGCATTGTCGCATGGGGTGGTGTCTTCATAACTACTTAACAATCATTACAGACAGCGCAAAATATCTTGATTAGGATCATACTAAAAAAGACCGATTATTTTCCACACATTTTCTCTATAAAGACACCGACCTGCTAAATATAAAAACACTCTTTATTTACCAATTATAAGAATGCATTATGAATTTATCGCAGAAAAAGCAAGGATGACTAGATCGACTCACAACAATAACCTACAAAATCACTCCTTCAAAAAATATGTAACCCAAAAAGCCTTCAGATACTTCGGTCCAAAATTTTACAATCTCATTTCAACTCACCTTAGAAAAATAAAAAAACTCAAAACTTTCAAAACAGAAGTGGAAAAATGCATATCAGAGAACCTCGATAATTTCCGGTAGATAAAAATCGACAAGGGCTTTATTATTATACATTATTTAATTGATCCCATGATGCAGCTAAGGAGCATAAAATGAAAGCCAAACCATTGTGCTTCCGTTGGTTCACCAATAAACTTTCATTTTCATATATTATTGTAATTATTATACACACAAAACAATTTGAAAGCATCTCTAAGGGTGTAAAAATCCACTAGGAATCTGCAATCTAAATAATATCATCAAATAAATGAATTATTGAAAAAATCTATATCTGATACTTGCTTATTGCTCAAGTATGCCAGTTCCTTTGAGAAAGTCCATTTTTTTCAGACACTGACAAATACTCTTCTGGTAATAACAGCTGTTGTATCATATGGAAACCCCTCAACTTTTTCAACATATTATCTCAGAATTGGGAAATTCTAATAATTTGTATTACTTTAAGGGTGAATATAACCATATCACACCAAGATATATCTGTTATCTCTTCTTATACTTTTGTTAATTTGATGGTGGTAATTGTGAACATACTTTATTGTCGAATAATTCAAGAAGTCAAATTTATAGAAATGTGGATCAATATTTTTCGAATTATGCTAGAACACTTTACTCTATAAATGAATGTTGTTTGTGAATCTTAAACCCAGTTGGTTGGTTTCATCTTCAGGACTAAATATAAAGAAACAAGAAAATGTCCATCAGAATGAAATTCTAGAATGATTATTTGGAGCAGAAATTGAATAAAAGATTGCCTGAAATAACAATTAATCATAGCAGAAAAGATCCGGAGAAAGATCAAACAGATACACCAAATCAATGTTACCTACATTTAGGGTGGCTCTCCTTGTTCACAATTATGAAAAAGAATAAAATCGATATGATACATAATACATATACTTACGTACAAGTTTATGGAAAACGAACCCCATACACACAACAAAACAAACTCTTGGCAGTCATCACCCGTGTTTGATACCTTCCAAAATTATTAAATCAACAATGACCAAACGAAAAAATTTCAACAAAAAATTAAACCGACGAAAAAAGAAACTAAAAAGCAAAAAATTAAATAAACCTTCTAAGTCCTAATAATAACTGAGCTCCTAAACTGATGTAACTAATTTTGAGTCGGCGCTAAACAAACTAGATATTAAATTTGGCAAAGCGTGAAACAATGGCAGCGGGATGCACGGTGGCGTTTTGATGATTTTTTTAAAGAAATATAATGATCTTCGTTGATTGTTTGTTTGGCGCCGACTTAAAATTAGTTTCATTAGTTTAGGAGCCCAGTTATTATTAAGACTTAGAAGGTTTATTTCATTCTTTGCTTTTCAGTTTCTTTTTTTGTCGGTTCCATATTTTGTGAAAAAGTTTTTCTTTGTTAATTTTTTGTGGCAAAAATCCACTAATAACCACCTACTCAGTTGACTCCGGGTATCCATTATGTTGTAGTGTCATCAGAACTACATATGTATGCCAAGTTTCACCAGAATCGGCTCACAGTTGAAAAATGAATCATCCCCTATTTTTCTACCCTTGGGGTCAAATACTCGTTTTCAAATTCTAATGTTACCAACTCTGAAGTATACAGTATCCAATAAAAAAAGAATCGTCTCAATCAGATAACCCAGTACAAAGTGATGAGTGGTAGAATCTATCAACCGTTAAAAATTCAGTGGGTGAACGAAAAATAACCCCTATTTTTCATCACTTAAGATAGAATTTTCCTTCAAATCCAAATGGCACCAACCAATGGTGAACGAAATGAAGTATTCGAAATCATCTCCAAGAAATTTATTCAAGAGGACATGTTTCGGAGCTTCAAAGCTCCATCTTCAGCTGATACTTACAAAATCTAAAAAGAGGGGAGGGATAAGCTTAACTATAGATTCAACAATTCGCATGAGAGGATGGAAGTTTGGTTGTGAATACTTACATCATGGAGGAATAAGAACATAAAAAGTGGTAATTTGTTAAGGTCAGCAAAGCATTATAGCTTTGAACCATCTTGACCCGTAATTGGGATGAAACAGTACCACTCCATGTAGAAGGGGCAAGGTAATCGTTTGTATAACATTGTTGGCATTTCGAATGAGCTAGACATTTTTATATTTTATGTCTGAATGATGACTGACCATTGACAGAAGGGAACAGAGGAGAAAAGTAAGCATTCTAAGGTATGGTACGGCCATCTAGTATAAAATTATTGAACCTCTAGTAAGTGAATAACATGAGAAGGTGACATCTATTATTATGGGGCTGGAACCAAGATGTAGGGTGGAACAAAAGGTGAAGGAGACATACCAAACTGTGGATGTTAACTTCGACTAGAAGTTTAAAGAATAATAGAATTGAATGCAGCCAAATCCAATATGTTCATTCAAAGTAGTTGTAGAGGGGTCTTTCAAGGAAGAATTTATTTCGAAAATGTCTAGACAATTCATTAGGGAACCCTTATCATCAATGTGAAGAATTCCAATATCTTTACCGGGATCAAAGTAGTGGTTGGAGTTAACCATATGGTTGGCAAATGGACTGCAAGAATTGATTGGTTCAAATGGATGGGTTGTGAATTTTTCTTTATATTTGTCTATGATTTTTGTGTGTTCTCTAACTCTAGTACTAATTTTCCTGCCGCTTTGGCCGATATATTTGGCAGTGCACGATGATTCAGAAAAAGTAATTTCGTATATACCAGAATTGTTCAAAGGATTGGCTTTGTCTTTGGTGTTGATTATTTTTTCAGACAAGGAATTCATCCTGTGAAAGCTAATGATGATATCTACCACTACTTTGATCCCGGTAAAGATATTAGAATTATTCACATTGCTAATGAGGGTTGCCTAATGAATTCTCTAGAAATTTTCGAAATTTTTTCTTGAAAGACCCCTCCATAACTCCTTAGAATAAACAGATCAAATTTGACTGCATTCAATTCTATGATTCTTTAAACTTCTAGTCGAAGTTAACATCCACAGTTTGGTATTTCTCCTTCACCTTTTGTTCCACCCTACATCTTAGTTTCAGCCCCATAATAAAAGATGTCACCCTCTCATGTTATTCACTTACTAGAGGTTCAACAATTCCACATTAGATGGCCGTACTATACCTTAGAACGCTTACTTTTCTCCTCTGTTCCCTTCTATCAATGGTCAGTCATCATTTAGACATAAAAATATAAAAATGTCAAGCTTATTCGAAATGCCAACAATGTTATAGACACGATTACCATGCCCCTTCTATATGGAGTGGTACTGTTTCATCCCATTTACCGGTTAAGATGGTTCAAAGCTATAATGCTTTGCTGACCTTAACAAATTACCACTTTTAATGTTGATATTCCTCCATGATGTAAGTATTCACAACCAAACTTCCATCCTCTAATGTGAATTGTTGAATCTCTAGGAAAGCTTATCCCTCCCCTCTTTTCAGATTTTGTAAGTATCAGCTGAAGATGGAGCTTTGAAGCTCCGAAACATGTGTTTTTAAATAAATATCGTGGTGATGATTTCGAGTACTTTATTTCATCATACACCCCCTCCACTTTGAGCAGAATTGACTTCTACCTTCATTCAGGTATACCCTAACTTATGGAAATAAAAACATCCAAATCGAAGTTCTTCGTTAAAAATTATGAGTGGTCATATATAAAAAAATATACGCGTCGACTAGAGAAACTCCTTTTTTGTCGGTTAATAATGAAATAGGTAAACCACCTGCAAAAATGAAAGATTGAAATATGATTTATTTAGGTTTTCAATATCAGATCTTTTATCCGTGCATCTTTCTTCATGTTTTGTCATTTCAATCTCTTCTTTGAGGAATCTTTTTTCCAGATAATTTGTTAACTATTGATGCTGAGTTATTCGAAATAAAGAGTATGGATGAATGACTAATAGTGTTCTGCAAGACTCGTTGAATTGTTTAAGTTTTCTAATGGATTGTACATTTTTCTGCAGTCTCTTCTGTGTTCAGTTATCCTGGTTCTCAAGTATCTTTCTGTCGGTTCTACTCAGCACATAATATTAGAATTTTGGTGCGTGGGAGTGTGGGTTTTTAATCTTGGATGAAAATGATTTTTAACTGTCTTTTCATTTTCTGATATGTTGCATAGTCTAAATACGGTACGGCTTGTAATATTGAATGTTTGTTGGAGGTTTATTTTTTGCAGGTGTGTTTTCTGTATTTTTTATTGAGTATATGGGGTAACAGGTATGGTTTTCCCAATATCAATTGCAGAAGCATAAAAAAGTCCTGCGGCGAAATCCTGTGAGCAGCAGTGGCGGAGATAACTAATTTTATTTAGATATTTTAAGATTTTAAAAATACTTCATAAATAATGAAAAATGAAAAAAAATTAAAGACAAACTTTTATTTATACAAATACATTAAGAAAAAAAAAATTTATTTCATTGTTTGATGTAGGTTATTATTATATCCTAAAACGTTTGTCGATCGGCACACACCAAGACCACAGACGCTACTGGTTTGTAATCTTTCAGAGCTATTGAAACACAAATATAACGCGTGATTTATGACCTACCATCGTATAGACACACCCCCAAGCATTGATGTCCCGACTTGATTGGCCCAGACGAATCGGTGACAGCAGTCACTCAAGTCCACGTTGACTATCGGCTCTTTTGATTTTCCCTTCGTCGACCGAGAATGTTTACGAGTAGTACACATTATTTTTCGTTCCGTTTCTTCGCATATACGCTCGTGTTAGCGAAGTGAGTTTTTATTTGCTCCCTATAGAAACAGCTTCTGCAATTGATATTGGATGGACTATACATTGTTTCGATTATTTCAAATTTTTTGTTTCTGAACATTTCATAAGTATCTCGCAGGGCTCTGTGATTAAGATTGTTGATGGTATTTATTTTTCTTGTCATCGAGTTTGAAGGGTGGTAATTGATAAATCTTTCTGGGTAAGGAGTTTTGTGATACCAATCAATTAAAACTTCATCATATGAATTCATCAGCAGAACAACAACAAAAAAACTACTACTATTTTTTTGTTCTACTTCCATCGTGAATTGGATTCTATTGTGACGAACACACTACATCAAGTATTCTAAATGTAGTATAAGAATGCCAATATAATAAATCAACGTTTTATTTTCGTTCGAAATCTAAGGCGGCCGCATTAAGAGTGACAGAATGTATAATAACCGCTCATAAAGTCGACACTTCCCCTATCACTTGCATCGGCACATCAAACGAATCTCCAACCATATTTTCAGACATTCATAACTAATCTTATAGTGCGTCGCGACAGATGAATGACCCGCGGTCTTTTGGAAGCGATAATAGGCGTGGTGATATCGGGAAGGAACTAAGGGCTTACGTAAACTATAAAAAGTATCGGCTCATTATGGTGATATATCATGGCGGCGTGTCAACTCAAAGCCGAGACGGGGTACTCGCCGACACATGAAGAATAATTTATGGACTCCGCGGTTTTCGTTTGAGTACCGAGAGCTTTATATATAAGATTCTTCCTAACAGAGAGACATTCATTCAGAATCCAGTCGTCGGTCGAGAGTCAATCAGTACAGAGCAAGTTCTGCTTCATTATGAAGCGAATAAAAGTGAAGTTTAATTTCAATTAGAGAAGATGCAGTCTCATCTTCCTACGCGAATTAAGCGTAGACTTCGTAAAGTTTATCTAAAGTAGCCAATGAATCAAACATATGCAGAATCATAGTGAAAGTGTAACCATCAGAAATCATCTCAATAATCAAATGAATGGAATTAATATTTATCAAGAAGCTGGATAATCAAATTACGAATAGTGCAAGCGTAATAAAGTTCGGTAATAAAACAGAATAATTAAATCTTAATTAAAGCATAGTGTATTTCTTCAGTGAGGGTAAGCGAATAAAACTGTTTATTTGGCAAGGTATATATGTATAGTGTAATAAAAATATATTTCAGTATTGATTTCATAGTTATAGAAATTATTGATTTAACAAAAGCAAAATTATTATCAATTGTTTAAAATAACTGAAGAACAGTTATTTTAATTGTCAGCACATATTTGTTCCTCATTTAAGTTTATTTTATATTCAAATTCATTTTGACTTTCTATACATTTTCTCAGTAAATTATACCAGGTGTATGGATTGTTGCTTTTATATTTTAGAAAATACATATATATTATTATAAGTCCCAACTGTATTATTATTTCGAAACAATCCGAGATTGGTTATTGTACTGTCAAATTAAGTCCCACTCTTCATTACATACTGGGTGAGACAAAATCTCAAGCCGCTCTGGGATATTGTTCAGTTATTGGTCAATAGACTAATAACACTCAGTATGGTTAAGGCTTAGCTATAAAAAAACTAACGAGCAGCCACAACATTTGGTTGGTTAGATTAGAGGTAATTATTGAACCCCAACGTCCCAGCCACAGCCTTTGGTTGCAGGAGTAGTGTATTAATAAATAACACCCTGTATATAATGGCCGCCTATAACATTTGGTGGTCAGGTGTGTGGTTTTTCAATAAGACACACCCTGTACGCCTATAACACTATTGTGATAACTATTGAACATTGTAATTACCTGTATCCATGTTTTCTCTATGTGGGCATAAAACAATATTATCGACGTATTTTTGAGGAAAATATTAGAAAAATTACATTGACTTTCAGACGTTTCATCTTTGAGTTCGACATAACAATGTCACATACACAATTTCACCTTACATGACCAGAAATTCGTTAATTAGACCAGTCAATAGAGATTTTATGCTCTATTGATTCTGTGACAAAAATACTACCAGAAAACCAACTGTCCATCATACGAAAGATGGTTTGAAGTTATATCCTGTTATGTTTCCTATTCCCAACTGTCATTGCTCAATTTGTTATAAACATTGTTACTAGAACACCAAAGAAGCAATCTCAATATACTCAATTGTAGAGAATTGAAATGCAAAAAATGAGGACCAACGCGACTCGTTCGGATTATTAAAAACTGAAAAAAAAATGAGAAACCGGAGAAAATCAGATTTTTCAACAAAATTCATAACTCCGTCACTTTTCAAGTTGTAGTGTAGGCTTCACACGACATCATAGTGATTAATATCTCATTTCGCGTTGAAATGCTGCAAAATAGGTTAAAAATACTTGCAAACATTACCGAAAATGGGCGAGTGCGTGAAAGCGGCTGAGTAGTGGGGGTAGAGCAGCAGTCTCGGGAAAGCGTATGTATATTAATACAAGTGCGCTGCGCTCGTTATAAATTTGCCGCTCTACCCCCACTCCTGAGCCGCTTTCATGCACTCGCCGGTTTTCGGTCACCTATTTCGCAGCAGTTTCGCAGCATTTCGACGAAAAATTAGAATATTCTTTTTTTAGTACTATACTTCAACTTTCAAAATCTATTGAAATCGGATCACCTATGACGCATCCATGTCTGCTGCAATAAAATGCATTGAAAAAATCAAATTGCAATTATGACAAAACTAATAATTCAACCTTACCTGAGTTTTCCACACATAAAGTACATATCAATCACTACTATGTCGTGAAGAGACTGCTTCAAAACTTGAAAAATGGCGGGGTTATAAATTTAAAAAAAACGCAGATTTTTTCCGGTTTTTCCGATTTTTTTCCGTTATCCGTTATTCCGTATCTGATCGAGTCGTGCCTGGACTCATTTTGATTCTCTACAATTGGCCATCGAGAGTAACGAAAATGCTTCATTATTCTTCAAGTTACAATTTAAAAACGGTAAAAAAATGCCTTTAAATGTTTATTACAAATTAATCAATGACAGTTGGGAGTAGGAAACAACGGAACGTCTTCCGTATGATGGCAGAGTCGGTTTCCTGGTAGTATTTTTGTTAAGGAAAAATCTATATTGATTGGTCTATATCGAAGATATCATGGAAATTGAAATGATTGTTGTTTATGACACATTGAAAAAGTTCAATGAATGCGTTCAATAGTGTGCCATTTTCATTATATGACACTGATAACTGAGTCTGTCGATATGAAACTCTACCAGTTCAACATATTCGGATGGATGTGAATATTCAGAAGAAGTGAAGAAAGAAATAATGAAATATACTTGATAAATTTATGTAGGTAAAAATTTTCTGAGCAACCGATTCTCCATCAATCATAACTTCCAATATAATCGAGAAAAACTTGGTTACATACATCACCCATAAAAACTACCTTCTTTAAAAGTAAACCACACATAATAACAAGAGTGGTTAAAAAAATATATCTGTGGCAATGGAAAAGAACGATTTTTTCAACATAGCCTTCCACTATTACTTGGTAACTCGACTTATGTCATATTAACTGAAATTCCAAGAAAACAAATTTAGGAAAAGAATAACAAATTCATACAAAAATTAGTATGAGAAACATTTCGAGAAATCTATCTGAAACCATCAAACATTTTAGGTACAGATCAACACTGTTGACACATGAAATGTTGAAAACCATAACTTTCAAAATACACCAAAAATAGGAAATAGACACTGACGAAAAGTAATTCGAGCAGTTTCATTCCTCGAATGCTCGCGATTACTAAGCTTTTTCAGGAAGTAATTGGACTTTTCAAAAGGGTGAGGCACTTAGGCACTTAGGTTACTTTTTGATGTAGAATTGCTGTAATAAACAATTTGATCCAAATAAAAAAAGAAATTTTTGTATTTTTGGGTTAATCACGTCGAATTGAATCCAGGACAGCAATGGAAACAGAATAATTATGTAAAACGTGAGGCTTTGCCCCACCTGTTATATTATTCATGAGTGTGGCGTGAGGCATTGATTGGAATAAATTGGAATACATACGACTCGCACGCTAGTGCACTCCAAAATGAAAACTTCATTAATATAATATCTAATTTTGACAAATTATGATTTCCGACCTCAAAAACCCCTACATTCCAATTTTCATTGGAATCGGATAATAAATAAAAACTCTCGTCCGCCATATTATATCCTCCATCTTGAATTTCGACAATGAAATCATAGTCTGCGACCCGGAAGACCTCCAGATAACAATTTTGAATAGATTCGGACAACAGACGTCAGCCATATCGGAGCCGCCATCTTGAATTCCTGATATTTTTCATAACAAAATAATGATCTCCGATACCAAAAATTCCCGCATACCAACTATAAATAGAATCTGAAACTGAACACATCAACAAAGCACATCAAATACAATTTTAGAAAATATTTCGCTTTTTTTTCATGTTCTTGAAAAATCGCATAGATCCTCGGTGAACAGTTTCCCGGACCTCAAAAGTGTTCCAGTACACACCTGCATGGAGTTCAGCACCTAGAGCTCCGCCAAAATCATAGTAAAACATTATTGAAATTGCTGTTACTTACAAACCATAAGTATGTCTAGCTACCATATGTAGATGGTTTGATACCACAACTATGAAACATTCAATAAAATGAAAAATCAGCGGGAAATGTGAAAACACAGTAGAAAATCATTTTTCCACAGGATTAAAAATGAACCAACAACCAACAATGAATATTATAAACGAAATACCATGTGCTGATTGTAAGAAACTATACAGACAGACAGGACTCAGAAACGAGGAGGGCAGAAAAAAGATTGCAAAAATATTCATAACCCATAAAAATAATTCTACAGAACACTTCAAATCTTCCCCCATACTTTTGATTCGGAATTAGTCATACATATAATCTATGGATTAGAGACTATAGCAGGTGGTTTATCTCCTTTGTTATTATTTGCCTTCCGTATTTTGATTGTTATCTGGGTAGGTGACGATTACCAACAGTTCACTTTGTTCATCTCCGTGAGTTTGGTGGTAGTTTTTCATAAACCTGTATATGTATTTATATATAGTGTCGATTTTATTCTTATTCATTATTGTCAATAAGGAAAGCCGCCCTGAATATGGGTATCATCATTTTTGTATATCTGTTCTCCCTTTTTTAATATCTTTTCTCCGATGATTAATTGCTATTTTAGGAAATTTTTCATGAGTCATGAAGTCAAAAAGGTTTCTAAACGTCGACTAGTTAAAATTCAGGTTTCTTCTACATTCCAACCGAATTAGCACCAATTCAACATTTAAGTCAAGGAAAATTAAAAAAAAAAAAAAAATTAAAGGTAGAAGCAGTATTAGTGAAAGATCATAGAGCAGTTGAAAAGAAGTGAATCAAGGGAAAAATTAAAAAAAATTTACGAAAAAACGTTTTTATTACTCAAACATGATTTGTCAAAAAAATGTTATCGTCATCTCAATAAAATTTCCGATTAAGGTGGAAATAATTATTTTGGTAAACTACAGGAAAATAACAAGTCTAGTGGAAGTTTCTTGACATGTTTTTTGGGTAACCTTCCACAGTCTGAAAATGAAAATATAATCAGACTGTGGAAGGTTACCCAAAAAACATGCAAGAAACGTTGTTTCTCCACAAAAAAACACATTTATTCAATATCTAGTTGAAGTGTTATAAATGCAGAAAAACATCCATCAAGAGGAGTAAATATGATGTGATATATCCACCCAGTATAAAAATTATATTTATATATTTGTGTACGTATCAATTGGGGCTCAGAAAAACATTGGTTCCTTTGATCCCATGAGTTCATGGATCCCATGAGTTTAATATAATGAAATTATTATTTAGTTTTTCGAAATCTCATGTTTACTTCATCAGCTTCGATGTGATACTGGAGGCTGAAGGCAGTTTTACATTGAATTGAAGTACTACCCAACATCCAGAAACCGAGTCATATGACATTCCGTACCTAAAGATTATTACTTTTCAGGAATTTCCAGTTCTTCAAATGATGTATGAGAAGAATGGAACTTTCGGTATGTATACTGGATTCTGTCTCAGCAGCCAATGCACAGAGGAAGATTTCTCTAAATTATTTTACAAACATAGTTTTACGAAACCCTTATGCTACTCCAAGGAAACAGAAAACAAATTGACGGCAGGAGGATTCGTAACTATGTAAGTTGGCCTTCTCATTGCTATATAGTTCATCAAAATTCAGCACCATTTGTCTTTCTATTCAGAATAATTCTTCATCCAATCCCCTGGAGTTTTATAAAAATATGTATTATCAAAAAGGAAAGTCAACAATTCCATAAATGTCTCCTCGTTAGTGCTACAATATTTACTAATACGATCTCAAATCCTGAAAAGGGAGACGACATCTTAACTTGTCAGAACATAATTGTCTGGAAGTGTTGAATTATTAAATTCATTAGTGACTTCAAACTAGTCTTTTATATAATATTCATTGTCGAAGTTGTATGCGTTAGTTGAATTTTTTGTCAAAAAATAGGCTATTCTTTCAGTAGGGGCTCCTATAGAAGCCACTATAGGTCTGACTGAAAGAGTGGGTTAATGAATTTTGGACAGAGAATAAAATTTAGGAGAAATATCATTATAGCATGTGAGTTTCTTTTTCATAACCTTGTTACATCTGCCCTGTGTAGTTCTACTATATTGATGTTCAGGGCAGTGTAATTTTCAATAAAAATATATTTTACCCTCGTAGTCCAAAAAGACATCAGTTCGGCCTGCGCGCGATGGCAGGTTTTTTAGATCTTACTATGACTTCTCTGAGGTACGAGAAATAAAAGGCAACTTAAAAAAATATATATATATATAATGAAAAGAAGAAAATTAAACATAAAAAAACAAATTCTTGCTTAGAGAAAAACGGCAATAGTATCAAAATATTTTAGCAAAAATACATATATAAAAAAAAACACATAGACATGATCGAAATAACAATTCCTGGAGCTCAGCAAAATGTAAAGTATTTATCTCGAAAACACATTTGTATTCATTTAACAGAATGGAGTGAAAAGAGACAAGTACCCTGTATCGATTATTCTCGTTTGCAAAAAGCTTGAAATTGAAAAGAAATCCTCCCCAGAGATTATAAGTGGTTAGTTACATCAACATACAGCTTCAAATCGCTTACCCTGTATGCTGAGCTGCTATTCCCTACCAGTGGCAGATAATCCAGAAAATTCATGAAATCCCTGAATTCACGAATTGTTTTCCAAAGCACGATCACCGTCACTATTTTCCGTTCCGTAGCGGGTTCTACGGTAAACACACGCGTGTACTAATTAATACCGAAACGATACGTAACCCTTAATCCAGGGCGTCGCGACGCAACCTCGTCTTAAACTTTCGACGCGTTTTCGCCGTCTCCCTATTGCCCACTTGACCGTCCGATCTCGCGAACCCTGACCGACCCCCTTGCCCGCCTCCAGAATTAATATTCACTCCCTTTGTTTCTTGAAACGTTCAATTAGGCCCACTCTCTAATCCCATTTTTCCTCTTATAGCCCCGCCTTTATTGCAATGGTGTTTGTAGTTTTTTATTTTATCATCCTTTCAACGGTGATCTGTATAAATCCCACGCAAAAATTGATTATCTTAAAGTTTCCTCCTCAGCGTTTCTCAGTCGGACGAGAAAAATGATATTTTTTTCTGCCTTGGGTGGTCCTACTTATCGTTATGAATAACCCATTGATCGTTTCATCAAGTATCAAGTCCCAGTCAAAACAATTCTTTAACGATTCTGTATCTGCAGGTGTCTGGGCGAAAGTATCTCATATCATTGACCGATATGATGATTGGAATATATTTCCAATCGTATACTCGAAAATATTTGCTGAACGAAATATGTAATGAACTGAGTTCTTTTGTACAGGGTACTATATCACTCTCCCCAATGAAAAAGTTTTGTGCACACGGTGCCACAACTTTTATCTAATAACCAAAAAAAAAATCTTAATCTACCATGCATACATAATATCGAGACTTTGCAACTTATATCTACCCCGTATACAATTTAATTTCCCATTCGAACTTTTTTTTTTCGCGTTCCCTTTCACACGGCACTGCACACGCGAAAACTTTGATACCTAATGTTTGAAGCGGTCTCTTGATGAGGGAATAACCTTCGGAAGGGGCCTTCTGTTGATCCCAGGACTTCCGCTTGCGCCTCACTCACCTCATAATGACGGGTTCTTCAATTGATTAAATTGTCTTTACTTTTTTCAATGTCCGACACATCGCGGCTTCAGTAGTAAGTCTTGATCAGTTCATTTTATCATTTGGCCACGCACGTTACAGAGTCAGTGTTGTCTTCGACATTTGATCGAACTAGTCCCAATTCTCGGAAATACGAAGAATGTTCACTTTTCACCCTTCCCGGAAAAAATGTCCTTAGCACCTTAGATATGCTGTTTATTATTATCTATTCTGAATTTGATAACTGCATTTTTCCATTAATTTTTCAATGGGTGAAAAACGCCTACATCCATAGGCTGGAGAATGTGAGTCGCAATAGGCTTATTAGAATGATACCATTCTGAGAACAGACGTCACTGAGGTGCATTGTGAGGTATGATTTATGTCCGTCAACACACAATAATAATGGTGATGGTACGTTATTTTCAATGGGCCAGGGACAGAAAATATTGGAGACATATCCATAAACACTTTGCACTGTCATCCAGCCTGATTCAGATTTTCCCAATCTCCATTTATCAGGCATAAGAGCAACGATGCTTCGAGGAATTCTTCCATATGCAAACATCACCATTGGAGGGGGCGAATCACCTGCTGCTTTAGCTGTGAAAACATGAGGGAGGGATAAGTTTAAGTTCAAGATGACATGGAATATGATATACCTGTAACAAGTGTTATACATCCTTTCTCATAATTGGCAGTATGGTTGTAGACTGTCTCGCTGCCTCTTTGGGCTAGTATGTTCTTCCCCATTGGGCCTAAAAAAATGCACTTTCATCGGTATCATAAATCCGTCGAGGATACTCAAGAATGTACATGAAGTTATTTTCTCGGATGTATTGTTCAATTTCCTGAAACCAGTTTCTGATTTGAGCTTCCTTTAATATGGCACGAGAATTGACGTCCTTTTCGTTAATTCAAGATGGCGGCGGAGGGATCCTCATACCAATGCCTTCCAGGAATATTGTCCTTGAAAGGGTTGAATATCTTTTTCTTCAATAAAAGCATGCGAACATTCTCTAACAATTGATCTATGCTTATAGGTGTAACGAATTTTTCGTTACTTCCTTATACATAACCGATTTCTCATAACGTTTCCGATTATCTTTACGGTGGAACGGGTCAGTAGTCACTGCTCAGGTCGTGAAGAGTGCGCCTTTGTTGTCGTCTCGTGAAAATGGTATCGTGACAGTTGTATTCATGTCGTCAAGCCGTGTTTTTTCCAAGTGTTTTTCAATAGAGAAAAACCAAGAACAGTTTGCGAAAAAATCCAGGTAGAATTGGTGATTTGTTCGAACCGAAGGAATAATCGATCTCTTTCTTGAATTGAACGTCGAGATAGACAGGTGTACTGGGTGGATTGATTTTGGTATGTACGATCTATGAATTGAATAATTTTCACTGTTGAAATTTAGTTGAGTAATATTATTCTCTTTATCTTGCAATTAATGTTGTAGCTGCTTAGCATTTTCTTCGCTTTTCTTAGGCTTGTAATATCAGAATTCTTGGATATACCGCATGGTAATTTTTGAAGGTTAAGTATAAATACTTCGGCCATTTCGGCAAAGCATTCATAGTACATATTGTGGCTAACGTAACATCTGTTCCGAATATTGGGAACCGATTTATTTTTTCTTGGAAATCAGTTCTACGCTTTTGCATTCTTTAGGTACCAGGCAATTGGTAATTTCGAATGGACTAGCTTTTACTTACCTCACACGACCAGTGGATTGTTCCGAGGATTCCGATTGAAGGGTGTATTCGACTGTTCTGGGACAGGTTGGCAGTGACTAATAGGACGGCTCTCCGGTAAGCAATTTTCTTTATTTCATAACTACATGTTTATGAGAGTAATTTTCTTTTCTCTTGAGAGAGAATTGCTTATGGAGAGAGTTGTACCTCTGGCCTAACTGGTCTCAGAACACTCGATTCAATATATACCTCAAGCGTAAATTTGATTCCGTTTAATAAGTTCCTTATATCTATTACTCCATTCAATTCGCAGTGAGGGTTGTTTGATTTTTGATCGTTGCAGAGTCAATTCATTTCAGTTACTGCCTTGTCGCCAAGAGCAGGGAGATTCATTCAAATTTTTGAGAATTACCTTTTATCGATTTGAAAAGGGAACTGCCGCCCTATTTCAAAATTATCTTTATCTAAGGGAGTTGTGCCCTCTGAAAGACGTGAGGTCTCCCTCTTCAGTTTATCTTTGGAAATTCTTCAATAAAAAGAATTATTTCACTTTATCTTTATCTAAGAGAGTCGTGCTCACTGAAAGACGTGTGTCTCTCTCTTCTTATCTTGGCTGAAGAGTATACTTTTGCTCTGACTATTATCTTGGTTGAAGAACCCTATTTTTTTTTGTAACTTACTAGAGTATTTTGCTTATAACGTTATATTTTCCTTTGGCACTGGCAACATTTAAATATTTTGCTTTAAAATAGTAAATTTTTTCTCTGGCAATTTTATAGTATTTTGCTTTAAAATACTATATTTTTTCTCTGGTAAAATTTCAAGGAAATTTTTATATTTCTTTTGGAATACCTTTCCTCATTCAATTTTTTTTTACCCTTCTGGTACATAGAATCACCTTATCAAAACTTACTTGTTTCAAAATTTAACTGAATTTGAACATAACGTTTTGGGTGAGGTTTGTTTTGTTTGGTTTTAAATTTTGCTCATTTTTTATATTTTTTTTAAATTATCAAAATTAACTTGTAAATTTAAATCCAGAATAGCAGATTGGATTGCTATTTATTATCTTTGTTCTTTCACCATAATCTTCCAGTCTTTTATATAGACTGAGATTTTCATTGTATGCTATCATTTGCATCTATCTCTTGACTCTAGATTAGATTTTGAATCATAAAACTTAAAATCTGGGTTTTAAAAATAAAGGGTGTTGCACAATTAAACATCAAAACTCATTACCTAAAAAGAAGGTATTATAAGAAGAGGGGAAACAAGGATATTTTTAACCTCAAGTTTTATGATTAAAAAAAAAAAAAAATGATAGCATACAATAAAAATCTCAGTCTATATAAAAGACTGGAAGATTATAGTGAAAGAACAAAGATAATAAATAGCAATCCAATCTGCTATTCTGGAAGTTAATTTTAATAATTAAAAAAAATATATTAAAAATGAGCAAAATTCAAAACCAAACAAAACAAACCTCACCCAAAACGTTATGTTCAAATTCAAAATTTTGAAACAAGCAAGTTTTGATAAGGTGATTCTATGTACCAGAAGGGTAAAGAAAATTGAATGAGGAAAGGTATTCCAAAAGAAATATAAAAATTTCCTTGAAATTTTACCAGAGAAAAAATAAAGTTTTTCAAAGCAAAATACTATTAAATTGCCAGAGAAAAAATTTACTATTTTAAAGCAAAATATTCAAATGTTGCCAGTGCCAAAGGAAAATATAACGTTATAAGCAAAATACTCTAGTAAGTTTAAAAAAAAAATAGGGTTCTTGAACCAAGATAATAGTCAGAGCAAAAGTATACTCTTCAGCCAAGATAAGAAGAGAGAAACACACGTCTTTCAGTGAGCACGACTCTCTCAGATAAAGATAAAGTGAAATAATTCTTTTTATTGAAGAATTTCCAAAGATAAACTGAAGAGGGAGACCTCACGTCTTTCAGTGGGCACAACTCTCTTAGATAAAGATAATTTTGAAATAGGGCGGCTGTTCCCTTTTCAAATCGATAAAACAGGTAATTAAAAATTTGAATGAATCTCCCTGCTCTTGGCGACAAGGCAGTAACTGAAATGAATTGACTCTGCAACGATCAAAAATCAAACAACCCTCACTGCGAATTGAATGGAGTAATAGATATAAGGAACTTATTAAACGGAATCAAATTTACGCTTGAGGTATATATTGAATCGAGTGTTATGAGACCAGTTAGGCCAGAGCTACAACTCTCTCCATAAGCAATTCTTTCTCAAGAGAAAAGAAAATTACTCTCATAAACATGTGGTTATGAAATAAAGAAAATTGCTTACCGGAGAGCCGTCCTATTAGTCACTGCCAACCTGTCCCAGAACAGTCGAATACACCCTTCAATCGGAATCCTTGGAACAATCCACTGGTCGTGTAAGGTAAGTAAAAGCTAGTCCATTCGAAATTACCAATTACCTGGTACCTAAAAAATGCAAAAGCGTAGAACTGATTTCCAAGAAAAAAAAAATCAGTTCCCAATATTCGGAACAGATGTTACGTTAGCCACAATATGTACTATGAATGCTTTGCCGAAATGGCCGAAGTATTTATACTTAACCTTCAAAAATGACCATGCGGTATATCCAAGAATTCTAATATTACAAGCCTAAGAAAAGCGAAGAAAATGCTAAGCAGCTACAACATTAATTGCAAGATAAAGAGAATAATATTACTCAACTAAATTTCAACAGTGAAAATTATTCAATTCATAGATCGTAGATACCAAAATCAATCCACCCAGTACACCTGTCTATCTCGACGTTCAATTCAAGAAAGAGATCGATTATTTCTTCGGTTCGAACAAATCACCAATTCTACCTGGGTTTTTTCGCAAACTGTTCTTGGTTTTTCTCCATTGAAAAACACTTGGAAAAAACACGGCTTGACGACATGAATACAACTGTCACGATACCATTTTCACGAGACGACAACAAAGGCGCACTCTTCACGACCTGAGCAGTGACTACTGACCCGTTCCACCGTAAAGATAATCGGAAACGTTATGAGAAATTGGTTATGTATAAGGAAGTAACGAAAAATTCGTTACATAGGGAATCCCTCTTTAGCAACGCTGATGATCCACGTTATCAATGTGTTCTCTCCTTCCTTTGTCAGAATTGGTGGTGCGCCGATATTGCAATCAATGGGATATTTCCCATGAAATTTGGAATGCAATGTTGTTTTAGGAATTTTATATTCCCAACTGGCAGCTTCAATAGACATTCCATGTTTGAAAGCCAACGTCAGAGATTCCAATAAATAATTTTAATTTTGTTTTGCAGACCTTCTGAGAAAAAAAAATTACAGCGTCAAAAAGAAACCCACGAACCTAATTCGGACATCCCAGAACCTGAATAAGATACCCTGTGTCTGAAATAGGGTATAATAAGGTGAATGAAATATTGTATGACCCCAATCCGAAGACCCATATAAATTTGAGGTTGAAATTGAGAAACGCCATTTTCTTGTGGAAATACTCAGAATCATTATCCACAAACTCATAGCAACCATCGAACATGCCATATTGGATATGATGTGATGAAAAACTGAACAAATCTCTGAATTCACCTCCACTATAACAATCACTACGAACTTCACTCACAACGTGTGAAGCCTATTCTAGCGTGTGAAATGGAATGACAAAAATGTTGGTATCACTGAATTTTATAGTGCATAATTTGAAATTATATTCATAGGTGTCTGTCCTGTGTCGACTTCAATATTTTCTAAGCAAGTTTTCTCAATTTGTTCATTCGAAGGAATTGTTTCCAAATTTGGGACACCGTCCGCATTCGGGACTTTTACCTCAAATAAAAGCTTGTATTTCTAAAATGGTTTTCCTCAGGAATAAATTTGGGGTTCCTTCTCTTCATTCTCAATACGTCTGAATTCTCAAATTATTTACGTTACACTACAATGCACTGTTACGTTAACGACCTGCAGTTGTATTTAAAATAGAACAATATTCTTCAAATTTTGCCCCCGTTAAACTGAATGATGATTTGAATTATTTGATAGCAATATAAAAAAATACTGTCTTATTGATTCCAAATCAAATGTAACAGCTGCAAATGGGAGAACAGCTGCAAGAAACCGTTGAGAATATTTTCGTTGATAGTGTCCAACTGCCTATTACAGAGATAAAAAAATCTTAGGTTATACATTGACAATACTCTACGATTCACGATACACAATTCCCATATTATAAATAGAGGGTATATCAATCTCAAAATGATATATTCGGAAAGGAATATATGTGTGATGCATTAGTATTATCACATGCTGATTATGCAGACCTAGTTATGGACATGGACTACTGAACTCAAACTCCATAAACTTCAAAACCGATGTGTGAGACTCATAACAGGTATAATTAAACGGGAACACCTTTCACAGCACTTGAGGAATCTCAGATTGCTGAACATGGAGGCGAGGCATTTTTAACAACGGAGAAACGTCCTTACTTATTCGAAAAGTTATCTTTCCGAACCGATATATATATAATAATCTTAACTTGAGATTACGAAATCATTTGACAGCGCAGTTCTGTATATCTTATACAACCGGTTACCAACGGAATTCAAATAACTTTTACTCAAAAGTTTAAAAAAAAGGTAACCATATCTATTAGAAACCAAATACTTGAGCACCCAGGTATAATTTAAAAAAACTTGAATTGGCACCGTGGTTTTTATTTCTATTTTTTTGTCAAGCGCACAGGTATTCTCTCAGTTTTAAAATCACACAGTTATTTGTAATGTTTTCCTGAATTCTGCATTTTGCCCTACCCATCCGTTTTAGTATTAATGCGTCCATTCCACATTTAATAGAAAATTCGCCGTTTTGTTGGTTGGATGGAAGAGAACTGTCGTGTGCAAAAGTTGAATTTTGTCAGGTAATCTGTACCTTCCAATAAAAGCATTTATTATTATTATTATTATAATCATAATCTGATAAAATTGAGATCCAATAGTAATTTTTGTCGAAGTTTAGTTGGGATAAGGATCAGTATACGTTGAAGAAAAAACTATTGTTTTCTTACCGACGTTTCGAATTTAACATCGCCAAGAAAATAATGGTTTTTTTCTTCGACGTATACTGATCCCAATATAATGATAATTATTATTATTATCATTTGTCACCCCTCGTAAAATCAATATAGTGGAAAAAATATCTGGGAAACTCATAATATTATTTAGGAATTGGTGTTTTACCAGTTTGTTAACACATTGTAGGACCAATTCCAGGTAAAATCCTGCCCGGCATAAATCTTATGGGTATCTCTCATTTTTCACACTCTAGAGGAAAAAATTTCTGGAAAGCCCCACCGTTAGCACATACATTTTTCAATTTTGGTATTATGCCAAAATCGTGCACGGCAAAAAAATCTTCTCGGTATATGTCTCGTTTTTAACCCTCCTAGAATCATTCGAAAACCCCATCGTTAGCACACACATTTGTCGGTATTGGTCTCATGCATCACACTCCCTAGAATCATAAATATATCGAAAAACCTTACGGTTGGCTCACGATGATTTTTCGAAGTTGGTATTTTTCAATGTTTTATCACTTTCGCAGTGCCTTTTTAAGATGAAATAATGTTCAGCAAAATATTCGTGATAATTCACCACCATCCATAGAATGATTCTAAAGCAACCATCTGAATTTCCATTAATATCTCGTACTTGACCTCTATGAAATTATGTTCATGGCAGGTATAAATTGGTCTCTATCCACGAATTCGTTCTATGCCACGTTTTTGTCCCCAGACGGATCGACCGGCCACGCGTTCATCCTGGCTGTTTTCATGGTGATATATTCCTAACGGATTTTGAGACAATGAAAAGTGTTTCAAATATGCACCATTTACAAACTTCATTGGCCTACGAATTAGAAAAATAAAATGAAAATAAAATGTATGGTACCTACCGCGATATGCAAATTTTCTGTAATAAACATTACAACTCATTATTTTGTCAGTTAATTTTTTTTCTTTTCTTTTGTAGATCTTGGATTGCTTTCGTTGCGATAATAGTATTTTGCTCCACATCATATGATATTGTACTGACACACACTAAGAAAGGTTTGTATCAGATTCTCAAAAACACGAACTAACTATAGTGACAGACAAATTTCCTAATATAAATAAATGGGAACACCATACATTTTGCTACTTTTGGTTTACCCATATCAACCAATGATGTTTCGAATATTGAAAAAAATAATTGAGTACTATAGCTATTTGTGTGGTTGAAAAAATTTGCGTGTTTTTCAATTTTACCCGTAACGATGTTGCATTGTTTTAAAGCGTGTTTGTCTTATTGTCTAATTCTTGGAGTTTTTTTTTCTGGCAGATATTTATAGAAATGACTCGTACTCTGGAAGTAGTATGTCATTTTACGGGCATGATATGTACTCATTTCTTACGAGTATGAAAATTCATATGATTGAGGGAGGAAGGATATTACCTGCGCGTTGTACATTATACTTCTACTTAAACGATGTTATCCCTCATATAGATCACACTTTCATTGGGAGTTGGAAGGTGCATTCACAATAGGAATAGTCGGGGTGAACACTGAATGAAAATGTGTGAAGTTCCTCATTTATTCGCAGTAGAATTCTTTCAATGCAGATTCGATGTTTTTTTTTCTATTATATGTTGAATAGAATGAATCCCAATAGATATCATGCCATCAATGATACTTTTGCAATCATTTCACACTGAACTTGATATTTATCTTCAAGTGTTCATTCTTACAATATATCCGGTGTTGACGCAGTGATTCCAGGTGGACTGAGATT
This sequence comes from Gonioctena quinquepunctata, assembly GCA_018342105.1. NCBI lineage: Eukaryota > Metazoa > Arthropoda > Insecta > Coleoptera > Chrysomelidae > Gonioctena > Gonioctena quinquepunctata. Next base: position 47,757 of record JAFIRS010001095.1, read on the forward strand.
TAATTTATTTCTCGAATTTTGGGTACCATTGTACTGGACAAAAATGCTATGATATTGATTATGTTCAAAAACAAAGTGAAATCGAAGTGTTCTCAAAACGTTTCACGAGAAATATAATAAATTTCCTAATATGATTGAAATGCCGGAAATGTAGATTTCAGACTTTATTTATTGATTCGGATTTTGCCATCAATCAAGCAGAAAAAATGAAAAATATTTTCATTGAAAAACGAAAGCAACAATTCTTCTATAAATCCTAAACTTCACGATCAAAAGTTAGGGAAGCATTCAAATCTATCTGAACGCTTCTCAATATGTGATCTGACTGATATTGAAGGGAAGAACTGTAACAAAACTGGAATCCTTTCGGTTTGATTAAACTATAGAATTTTATAAAAATATTAGAAAGTTTTAAATTCAAATACAAATACACTTTTGCAGATCCCAAACATTCGTCGTTGCTCAATTTTTCTGCTCTGAAGAATGGAAAGAGGATTTTCACTGCCTCCAAAAACCCCAATGATATATTATGTCTTTATGGAATTAGAGCAATAAGCATTTTATGGGTCGTATGTTTCCACGAAATGGGGTCTTGGAGCACTTCCCCTATTGGAAATTATTATGAATTTGCTCAGGTTAGTATGAAGAGCTTATAAACCAGAAAAAAATATGTTACAGGCCTTGATATGAAATATTAACACGTTGGCGGACATTGACGTCATATCACTTCATCAACTTTCTTTCATCAGAGCACTAAAAAAAGTGAGGTATACTCAAATTGTCACAGTTATGGAATAAGTACTTCTACACGTAGAGAAACTCAACATGTAGCTTTAAAATCACACTTTTCCAAAAAATTTGAAACACTGGAGAAAACCAGTGTATCAAATAACGTCATGCCCAGCGAAAAGCATAGTTTATTTTCAAAATGACACTGACGTCATATACCGCATGTAAGCGGTTCATTTTGAAAAAACATGTATTCAAGAGGAACTAAAACTAGTTAAACATTACAAAATGCTTTGGTAAAAATAACAAAATAAATAACACTACTTGTTCATGCCAATTCTGGAAACATTTCCCTACACGAAGGGGTGGCTTGCCTATGCAATCCCGGCACTGCCAAGCAGGTTCTGTTTTCTTTCATCGTATAACACTGCTTACAGCTCTTATAATATTTCCCTTGTTTTTTAGAGTCTTCTGGTATAGGTATTATAGGTATGGCCTCAAGGCATGACCAGTATTCTTCCTAGAATTTTTAGACGGTATGGACTTGGTTCCGGTGAAGTTATGGCAAATTCTCTGCTATCTTTCTGATCAGGAGAAACTCCGAGAAATGATTTTATTAACTCAGAAAATATATTTTGGCCCAATCGTATTATTTTATTCAATAACCAGCTGACTTCATAAAGAGGGTCATCCTTATTTTTATCATCCGAGCAATTAGGACATCTTGAAATTTGTTCAAATCTGCGTCCTCATATGGTAGCAGGAATTAAATGATGATAATACAGTGGACTGATAAGGAAAACATCCAGAATGGTACGAAATTCTAGTTGGCCAGCCAAAGAATTTCGTCAATTCAAACCGCTCGTGTCTAGTTTTGGGTCTATTAGATAAGTTGAGTGTCACACCATATATAATCTATTTCCTCTACAGTCCAATAGACCAATCAATAGAAATTTTTTCATGACAAAAATAATACCAGGAAACCGACTGTGCCATTATGCAAAACACTCTCCGTAGTTATATCCTGTTATGTATCCTACTATAAACTGTCATTGCTGAATTTGTTAGAAACATTTGAACTTTTTTCTGATTTTTTATCGTTTTTGACTTGTAACTTGAAAACTAATCAAGCAATTTCGATAATCTCCATGGGCGATATGTAGAGAATCAAAGTGCGAAGGAAATGAGCCCTAGCACAACTCGATTGGATTATTAAAAACCGAAAAAAATCTACGTTTTTTTAAAAATTCATAACGCAGGCTCTCCACGACATAGTGGTGATTGATATGTGTGAAAAACTTAGGCACTGTTGGATTATTAGTTTTGGCATAATTGCCATTTGATTTTTTTAATGCACTTTATTGCAGCAGACCTGGATGCATCAGAGATCGTCCGATTTCAATTTTTCTGAAAGATTTTGAGAGTTGAAGTATAGTACTACGAAATCTCACCTTTCAAAATTGGAAATGCCCAAAATAAGATTGATCACTGGTTAACTACATTGGGAGACACTTTTATATTGAATACTACTGAAGCCAACTATAAAAAAGAATTCTATAATTCATACGAATTAATTGAAACAATTGATAGAAAAATATATTCTCAAATTAATCAACTGAACCCTTTGAATGATAAAAGAATGAAACGTGGTTTAATTGATGGATTAGGATCCATCATCAAATCACTAACAGGAAATTAAGACCATAATGACGCTGAAAAATATGATAAAGCTATCATGACTTTATCTGAAAATCAATTGAAATTAAAAACTATTGTTGAGGATCAAATCACCCTTCTTCAAAAATATATTGGAAGATTTCAAAACACTACAAGAACTATGGCACATAATGAGATTTTAATGCAGAATCGTATTACTGAGAAAAACTATAAAAATGGAAAATTTCAAAACTTATGAATATTTTCTCATTCAACTAATGATTTCTCAGATGACCACAGCTTTTCGAATCATCTACGATATTTTAGAAAAAATCGAAATCGCAATTACTTTTTCGAAACTTAATACCTTTCATAATTCCATTGCCGAACCTAGTGAAATTTTGCAAGAATTGTTAGTTAATTAACAGATAATAATAAAATACCATCCGAACCAAAAATTTAAAATATTCTTCTTTTTGAAAAAATAATGGAAATTAAAAGTTATAGTTAAGGAAATGAAATAATTTTTATCATAGAAATACCAATTGTGGAGAATGAAAGTTATAATTGCTTCCACCTATATTCCTCACCAATACCTACAGAAGAATCCGTTAGAATCATCTCACCTCAATCAAAATAGCTTATCCTTAATGGAGAAAATTATATGTTTCTCGAAACGAAATGTCAAGAGATTACTTCTGAAGAATATATTTGCCATGACACTACGAGAACGAGGACTTTCCTGAGAAATTCAACTGTTGAAACTCGTCAAGAATATTACGAATTGCCAGCAGATCCCAATCAAGATCGAAAACGTCAAAATCCAGGAAATGAAGAAAAATAATTGGATTATTTCCACACCCAAAAATATTGTGGCTATCCAAAAATGTGGTATGAATAAAGACAATATTTTACTTCACGGGACAATTGATTTAGAACTCAATTCAGAATGTGAAGTGATAATTGAAGAGATTACCTTACGAAGTTATCATGACTTCAATGAAAGACTCAAATTTGTTGAACTTCCGAATTTAGAAGTAGGAAAATACCCTAATATTGACCCTCAAATTAAGTTTAAAATTAATTCTATTAATTTCGATAATATAAAAAATGTTCAAAGTGCTTTAGAAATACAAAACCGAAAAGTTGACTCTATTTTAGATTTCCAGTACTAACTCATAGAATAAGTGTTTGGACTGTAATAATCTATATATTCATCATTGTATCTGTACTATATGCCTTGTATCATGTGTACTTTAAAAAATATTTAAAAAAATCATTGGAGGAACCATTGAATTCTTAAAAAACCTCGATGATCCAAAATCCTGTGCTCACCCCACGATTTTCTCTCTAGGAATGGAGGAGTTATAGGAACAATAATGCTATTTAAGATGAATTATATCTATTTATTCGTAGCGCAGAATGAATAAACTGCTGGATGTTACTTCTAAGATAAGCAGGTGTGCTCCTTTCAAATGTATTCGAATGATGAAAATAAATCAGTTTATATAACTTGTGTTTTAATAAAAGTTAATTTTCAGTTCCGAATACTCAGCTAGCACGACTATGCAACAGGTATGGACAACGTTAATGTTGGGAATGAAGGAATCGATCGTTCAGTTCAGTGTGGCAACATCCGCGCCGCCGTCGACAAATATCAGTACAATTACTAACGTCGACCACAAACTTACGTTAAAATAGAGGCTGCTTCAAATGCTCCTTAAGCTCAATTGCACGGGCCGAGATACATTTGGCACCAGTGCACGTTTTATGTCAAAACGTTGTGTACGCATTTAGAGTATAGATTCGGGATACAATAGATTTTTAATGTAAAATATTAAATATTATTTTAAGCCGGTCTTATTGTTTCTGAACTAGTAACTGACTATTCATAACGTCTCATGGTATAGCATAGCTGGTTCTCTGTTTTATGGGGTGTTTCCAAATCTACATGGTCCCTTCATCATTTTGAATTATTCTGATGATTGCAATTATGACAATTCATCGTTATTTCCGGATCAATCCGACATGATACAATCATTATTCTTGAGATTGTTGGGATACTTCAAATGGAATAGGATCCAATTCTAATGGGACCAATTTGATTTTTGATAAATTATATAAATGTCGTAAGTGTCTAGAATCTTCCGAAGTTTGCGTTGAAATACTGCGAAATAGGTGAGAAATACTTGCAAAAATGACCAAAAACCGGCGAGTGCATGAAAGCGGCTCAGGAGTGAGGGTAGAGCAGCAGATTCATAACGGACGCAGCTCGTCTGTATTGTTATATATACGCTTCCCCGTGTCTGCTCTCTACCCCCACTACTCAGCAGCTTTCACGCTCTCGCCCATTTTTGATCACGTTTGCAAGTATTTTTCACCTGTTTTGCAGCATTTTAACGCAAAATTGGAATCGGACGACCTATGACGCATTCAGGTCTGCTGCAATAAAGTGCATTAGAAAATTCCAATTGCAATTATGCCAAAACTAATGCGATAGCGCCTGCGTTATTCATACATAAGGTACATATCAATCACTACTATGTCGCGAAAAGTTTGCACTACAACTTAAAAAGTGGCGGAGTTATGTTTTTTTTTTTAAGCTAATTTTTTTCGGTGTTTTCGGTTTTTCTCCGTTACTAATAATCGGATCGAGTTGTGCTGGGTATCGAGATTCCTTTATTAGTTTTCAAGTAATAAGTAAAACAATAAAAAATGAAAAAAAATGCTTTTAAATGTTTATAACAAATTTAGCAATGAGAGTTGGTCGGTTTCCTGGTATTATTTTTGTCACAGAATCAATAGAGCAGAAAATCTCGATTGATTGGCCTACAAATCAATTCAAAAACTTCTAACGGAGTCTTGGATTCAATATTTTATGCAAGCGCAACGGATGCATGGATGAACATAAAGTCTACAGGGGTACATAAGGTGTCTTCCCATACATATTTTTCTTGCTCAATCGGATCATCAGAGTCAACTGAACTTTTACTGCCGGCTTGTTCTGGAATAAAATTCAAATATCTGTTTTATATTTTCCATGGGAAGGATTAACATGTTATATTTTCAGCATATAGAAACAAAAAAGCGTATTATTATAAACGAATACTTTAGTATGAACTATAAATCATTATTACATAAAAGTAGTGCCTACCTTATTTGGGTTGGGTAATTACCTTGAATTTTCATTTTCATCGTTCGAATCACCGCTAGAATATGAAGAATCACATTGAGTGTATTCGGGATCATCTATGGAATCGTCGGTACTATATGGACCGTGTGTACTTTTAGCATCCGATTCTGATCCTTCATCCTCCGTCTCAACCTCAGCATAAAATAACAATTTATTTCCCAAGAAACGTAAGTTTATGGAAGAGAAAATATAAATATTAAACAACAATAAAGTTAAACACTATATACTCCAGAGAGTATAAAAGAATTTTGAATCGTAATTTGCCATATGTTCTCAAATGATCTGGTAGATCATTGTAAAAATTTATTCCATTGTAATGAATAGATTTCTGTCCAAAATTTGTCTTTATTTCAGTAATCGCTAGATTATTAGAAAATTTGGTTGGGTATGTGTGTTGTTCACTAGTTTTTAATACCAAATTTTTAACGAAATTAATGAAGGTGCACAGTATCATTTTGTATAATGAATTGATATCTAAGAGTTTCCTTGGTTTATATAACTTAACTGTTGGTTCTCGATAGTCAACTACACTTGATGATTTTGTTTTGGAGTGTTTCCAATGGCTTGAGCAAAGAATGACTCGCTGAACCCCAAACAGAAATTAAGTATTGGAATTTGGAGTAAATCAAGGGAAAATAAATGGTTTTGAGATATTCAATAGGTAAAAAATTTCTTGTTTTGAAAAGAATTCCAATAATAGGGAAAATTCGTTTTCTTGATATATCAATATGTTTGGACCACGATAAATTCTCATCTATATATAGTCCCAAGAATTTCAGACTGGAAGAGTACTTTATACTTTTATTATTGAATTTAATATGATTTTTCTGTGAACTGAACTTTTCTCTCATACATACAAACTGTTGCATGTCTGATAAATAATTTTTAAACCACATATATACAGGCCCTCTAATACCTATTCTATTCAGAGTACTCAATAGGATTTGTGATCTACTGAATAGAATGCTTTTCGAAGTTCCAATGACAATATACCGCATTTTTTGTCTGAATCTATATCTAGTTGGAGTTCAGTGATAACATCAAGAACAGCTGATTCAGTATCACTTGATTTCCGAAACCCATATTGCCCATCAAACAATGAATAAATAGTTTTTTTTCCTTCATTTTTGTCCATTTTAGGTACGCATTCAGCCAAGCATCCAGTACACACCCTCTCTGATAATATGTAAATTGGAACTAAAACGCGCCAAACGTCTGTCGATCGCCTGACCAAATTTTTTTCGCCACCAACGAAATTTCGCATACATTTTTCATTACAAGGTGTTTAGAGGGACACTTCACACACTTACATAAACAAAATTGACGTGATATCGCGCTAAACTCATTTACAGCGCATTGAGCCGTTGACGGCAACTGCCGTCAGTACCCGGATATAAAAATATCCGTTGCGGCTTATGCCGCTTGTGTCGAATTATACACATGCCATAAAATATGAGTGCCGCGAACGTGTTAATAATCAACTGAAGAATGTGAAATAGTGAAAATCAGGCATAAGTTCAGAGTAAACGTAGACGAATTATCTCATATTCACAACTAACTGTTGCCCGCGACTTCGTTCGCGTGGTCTCCAATTTTATGCGTAATAGAATGCACGAAAATTTAAATCAATTGCAGTGATCGACAGGATTGAGAAATGTTTGCTCGAATGGTTTCCCGTCTTGCTTTTCGTTGTTCGACTGTTTCAGACGAACAGGTTTGAGCAGTACGTACTCGAAAGGTTTCCAGTCTTGTTTCACGTTGCTCGTCTGTTTATGAAGCTCGTGATGCCTTTACCTTCCGTGCTTCAGGTGTAGATCTTTCAATCGCTTGTCGTTTGAGTGGCATAATTGATTCGACAGAGAAAGTCATGATTTGTGATCACTATCACAAACTCACTTTGGGAAAGCAAATAAAATGCGTGTGATATCGATTGTCGACCAGCAAATAGAATTTCACAATCAACACCACTTGTAATGTCACTCATGAACTGAAATGTCGGTGTTTGTATTTGGTTTGATTCAATTCTGTCAAGCATGCGCATTCATACACCGACAACTCACGTAAATCAGGAGTGTGTTAGTGCTAATTCCAGCGAGTCGTGAACAATTTTTTTTTTTATTGGTGCCCCTTTTTACCCATTTAAAGCACGCCTCAGCGTGTTTAAATCGAACTTTAAAAAACGCGCGTTTTTTAAAGGTAACCATGACAACATCAACAAATCGAGAAACGTGAAGTCTAAATGACAAATTTTTGATTATTGATCTGACAGGAGTACCTTGTAACGTTAAATGAAATATTACTCACAATTCGTTCATTTATATGTGCTCCTCCATCCATTTGATGAACTTTTCATATTCTTTTTTATATATATCACTGGATTTTCGCGGTATTAACCGCGATTCTGCCTCACTATTCAAAAAATCGATATTAGAATCATTCATTTTTGAGCTCTGGTGACAACAAATATTGATCTTTGGTAACAAATTGCAATTGAATGTTTTTCTCATTTCCATGACAACGGAAGGTCACATCACGAATTCAACCTTCTTGCATTATTAGTTCTTATTTCTATTTTTTGTAGTAATAATACCAGTATATATGATTTCAAAGTGAACCAATAAAAAAAAATTACGTAAAGTATTCGTGGATAACTGGTCTTAAAAACACTTGCTCTATTTCGAGCACTCCGGCTGCGCCGTCGTGCTCGAAAAATCGCGCGTGTTTTAAAGCCCTTTTTATCCACTTATACTTTAATATACTAATGTGCACTATTTTACTATGGAATTTTCACATCAGAATAATTGGTGTGCGATTGACACATTATTTAATTTGAAATATTTCACCATCATCTTTGTTGATATTTTGATTTGTTTCCAGTTCAATTACAATTCCTTGCTGGGTATTTTTATCAACCAAGGGTGTCTTGCCGTGGATACTTTTTTAACTGTAGGAGGTTTTACAACAGCATACACTTTGATGAGGAGGAAGAATATCAACATTATCGAAAGCTATGTTCATAGATATTTGAGGTAAGCTAAAAATATCAAATTGTGGCAATCAAACAATAATGAGTTGTTAACAAATACGAAGAGATTCAAGTTGAGAGGACGAAATGACTTTCTCTTCTCGTTATTTTGTCATGTTCTGTAAATTAAAATAATTTTGAATGACTTCGAAAAAAAAACTCATATTCACAGGAATGTCGCTCGAACCTACTGAAAATATAGTGTAGTGATTATCATAATTTCTCCTGGAATTCATCTTAGTATGAGCGAAAATAATATACAGTATGGTTCACATGATTATAATACAGCGACAGGTACTTGAGGATTTGGATGATGAAATACTCAATTGTAGACTGTGAATATAGAAAGTGAAAAAGAAGTTATTCGAATAATATTTTTGTGATGCTTTTTTGGCAGTGTGGAATTCCTGTATTCCAAATATTGGGAAATTTTAAGAAGTTATCAATGGTTATGAGGATAACTGGAGATCATTATGCATCAACAGATGTTTGGATATTAGAGCAGTTAATTTAAAAAAACGCAGAATATAATAACATGACTGTACTTGATAGTCTGTTCTCCTGAAAAATTTATAATGAAAAATCACATCTATTGAAAGGCATGGCTTCTATTTTGTAGAGCATGAGCGATATTGATGCAGACACAACTAACCTCATATTGCACATGCATATTATTATAATAATACCAAGAGATTCATGTAGAGATAATTTTGCAAAAACGTGTATGATTTCGTGTAGGAATGAAGGAAAAATTTCCACCAACTAGTCCTGTCCGTTCTGCTACTGGGAGCCTAATATATTTATAGGTTAGCACACCATCTGATTTCAGCTTTGCAGTACATATTTAGTCACAAGCCGAATCCAAACCGATGAACCATCTGTGTGAAATCTTTGAGGCAATACTCAAGTATCTTCGAGGAACCTTGGACTATGGAAAACTTTATATGTTTCAATGAACCTCGTGGTTATTTCCATATATAATAATAATAATAAACGGCTTTATCATTTTCAGTATAATACAATATTGACAAACATTTTTGGAACTACAGGTACTATAAGACTGAAAATAAAAGGCGGAGTTCAACTCAAGCAGTATGTTAAACTAACTACTGACTTGTTCTTCCACTCAATCTTCAAAAGTCTCAAGCATCAGTTGGAACTCACTTCACTGAATAACATTATTTTAGTCTTTTGTCATTTTGTTTTTATTGACTGGTTAAATTTGGTCCATGAAGGCAATCAGCATAATTGAAGATGGACAAAACCAAACTATCACATATTTTTATTTTAAGTTTTATCGATAACAAATGTATATTACTAGACAGTATGAGAGAGTACACTCTCTGTATACGTTTTTTGACATAACTTTCAAATCTGAGCTTACTCAAAGACACCGAGACTCTTTGCTTCATCTGAAATAATCATATGAGTATCTTCTATGATGATATCAACTGAATTTTTTATAGTAGATTGGTATTTTTTGGGACCGAATGCAATCACATTAGATTTGCTTGCATTCATATTAAGACAGTGATCCCTCACCATGTCAACAAAAGACCATAGATTTCTATTAATCACGGCACAGGCATCATCTATCTCAGAATATGGAAAAGAGTAATACAGCTGGGGTATCATCAGCATATAAGTGCATTTTACAGTGTTTTAAAGTTCTTAATATGTGTGTCATGTAGATATTGAAAAGTAATGGACCCAAAATTGAACCTTGTGGTACTCCAGATTTGAGGTCCACGTAGTTTGACTTTTCTTGAAGAAGTGTTTTTTGTCTCCTATTCCTAATATAGCTCTCTAGTAATAGGACAGGATTTTCAGATAGACCTACCTAGTATAATATAGCAAGTAGTAAGTCGTAATTCAATGTGTCAAACGCCCTACTGAAGTCTAACATTATCGAAATTGTACATAACCCCTGATTAGAAGCTTGAAAGATATCATCGATTATCTGAAGAAGTGCAGTAGTACACCTATAGCCACTTCTAAAACCAGATTGCATAGTTGGTATCAGTGGGTGACGTGTCAAGTAAACTCTCAGTTGAAAATCAATAGCTTTTTCTGAAATTTTGGAGAGAGTTGGTAGTATACTAACGGCTCTTAGGTCTTTATATTCCATAGGATTTGTTTTCTTAGGTTATCACTGCACTCTTCCATGAATTTGAGAAAACGTTTTGAATCAAACCAAAATTGATTATATGGGTTATATAAGTCACAATATGCGGGCAGCAGAGTTTGATTAGTTTGATATTCAGTCCATCACAGCCTGTGGCATTGGTGGATATATTACAAATTGTATTGAGAATGAATAAATCATTTACTTCACTTGATTGAAAGTTGTTTTCATTCATCCTATCATTTCTATCAGTGGTGCCGGTGCATGAGTTGTAGGAATTGAATTCACAGAATATTTATTGATGTCATTCAGTATATGAGTAAAATAAGCATTTCTCTATCTTACAATTGCTTCCGTAGTTTCGTATATCCTTGTAAAAAGTAAAGTGAGCAGGTTCTCTAGTTCTCCTATACCTACCCAATGCATTATCTCTGGTTTTCATCATCTCTTTCAAATTGAATGTCAACCAAGGTGCCCGGGATTTAGTTACTCTACGGGTAACTAAAGGGGCATGTCACTTTTTCGTCTATACTTTCTTGGTCAAAAATTCTGCAAAATGATTCATTAAGTAAGTCTCTGTGAAAAGATCTCCATTCAAATATTTGGAGCTCCCGTATGTACATGTTTTGGGTCCATTACTTCGTCTACCAAACTTTATTTTGAAGTATGCTAACGGATGATCTGACATATGGCCGGTATCGATGACACCATGCTCCATTACTCCTTCATTGTTACTTACTACAATCAAATCGAGTGAAGTTGACGTTGTGTCAGTTATCCGTGTTGGATAATCAATTATGTGTGTTAAAGCGGATGATTCTAAAACAGTTAATAATTGAATTGCATGTAGATTGTCCAAACAAATTACGTCATCAACAGTGGGACAAATCAAGCTGAGTGCATCTTCGAATTCATTGAGAAAAAAATAATAATTTTGAGATGGTGGCCTTCATACAATACCAACGGCCACATGACTTTTCCGGCCTTACATGCATCCATAATTGTTCAATATATTTTGAGTCGCAACTGATTTTTGAACTTTTCAAATAATTTCGTTTATATGCATATAGGCCACCTCCTCTTGTGTCTCTATCTAATCTATATAATGTGAAACCATATATTTCTAGTACTCCACTTCCAGTGTCAGAAGTAGGCCAAGTTTAACAAATGAGAAAAATATCCAAGTTATTTTTCATAATAATTTGTCTAATTTCCAGGAGATTTGGCAACATTGATCTTGCATTCAAACAGCCTACTTTGGAGTGATTCATCGTGGAAACAAGGAAATAATTTCATTTTCCGACCTCAGTGAAATAGTACCAATTGCCAGCGATAAAAAATGTCTATATCTAAAAGTGATTTGAATGATACATATGATCCACCTACAAGTTGATAAAATTCTAGATTGACGCACGCTGTTCGTCTTCAACCACGATGGAAACAAGCCTGGAACAAAGCTACAAAAAACTATATTGGTTATGTCGTCTCATTGAACAAACCTTTTTGGGAGAATTAATGAATTCCGTGGATATTGTACATGATCTACAAGACACGAACTATGTATGTATGCAAAATATGCTCATCATATCTGCAAGATATGTTGGATTTGGAAAAAAATGGACCCGACTGAATACCACAAATTCACGACGGGAGGCTGTTTTACGAATTTGGTCTGACATGATCATCGAGCAAACTTTGATGCAAATGACGTGGGAGCCTCACTCTTAGGCGTGGACTCAGTGCCAGCATACTCGCACTGTGGGTTTGCACGTTTGCGACTTCATTGGAGAATATTGTAGCGTTTATCTGGACACATCCGAGCAACATGTCGATACGAGGACTCCACGCATCACTCAATACCATCAAGACTTGAACAAAATGTCAATCTGGATTTCTTAGCATCCGTCCTTCTCGAAAATTGATCCACTTCTTTCCATACGTATTAGAGTTGTGAGAGACGAAAAGATAAACCGTCATTTGTCCGGAGAAAAAGGTATCGAGTGTATGTCGAACATGGTTATTGAATACGACAATTACGAGCCCATCAAATTCAAACGCAAGGATAAAATCATTTCAAATCGGTGCAGAAACAATTACCATCAACCCACTAATGCTGTTCCGGAGAATGTGCAAAGAAATCCGATAATGTGATGGAGGATTACTTTATCACTTTTTTTTTATTGATGCCCCTTTTTACCCATTTAAAGCACGCCTCAGCGTGTTTAAATCGAACTTTAAAAAACGCGCGTTTTTTAAAGGTAACCATGACAACATCAACAAATCTAAATGACAAATTTTTTATTATTGATCTGACAGGAGTACCTTGTAACGTCAAATAAAATATTACTCACAATTCATTCAATTATATGTGCTCCTCCATCCATTTGATGAACTTTTCATATTCTTTTTTATATATATCACTGGATTTTCGCGGTATTAACCGCGATTCTGCCTCACTATTAAAAAAATCGATATTAGAATAATTCATTTTTGAGCTCTGGTGACAACAAATATTGATCTTTGGTAACAAATTGCAAATGAATGTTTTTCTCATTTCCATGACAACGAAAGGTATACTGATGTCACATCACGAATTCAACCTTCTTGCATTATTAGTTTTTATTTCTATTTTTTGTAGTAATAATACCAGTATATATGATTTCAAAGTGCACCAATAAAAAAAAATAACGTAAAGTATTCGTGGATAACTGGTCTTAAAAACACTTGCTCTATTTCGAGCACTCCGGCTGCGCCGTCGTGCTCGAAAATCGCGCGTGTTTTAAAGCCCTTTTTATCCACTTATACTTTAATATACATTATCTTTAACATGGAGTTGTATGGCATCGTTATGATTCTTTTGGGTCAATTTGTGAGATTTACGTTAATATGTACGGAATCACTACGATTCAAATGCAGTCGTTGTTTTGGATGGATATCTATATGATGGTGACAAAAAAAATACGAAGAGTACACAAAGACTCCGCTGAACGAAGAAGCAGAAGTCTGCGGAAATTTTTTCCGATGAGAAAATGACGGTTCAAGTGGTTCAAGTTTCTCAAGAACGATTTTTGGCCAATGAAAGAAATAAAGCCCATCTGATTTCGATGCTGACGAAAAAAATTCGAACCGACTGCGTTTACTGTTGAGAGGGGTATCATCACAGGGGAGAGGGGGCAAGTTGACATATGGAGGATGGGAAAAGATTTCGATAATAAAGCGGTAGAGACCATTTTTTTGATAAGGTTAATTGAAAAATAATCTATGGCAGTATTGAAAACTTTTCGACCACTTTATTATGAAAATCTTGTGAGTTGCGAGAACCTGTATACTGTGATTTGTTTTAAAATATGAACAGGATGTTCATGAAATCAGATGTGGAATCATCTGCGACTGAAAGATAAACTTTAGTCACTATCTTCCATCGTTTCTCTTGTGGGGTATTCATGTTCGCAGATAATTCCACATCTGATTTTATAAACATCCTGTTCATATTTTCAAACAAATCAATCTATCATACCCCATGACAGGTTTTAATGTCAGAAAAACACTAATTTCAAAGTGTCTCTCCAAAAGAAAAGTTTCCAACTTTTCTCCATCTTTGCAAAGTGAGATTGCTTCTAGAAAATGTGTTTCCCATTCTTCCGGTCTTCCTGATGATCGTGAAGCTGAAATAGATTTTCGTCAAAAATTGAAGCCTAGTGAATGCGATGCCTCTCTTGCGTCAATGTTACAAATGATTTCTGGTGAGTACTCTTTTTTGGAAAACATTCTTCTTTGACTCATTCATCTATATGAGTTCTCAATTAGGACTGGAATAGAAAATCAAATAACTATCTGAATGAAAATGCAAATTTTCAATTTCAGATTTTTTCTTTTGAGTTAGGGTCCTTTCAGACTATCTATCAGATGTAGTTCAATGTCCAGCGTGGCTATAGCCGGGAAAGTAGTTGTTTTCTGTTAGACATTTCCAAAAAATGACTTAATTTTTATCGTGGATTTTTCAATTCACAGAAAAATCTTTCTTTTCAATATTCAATTGAGAATGTTCCTCTTTTCAACCTGTATACTGTATTCCGGAGAGATAGACACACTACTGCAAGTCTGAAGTCAGACGGTGGAGGAGATATCATAGCCATCCCCAAACATTTTCAAGCTATTCAAGAGACAAAGTGGGAGAGTGAAGCTGAAGATACTTGGATCACAGTGCGTTGTGAGGAACTCAATCAAAAGTTTCTGTTTGTTGTGTTCATCTGCCCCCCAAAGATGATTATGCCAGAGTTTGCTTCACCAGCAAACTTAACAATATCATTGATGCTATTTCGAACGATCCTATCCTGATCTATGGCGATTTCAATATGCAGCATATCGAATGGGTAGGAGTAAAAGAAAACAATTTCGGCAGGCCTTCAAATGTCGATGAAAAAAACACTAATTTAGTGGATCTTTTGACGTCCAGCGAGTTTGTGAAATACAATTTTATACACAAGTGTAACAACAGACTTTTAGATTGTATTTTCTATGATAGGTATAATGATGTTTATAATCCCAACCTAAGTGACTTACCTTTAGTTAATATCGATATTCACCATGTACCAATTGAATTCCATGTCAAACTTTCAAATGTAAGTACTTTGCATCGTATCTGTAACGCTTCATACAATTTCAAAAAAGCCAACTATATTGAACTTAACGAACACTTGGAAAATATTGACTGGACTATCATATTCAAAAACAAATCGGTCGATGAGTCATTAGAAAGCTTCAGCCATCGACAACTTTGTTCCCAAATCTCTCAACAAAAACAAAAAATACACTGTATATTTTACAAATGCAACAATCAATACAATAAAACAAAAACTACCAATCCATGAAAAATGAAAACAAACACAAGATCTTAACCACTATAATGAATTCAAATTTCTGAGACGCCGGAGTAAAAAACTCATCTTATCGGATTATATTGTTGAAATGGAGTCCAAGATTCAAGTTAATGACAAAAAGTTTTGGAAATTCCACAATAACTCTAAAAAGGGCATGGGATTTCCATCACTGGTGAAATCCTGCGACAATGTGGCTTCTAGGGGTGAAGATATTTGTAATTTATTCGCTACCTACTTTCAAAGTGTTGACGAACCATATCATCAAAAACCAATACAAAATAATAGTGAGAGCGTTAACATTAACATCAGTACCAATTTAACCTTGATGAAAGAGGAAATATTAAATGAACTCAGAAAAAGGGAAATGGCACAGATGGCTTGCCTGCACTTTTTATGAAGAAGACTTTTCAACCTATCACTTGAGGAAGGTCACTTCCCTAGCATTTAAAAGACCTCATTCCTCATTTCAATTTTCAAAAATTCTGGAGCCAGGGATTTAGTTACAAATTACAGAGGAATAAGCAAGCTATGCATTCCGGGTTTTTTTTTAAAGTCCAGTATATGATGATTTGTTGAAAATATAAACAGGATGTTCATAAAATCAGATGTGGAATCATCTGCGACTAAAA
This sequence comes from Gonioctena quinquepunctata, assembly GCA_018342105.1. Classification (NCBI taxonomy): domain Eukaryota; kingdom Metazoa; phylum Arthropoda; class Insecta; order Coleoptera; family Chrysomelidae; genus Gonioctena; species Gonioctena quinquepunctata. The sequence goes on from JAFIRS010001095.1 coordinate 63,994, forward strand.
GATAAACTTTAGTCACTATCTTCCATCGTCAAGATAACTTCATTTTAATCGTGGATTTTTCAATTCACAAAAAAAAAAATTCTATCAATATTCAATTGAGAATGTTTCCCTTTTCAATCCAGTATATGATATTATGTTCAACCGCCTGGAAGTATCATTATCGAAGAACAATAAGGCTTTTTCACGAAACGCGCAATCGAAACTAATTTGGTTATTTATACCCAGTATATACATAATCAGATGGACGAGCGGGTTCAGGTAGATTCCACCTACATCAACTTCAGCAAAGCGTTTGATAAGATAGATCACAATATATTATTGCTGAAGCTTGCCGAAGTGGGGGTCCACGGAGATCTCCTGCGTTGGTTCGCTTCCTACGTTTTCAACAGATTACAGATCGCAAATATCAACGGGAATCAATCCAGAGCGTTCACTGCTACTTCGGGAGTACCTCAAGGATCACACGTAGGACCTCTGCTATTTTTAATTTCTAATAATGGTATTAAAGAATGCTTTGAAAATTGCAAATTTGTAATCCACGCTGACGATTTGAAAATAATCTCCAGAATTAAATCATGGGATGATTGCGCCAATATAATAGTATGAACCCTTAATCTAGAAATACATAAAACAATAAAAATAAAGATAAATTAAATCTTAAGCTAAACTCTGATCTGAAGCGGTTCTCCCAGTATTGGCAACAAAATAGACTATTCTCGAACTTGAAAAAATGCTCCACAATTTCTTTCACGAGAAACGTACAGAAGTTTGAATTCAATTATGAACTAGCGAATACTGTCTTGAATAGGGTATACGAAATACAAGATTCAGGGCTCTTCTTAGACTCCAAGATGACCTTTGTTGAACACTTCATTAGTAAATGCAACAAAATGCTGGGTTTCCTCATTCGTATTTGCAAAAATTCAAATCTTCTAAATCACTTAAAGCTCTTCACTTTGCGATCGTTCACAGCAGATTAAATTTTGCAAGGGTAATCTGGAATCCCAGATATGATATATATAAAATCAGATTAGAATGAGTCTAAAATAAATTTTTAAGATTCCTTTATCTCAAAATTATTGGAACATATATCGATAATCTGTACCTGATGAGACAATCGTTCGGTATCTTAGAGTTCGAAAAACGCAGACTAATTACTGACCTAGTTTTCATGTTTTTGAAGTCCTTATGAATCACTATGACTCCCTTACATTATTATCTCTTATCTCTATACACATCCTTGCTAGAAACACTCGACTAATTTTTTCTGAATATTGATTATAGAAACACAAATTTTGGCTGTAACTCTTCAATCATTAGACTTAGTGTCAATTTCAATAAATACTGCAACAATCTTGATATATATTGCTTATCCTTACTTTCGTTTGAATGTTTATCCTTCTCAACATAACCTATTCCACCTATATGTATTGGATTAACACGTATTTTCATTCATTTTTCAAGTAGCTCCACAATTAGGAATGTCTCAAGAAGCTCGTCAATGTATAATTTTAGTAACTCATGTATGGTTTTATAGAACAGTGAATTGGCGGATACTATTTTTGGGTTTCCAACCTGTATGTATCCCAGAGTTGTAATGGATAAATAAATAAATGAAAGTTTTCATAAATAAGTTTTCTGTACACACTTATCATGGCCAGACCTTTGAGGCAATTTTCCCCAATAGTACTCCTTAACCAGGTAGTCTCTTGAGGCTGCTAAACGATCGCTCTAGCGCGCACGTTGGGCAAGGTAAGGCGATTAAAATTTTCAACGCGTTTCCCGTTTCGGGAAAGAAGGTTTTTGCCTCTTCAAGGACATCAAGAACGGTTAGATTTCTTGGGAATGGTTTATTATACAACAATTGCTGCCATAGTTCGATTAAATTTTTTATCAATTAAAATAGTTTGTGGCATTCAGACGAGAAAATGAAAACTAGAACTGAAAAGTAAAAATATGGATCGGCCAGGATTCGAACCTGGAACCTTTTGATTTCTAGTGGAACGCTCTGCCAATTGAGCAACCAGTCCTTGTTCGAAACCGGCGATTCACACTTTCAAATTCAGTTCTGTGTTATAACTATTTTCATTGATATTCAATTACAGACGCTATCCACTTCATTATTTATTTTTTTATATTCGGTTAATCATAAAATTGGCGACTGTTTTGCGAGTTTTACTGTTTCCTTCAGTAAAACGTAATTCAAGATTTCTTTGAATCTCCCTGCCCCCCCCTCCCCCTTGGAGACGCCGCACTTGAGCAGGCTAAAGGAGATGCTGATGTCTTGATTGTCTTCTGCTCATCAATCGACGCTTTGTTTATAGTCGATCTCTCAGTTCTGCTGATCATCCAAAACCAACATCTAATTTCGCAAACCGGGAAGAGGCAAAACTGTGTATTCCGCAAAAAGTTTGTGTGAGAAATAAGCAGCCAAAAACACCCTGTTTCTAGATGCGGTTAGCGGCTGTGACACAACGTCATCACTATTCAACCAAGGAAAATATAATTTCGCGCGTTCAAACAAACAAAGGACTCAATGCCGTTATTGGCATCTTCAAAGATCAGAATGCCAAACGAAGGCATCGCAGATGCTGAAGCGCTCTCTCGTAGTAGTAACATGGAAGAGGAAACCTTGGAAAAAATCCGCTACAAATGTTTCGCAAAATCGACAATTCCACCTAGCATTTAGGACCTACCACCAGGTATAAAAATGGCGTGAAATAAAAATAAAAAACATTCAACTGGAGCTGAAAACCTGATACCAATAGGCTCACTTCAGTAACAATGTCAGAGAAACCTGCCCCAGATACCTTATTGAATGTAATTTGCAAAAAAGTATGAGGTGGAGCGTGGATGCAGACACATTGGGTTGAAGTGCTCTGTTGTATGCGGATTCTGCAATGGTCAATCATGCGAAAATGCACCAGAGGTCATCATCGACAAATATATATATGGATGTCTAAATTCTCAGTGAGTCAAATAGGTGAGGGGTCAACACTGACAACGAAGACGATTATAAAGACATCAACCGATCAGAAACATTGAAAAAATAAAATATAGAAATATTCTTGGGGACATAAATAACGGAATGAGAGCCGTACTCAGTTGAAAAAATCTGCAGATTATGCCTACTGGGAATATCAGAAAACGCGACCTTCACTCTACCTCATGGTGGTGTGAAATGAGTTGGGTTTGGTAATTATATACTGAATAGCTACAAAGAAATCCTTAAAATGGGAAAAACGAACAGTTGAACTGTTTTTTGGAAGAATATTCACGTTTCTACTGCTGCAACTCGTTACACATTAGACTCCATACAAAAAGAAAATAGTCTTTTTGAAGTATGTACGTTGACATTTCCGTCGTAGGATCGACCGTTGAGGAATTGTACATTTAATCCAAGATGAAGGACCGCGCCAATCCCCCTCTGGCCAAGATCGAAAACTTGGGAACTTAATAACATAAAAATGTTTCAGCCCCACCTTTTGTAGGGAAAAAACTCCCACCGTCTGGACTATTACTGAGTAAGTATCGAACTGATACCTGAACAAGCATCCAGATAACGAAAAAAAGTAGGATTGTGGAATATTGAAACAAGAGACATTCACTAAAGACAATATTGCTTGTCAAAAAAAAACATCTGATATTATAGGATTATATTGTCAGTAGATCAGATGTTATTCAGGATGCTGATTTTCTACTGAGACTGTAACAGAATGGGATAAAATTGTGAGTTGTGAAACAACAAGAATAGGGGAATTTCGTCGCTGGCAATTAGCTTTCGGAATTAAGGTAGCAATAGAATTCCAATATTGTCCATCATGGTATGGTTTCTATTCATAGAAATTAATGAGTGCTGATTTCTTGTCAGGAAACTAGTTGGTACAATGGAACTTTTGTTGCCTATTACCATAAAAAACATATGTTGATTTAAAATCGATTACGGTTTCAGCTAGTTTTTGGAATAGTTGGACGAAATAGATCAATAATCGCACATTTTTGTGGTAAAAACTGCCTTTTTCCCATAAAATCATCCTGTTATACCCTGTATAACAGAGTTATTTTGAATGTTAGGAGATATATATATATATATATATATATATATATATATATATATATTAACACGAAACGCTAGAGATAAAGATTCAAACTCAAATTGATAATTTCCATCAAACCGAGACAAAAACACTCGATATAAATATAACTCTTTGTGGTAATATATGCATATCAGATAAAAATAGATATAGATAAGCGAACCTTGAATTCCCATATATGGTCATGCACTGTAGTAACTATGGATTGGGACTCGATGTTCTCAAATTACGTGTTGAAATTAGATATATTCATAGCAGGAGGCAAAATTACTGCCCGTTGACAAACGATGCATTGTTAGATCTGGGGGAAAACTATAGAAGAAAAAGCCAAGCTCCTTCAGGGATCATTTTCATTCCATCTCGAAACATTCAGTTAGATTATTCAGTAATTCGACTTGAACTTGAGGAACAAGTGCAAGATGTAGATCATTCAACAAAAGTAATAGTAATCGATTACCTATTAGAAGCCAATCCATTTTAAATAGGTAAATCAAACAAGACTAGACTTTGAAAATCATGAAAAAATATTATTAAAAGTTCACTTTGATAATTCAAACTTCCATATAGTGCGCAGAGAAAATGGCAATGAATTATTTCTTGAATAAAACAAATGCAAATTAAATACTTTCATATGGAGTAATTAGATTGAAACTGCTTTGTATGTGGGACATGGGCAGATCTTTCGAAAATGGTAAGCTACTCCACCCTCCATTTGTACACATGACATTAATTTTGTAAGTTTGTCAATTATCATACAATACATTCCTGATTTGATTTCACAACTTTAGTTATTTCAATTTCTAAGTATATATTGTTGCATTTTGACATTTCGAATCATTGTATGCTTTCAATTATTATGATAACTCACATAAGACATATTGATTGAACGATTTTAATTTAAATAATTGATCATGATAGTAACTCATGAATAATGAATAGGCAGTAATTCTGCATTTTATGAATAACCATCATATTTTGTTATAACTAGGAATAGTTAAGAATATTCAACTACGTACTCAGATCAGACCTATTCTTGTGATTATGAATATGTTTTTTTTATTACGACTGTAACCCTTTAGTATCTCAATTAATCAATTATTATATTTCATACCACATTCTATTAGCATTTTTTTCTTGATTGACTTATGAGATATGACCAATTACATAGATTAAACGATCTACTCTAATCATATTTCGAGAGATTTAATTGGGTAGGCCGCTTCCCATGTAGATCTAGTATAGAACCTCTGAAAACTCTGAAATTTCTCCTTTGTACTGTCAATGATCTACAGATATAGTAGTATCGAGTAGATTGAACAAAAATAAATTAAAGTAAATTTAGTATAGATTGACGTCATTAATTTGTATATAAAGAAATCATAATATTGGGGTTTTCTAAAGTTATACAATCAACTCATAGGTGTGGGATTTTTAATTCAACAACTGCATAGGTGTTGCAGGTGTGGTGTGTTCATTTCATAACACCCTGTATTTATTGATTCTCAGGTGTGGGGTTTCATTTAAACAACACCCTGTATTGGGTCATAACATTTGATTCTCGGATGTGGGGTTTCCTTTAAAACAACACCCTGTATTGGGTCATAACAACGCTTCCTCGCAACATGAAAAGATCATATAATTTCATCTGATAACCATCGAACACTCACTGATTTTCATCCCTACGATATTGACACTCTTAATTGGGACATCATCACATGTCAAATTGAAGATGCGTTTTTTCGATCTCTAATCTTCGGAAAAATTTACTTTTGCTTTTCGTTAATAAATAGCATATTCCTCTTTTTAATAGGTCAATATTAGTGCAGATGAAAGAGGTATACGTTCGAAACAAGGGGCCATTCTTTCGGCCACCGATTGTTCTCAAATGAATTCGTAAAAAACATACTTTGAAAAAGTTGATTGGATAGCAAGGTTAGCCAAGTTATGTTTGGTTGTGTTCCCTTCTTCTACGTAAGAGATTGACTGGATATGTAAAGCGGACCAAGACATGCCTTCGGCCAGCCAATGAACTTTTTCAAATTACGCTTCGCTTTGCTCGCGGGCACTTCAGTAGCGTAGTCTACTCGACAAGTTGAAAATGGTCTAAAATAGAGATACTGCTCTTAAAATTATGTGTGATAGCTCATTGGATCCGGAATAACGCCTAGAAAAATGTGCCAAAAGCGTGTGTTAGCACTTAAAAAATTGCAAAAGTTATAAACAATTGAAGATGAACGGAAAATGGCATTTCGTTTTTCGCCAATATTTCATAAACTATTGATATTTGAAAAAATTCAAGAAAAGATTCTGAAAAAAGAGGAAATTTCCAATAAAAAACTATGAGCTTCCGGAACTTTATCTCTATTATTTATAATTTTAATTCAACGCTGAAAATGGGTCTCCGAGCGACATTTTTAGGTTGCGCGCGCGGCGTCAAAAGCGAGTACGACATATTAATTAATTTATTTAAGGTATTAAATATATTTTTTTTAATTTGAAAAAATCATGGTGTATTCGGAACACTATATATAATTCATTCCCGTTGGGAATTTTACTCAAAGTTGATTTTTCAACAAGTTAAACGATTATTAACTAACAAAATTTTCTCGAACATCTGTCTTAATTGTAAATGAAAAATAATGTTTAAATAATTGTCGTAAAAAATTTTCGCTCCGTAGAGCCTTTCTTATATATATATACTCAATAAGATCACGCAATAAAAGGTAAAAAAATTACTTTGTTTATAATAATTTTTTACTTAACAAAAACAAAAAAAAAAATAAAAAAAATGTTTTGCCTCAATCATCATATTATCGTTTTTTATCAATACAAGATATACATTGATTTGCAAAAAAAAAATCACGCCATTTGTTGATAAATTTTTTATAAACAAATTGATTATTTCAATATTTTTTGAAAATTTTTTTCTACAACTCCATTATATTAAAAATTTTATGATTTTTAAAAAAAAAATTCCTCAATAAAATTTTTAATTTTTAATTTTTTTTTTCTATTGTTTAAATAATTAGTTGAGAAAAATTTTTTTTTTCTGAAAATCATGATCGACAGTCCTCTATGGAGTAAAAAAAATATATTTTTTTTATCAACAATTTCTATGTTTATTAACTTACCAATTTGTTATAAACTAATTATGAACTTTGTTAGATTTTTTTTCTGAAACTTCTGAAATTTACAAAAACAACCATATATAACAAAGAATAAAAAAAAAAATTCCCAATTCCAATTCCCAAAAAAAAATTTTTTTTTTTTTTGTTAATTTTAGAAGTTTCAGAAAAAAAAAACTAACAAAGTTAAAAAAAAAATTATAACAAATTGGTAAGTTAATAAACAATGGAATTGTTGATTAAAAAAAATTATTTTTATATATTAAATTAAATTTTTAAAAATTTTTTAAAAAAAAAAAAAACGATTATAAGCAATTAAAAATTTTTTAATTTTTTTTTAAAAATCATAATATCTGTAATATAATGGAGTTGAAAAATCCCAAAAAATTGAAATAATCAATTTGTTTATAAAAAATGTATCAACAAATGGCGGGAACAATTTTTTTTGTAAATCAATTTATATCTTGTATTAATAAAAAACGATAATGTGATGATTGGGACAAAAATTTTTTTTTTAACAATATTACTTGGATTTTTTTGTTTTTGTTTAAGTACAAAAATTATTATAAACAAAGTATGGATATTTTTTACCTTTTATGGCGTGATCTTGTTGGGTATGTATATAAGAAAGGCTCTACGGAGCGAAAAATGTTTACGACAATCATTTAAACATTTTTTTTCATTTACAATTAAGACAGAAGTTCAGAAAATTTCGTTAGTTAACAATCGTTTGACTTGTTGAAAAATCAACTTTAAGTGAAATTTCCAATGGAAATAAATTATTTATAGTGTTCCGAATACACCATAATTTTTTCAAATTAAAAAAAAATTAGTACCATAAATAAATTAATTAATGTGTCGTACTAGCTTTTGACGCCGCGCGCGCAACCTAAAAATGTCGCTCGGAGACCCATTTTCAGCGTTGAATTAAAATTATAAATAATGGAGACAGAGTTCCGAAAGCTGGGAGTTTTTTATTGGAAATTTCCTCCACTTTCAGAATCTTTTTTTGAAATTTCTTAAATATCAATAGTTTATGAAATATTGGCAAGAAACTAAATGCCATTTTTTTCATCTTCAATTGTTTATAACTTTGCCATTTTCTAGGCGTTATTCCGGATCCAATAAGCTATCACTCATAATTTCATTTATTTTTGCAAGAGCAGTATCTCTATTTTAGACCATTTTCAACTTGTCGAGTAGACTAGCAGTGATTTTTGTGTTTGTTAACGAATTATTATTTGAGCACAATAATGACAGTCAGTCGCTGGATGCAAGTAAGTGCACTGAATTAGGTTTCAAATGGAGCAGATATTTCAGCAAAAGTGTTATAAGTAATGGTAAAAAGGATGTTTAAGGAAATTTCGCGTGTAAAAACAATCGAGGATGTTTTTACGTTGTGAAAATAAAGTGGCTGTCTTTCGTGTATAAAGGTACTGAGAGGAATGTTTGTGTGGTGTTTTGATTTCGAATCCGTGTTCAGGAGGCAAAAACGCGGCTTTGGTAACGTTTGACAGTCCGAGTTATTTCAACATCTCAAAAATAAAAATCACCAAGTGTTCAATGGTTATGAGATGAAATCAGATGATCTCGTCACGTTCTGAAAAAGGGCGATTTTATTGGAAAAAAGCTGATTGTATTACAAAAATGTGCTGAAAACACATGATTCAGGGAATGTGTGATGTTTGGGTTGAAAGAAAGACGAATGTTGAGTGTTTCCAGAGGCCGGAAATAGAGCTGAGAAATTACATTATTTCAACTTTTGAAGGTCCGTATCTCGGAAAGTATTTGAGAACGCCTTGTTTTGATTCCGGACTCGTGTCGAGGAGGTAAGAATTCATAAATATTGATCGACGGCATCTTTCAAATCGCCTACTTATCGGCTATTTACTTATTCTTTCATAATTTCTGATCAAAAATCAATATTTTTTTATTTTGAATTTTCAATTACTACTTACTTTCAGGAAGCACTGATGACGACTTGACAGTTGAAAGCGCTTTGCTGAAATTTTATAAATAAATTTTTCTGCACGAAATATAAATCTCTTTCTTTGACTATATCAATACGTGCACACCTCTACAAATCTTGTCAAAAAGAAACTGTGGAGTGAAGTATTGAGGATACTTTCAGTTACTATTATTACTTGACGGTTTCAGATTAACACCGGTCTTGGTTATGGCTATTGTGGTGCGAGCAACACTTTTGGGAAATATGGGAAACGGACCTCTATGGGGCAATGAACAACTGAAGAGTAGCTCGTGCCAGACCAACTGGTGGTATTCATTGCTCTACGTACAAAACTATTTTGAACCTAATGTAAGTACTCAGTTGACGAATGTTGACACAATACGAATTTTTCTTTTTTATGGTACCATTCAGAATTATTGATTATTTTGTATATGAGCAGTGGTATATATTAAAAACATTAGAGCCCATTTGCTGGTTCAAACGCGAATAAATGATAATCATATGACAAATTTCAAACCTGTCATTCAATGACAAAAACTTTCCGGGTGTTGTATCAATTTTGGAATATATAGAAAAATTCCTCCAGATAATGCTACAAAATATTTTGATGCTGCATTAATTTTGATCAAGATCGGCCCAACGATTTAGTTTTCTACGTGATATCTTCAAACATATTTGCAGGCACACCAACAAAGGATTTTTTTTCATTTTATGTTTCTGAGGCGCCATAAGTCGATTCTTACGAAAATCCCAAAAATGATGTTTTTACAATTACAATATTTTTTCTTTCCTGTGGTCGTTCTAAAATAGTCTAGTGGAGAAGTGAGTTTCCTGCGAAAAATAGTTCCAAGTTTCCAAAAAGTATGAGCAATAGCTCATTCGATTCGGGATGCAATTCTGAGAAAGAAATTTTTTTGCTGACGAAAATTGCAATTGTAATTAACATAAAAAAAAAAGGTTTAAGTTTTTTTAGAATAACTCAATGAGTATAGACCATAGAAGAAATCGGGAGAAAGATTCTCAAAGACGAGAAAATTTGCAATAAAAAAGTGATGACTTCCGGAACACTATCTCTAATAATTATAATTTTAATTAAACGCTCTAAAGAGAGTACACCACATAAAATAACTTTTGTATAGTATTAAATATCATGGAGATTTGAATAAATTATGGTGTATGGAAATTGAATGTGGTTTTTGTTTTTAATACTTTGAAGAACAAAGTCCCGTTGAAAAAAAAAGAAAAAAAAAGGTTATTTTTCAACAAGTTAGGCCTTATTTTTCGGACCTCGGTTTCCATAAAAAACGACATAAAAGTTCAAATGATACCTCCAAACATTTTTCGCTTCCTGGAGCCCTTTCGATATATATATATATATATTTATATATTTATATATATATATATATATATATATATATATATTTATATATATATATATATATATATATATATATTTATATATATATATGAAAGAGAGTAATATCGAGGGGACAGTTAAATGGAAAGTATAGGTAATTCGAGTCAGGACTTGCTTCGGCCAGGGTGGAGTAGGGATGAATCCCTTGAAACGCATTGAATGTTATTTAGGGTATCGAATTGATCGGCATTCGGAGAATGCCGGTGAATTCGAGTCCAGGAATAAAGAGGTATGAGGCTTGCTAAAACATTAAACCCTTCCATTTTGTTTTAACTGTCCCTCGATATTACTCCTTCATATTCATATTCCTGACTCGGATGTCACGCAGGTAGCTATAGCTGCCTCCGTGGTGACATTGGTTGTTGCCCTGGAATTCAGGGTCTGCTGACCGAAATCACAAATGAGCGGCTGGCTTCTGTTTGTTGACCTGTTGATTTGTCGTTTTCTACCAAGGTTGTCTCATCCTTGCACTTCTCCACCGTACTGATGAGGGCCGAGAGCCCGAAACACGTGTCTACGGTTAGCACTTTTCTATGAGGGCTGTGTCCATTAAACTCCTTCCATTTTGTTTTTAACGTCCCTCGATATTACTCTCTTCATATTTATATTCCTGATTCGGATGTCACGCAGGTAGCTATAGCTGCCTCCGTGGTGACGTTGGTTGTTGCCCTGGAATTCAGGGTCTGCTGACCGAAATCACAAATGAGCGGCTGGCTTCTGTTTGTTGACTCCGTTGATTTGTCGTTTTCTACCAAGTGTTGTTCATCCTTGCACTTCTCCACCGTACTGATGAGGGCCGAGAGCCCGAAACACGTGTCTACGGTTAGCACTTTTCTATGAGGGCTATGTCCATTAAACTCCTTCCATTATATATATATATATATATATATATATATATATATACTCAACAAGATCACGTTATGAAAGTTTTCGAAAGTTATTTATTTTGTTTATTATGAATTTTCAAATTTAACAAAAAATTTGAATTGAAAATAAAATTAAAAAAAAATTATCCATATGTTTTGATATTGGTATTTTGCATCTAACAAAGGCATTCAATAAAATCCGGAAAACAATGTTTTGGACATTTGTTCATGAATTGTTTATAAACAAATTGATTAGTTCGATATTGAAAAAAGAAATTGCCATTTTGTTGTCTAGAAAATATAATTATTACCATTTTTTCAATAATTGGTTAAGAAATTTGTTTTTCGTTGGAAATCATAATTGGCTTTAAAATTTTAATTGTTTATTAAGTTAACAATTTGTTATAAACAAATTCCAAATCTCATTATATTTTTTTCTGAAACTACCTACTAAAAATTACCAAAATAACCATATGCAACAAAGTCTCAACCAATTTTTTCAAACATTTTTCATATATTTTTCTACAATTACGGTATATAAAAGTGGCACCGGCCACTTTTTCGAATAACAAACCGCTGTAACTTTTAAACCATTATCAACATTCGAAATGATTTTATAGACCATTAGTTGATATCCTAAATATATTTTCACCAACTCTGTATTGGTCATGGTTTCCTGTTCATATGCATTTGTTTATAAAAAATTACGTAATTAACTTCTCTTTAATTTTTTGTTAACTTAAAAAAATTATATTAAACAAAATAAACATAAGAACTTTCATAACGTGATCTTGTTAAGTATATATATATAGGACTTCAAGGGGCGAAAAATTTTCAGAGCTACTATTTAAACATTCATGCCCTTTTATATGAAAACTGAGGTCCGAAAAATAAGGACTAATTAACAAATGCCTAACTGGTTGAAAAATTAACTTTTTTTTTTAAAACGGAATCTTGTTTTTTCAAGTGATGAAAACAAACCATCATTTATTAAATTTTTTAAATTAATATTTAATACTATAAAAATATTTTTCATGTGGTGTACTCTCTTTAGAGACGGCGCGCGCGCGCGGAGTCCTATTTTCAGCGTTAAATTAAAACTATAAATAATGGAGAAATTGCCTCCTCTTTGAGAATCTCGCTTCTGATCACCGCTTTCGCTTATTGTTTTTGAGTTTTTCTAAAAACTAAACCCCCTTTTTATTGTTTTTGTTTTTTGTTAATAACAAATGCAATTTTCGTCAGCAAAAAAAAACTTTCTAAGAATTGCAACCCGAATCCAATGAGCTTTTTGCTCATATTTCTTGGAGACATGGAACTATTTTTTGCAGGAAACTCACTTCTCGGCTAGTCTAAAAGTGGAAAGGTAGTGCATTGAATATTAAGTTTCCATCTAACTCAGCGAATCCCTGCTTGTCAGCAACAAACATTCACTTTTCATTCAGTAGTATTCCCCCCCACATTTGGAAACATGTCCATTATTTCCGATATGAGTCTTCTGAGTCAACAGATGACACACAAGTCCTAGAGCTTGGACTATGGCTGCTATGAAATTTCAGTATTCTCTGTTATTTCCCTTTGTATCATTTTCTTGTCATATTCCATTCAGATTTACGGAAAAAATTTACTCAAATGGGATTCATCAAAGGTCCTCAAGAGATGTGCCTCTGAATCAACTTCCCATAATAAACCTTCAACGTTCAATCTAACTAGAAGGCAAGGCCCGGCTTATCAGATTGACAGAAATCTATCGATATCGCTGGAAGAGGATGAGGTTCCGGCCTGCCAACGATCACTTGCGTTATCAAACCCCGTACAATTGTAGCGAAGTAATTCACAGCTGTTTGCGTTATATCAATGAACACGATATATAGCAAGAGATATGCCATCCTTCAGAGGGGACGTCAAGTTGGCGGTCCCGAGTTATTGGTTGATGAGCTCGTTAAAGATTTTTCTATCTGGTTAATAACACCACAGGTTGATTTGTTGAAAATATAAACAGGATGTTCATAAAATCAGATGTGGAATCATCTGCGACTGAAAGATGAACTTTATCTTTCAGTCGCAGATGATTCCACATCTGATTTTATGATCATCCTGTTTATATTTTCAACAAATCAATCTATCATACCCCATGACAAAAATGTCAGAAAACACTTATTTCAAAGTGTCTCTCCAAAAGAAATGATTCTAACTTTTTCCATCTTTGCAAAGTGAGATTGCTTCTTGAAAATGTGTTTCCCATTTCTTCCGGTCTTCCTGATGATCGTGGAAGCGTGAAATAGACTTTCGTCGACAAAAATGTATTGAAGACCTAGTGAATGCGATGTCTCTCCTGAGTCAATGTTACGAATGATTTCTGGTAAGTACTCTCTTTTGGAAAACATTCTTCTTTGCCTCATTCATCTTTATGAGTTCTTAATTAAGACTGGAATAGAAAATCAAATAACTATCTGAATGAAAATGCAAATTTTCAATTTCAGATTTTTTCTTTTGAGTTATGGCCTTTTCAGAATATCTATCAGATGTAGTTCAATGTCCAGCGTGGATTTAGCCGGGGAAGTAGTTGTTTTCTCTTAGACATTCACAAAAAATAACTTCATTTTAATCGTGGATTTTTCAATTCACAGAAAAATATTTCTATCAATATTCAATTGAGAATGTTTCCCTTTTTCAAGTACAAAAAAAAAAAACAAAACAGACAAAATCCACACACTCATGATAACCCTTGACATCGCGAATACTTTCAACCCAGCATTGGCCCCGAGCATAATCAAAACAACCGAGGAAAAACAAATACCACCAAACGAAAAATATGGGCAGATTTCCTCCAAGGAAGAAAAATCAAACAAAATAAGGAATTAATAAATATGGAGAGAGGATGCCTCCAAGGCTCCAGCCTGGGGCCCATGCTGTGGCTTATAATCATGGAAGATTGGTTTGAAGCGATCAGAGACCCAGGAACCCTAGAGGAACATGACCTAATACAGGCTTTCGCGGACGATCAGATCCTATTATTGCCAGCAAATCAGCGGAACCCAATGAAAGGAAATGGATTGCAATATGGGAAGCCTGCAAAAAATGGAAAGGAAGAAACAAACTAGCATATAACACCGACAAGACTGAGTCCATGTTCATCCCAGCCACCAAAGAAATGAGACCACCAGCATTAAAAATGGAACTTACAAAAATTAAACAACTGGACAGCTTAAAATACCTCGGATCAATCTCCTACGAAAAACTCCTTTGGATAAATCACATGAAGCATTTCAGGGAGAGAATGGGGCACGGCCAAAAAAACATTGAAATTCATATACGAGAGAGCGATAAAACCTATGATACAGTGCGTAAATCTGGAGTGAAAGAACCCACGACTCCAGAATAAAAAAACATCTGAGAGCCATGGAAAGACCATTCCTCCTGGCAATGACGAAGGCTCACAGTACGACACCGGCAGAGGCACTCCATGTACTGTCAGGGTTACACCATTACACCGTTAGAAATAGACGCCAAAATTGAATACAAACATGAAAATGAGAACGAATAAAAGTTCAGACAAACAAAATCACATACAAAAAATAAAATCCATTCAGCACGAAAATTCAAACAAAAACCGGGAAACAACGAAAACACATTAATAATTTACGTGGACGGAAGCAATAAAGATGGGAGAAGACTTACGGCCTGGAGTTTAGAGACGAAGGAAATTCGTGGCAAAGTAAAAGAGGAAGACTGAGAGATGGAAAAGACATACATAGCTCGGAGACATATGCCTTACTCAAAGGAATCAAGTGGAGAATAGGGATTTAGGAAGAACGCACCATACAGATTGTCTCAGACCCGTCAAGAGCCATACCAAACATTCACACACACACAACAAGAGAGGGGAAATCTTCGAAGCCATCAGGAAGAAGATGGAAGAGAAGCAAAAGAAAGGACAAGACATCACAATAAACAGGCATCAAGAGAAGACAAAGAAGGCATGAGAAAGGCGAGAATAGAAAAGATACCATACGCAAAACAGGAAATAAATCAAGGAAAAGAAGAACAGACATTGCTAGCATGGCAAGAGAACTGGAATACAGCGAAAAAGGAAACAAAAACCTAAAAAACAATAACCACGGTAGGCAGGGAACTCCAGGATTTCATCTGGAAAACCACGCAATTAGTGACGGGACACGAAAACATGCCAAACTACTACAACAAATTCATCCTGAGACAGACCAATGGTCTATGTATTTACGGAGAAGGGATGGAAGACCAATTATATATATTGACAAGCTGCAACATACAAACTAGGGAAAACGCAAAAAATAACCTGAAAACAACATTAAGAAACGAAAACCTAAACCATCGACTGATAGAACCAAAATACTCAAAATACTAAAACTACTGAAAGATATAAACACATGGGGGGAAAATTTGATCTTAGACGACGAAGCGCCAACCTAGCCCAGGTTGGCCATGTAATCCGAAACAAACCAATAAAACTAAGAAAATAGAAATATTTCAAGGCGCCAGGATCAAAAAATTATGAAATTATAGAAGGCAAGTGCAGTCACCAGGTTCTGGTAAGACAATCGGCAAGGCAAGAAAATGTTAATAATAAATAACACTAACATATGATTGAAAATGGAAGAGAAGGAGAGGGCAGAAAGGAAAAAAACAAAAAAAGGAAATTATAAACAACAACGAACTGAAACTGTAGATAACATGTACATATTAGTGTAATTAACCAATAGGAATAAGAACAACAAAAACAAAAGTAAATTGTGAATATCACTGTAACCAATCATTGCAAATAATAAAAACGAATGGAAATTGTTCATATCACTGTAAATAACTGATAGGAATAAGAATAACAAACCACAGAAACAAGTTGTAAAAAACAACGTAACTAAGCAGTATTGTAAATAACAAACGACAAACTAACACGTGAGGAAGGAAAGGGGGGAGAAGTGGATAAATGAAGAACAGAACGTAAGTTACCTTGAAAAATAATAAGTCATATGAATAAAATTAGTGGGGTGGGATAGCTGAAAAAAACTTCACATCTGGCAACCATCTGATTTTTCATTTTGATTTTTCAAAATATTCTGCTGAATAACTGGGAATCCGTTACATCCAGCTGAAAACGTGATGTAGACTTTTTTGTTTGTCAGAAAATTAACTTCTATTTCATCACAAACAGTTGCTGAAAATTTGCCAGAACAATGTAGCGTTGCACAGCAAGTCGTTATGGCAACAATGTTATTTATATCGGTTCCGACTTTATAACTGTTTAAGTAGCGAATGTAATTATTGTAATTTTGATGTATATATGAAAAATTCCAGCATTTTTAGGGGGCATTTTTTCAAATCGTAGATTTGAAACTCGTAACAAAACTTGCTTTCTGTCCCATCATAACCTCATATAAATTCGTAGAACCAAATGTTAAACCATGTAAATGAATGTATATATGTACAGAGCATAGGTAGAGTTGGAGTCATAGGTATAGAATTATAGGTACAAACAAATAAATTTCAATAAGGAATAACAACGTAACTAAAAGGAAAAAAAAATAAGAAAAGGAAAAGAAACGTAAGAATAAAAATAATTAATAAAAGAAAGAAACAAAATAAAAAACAAAAAAGATAGAATATACATAATTAGAGGTAGAAAGAAACTGGGATACTAACAAACACCCAAAATGGTTGAATCTCTAAAACAAACTAACAAACAATTCCAAATATCTTATATCACTGTACAAAATCACCACAACTAATAATAATAATAATAAAATATGTTTATTTACTAGGTAACGAACAAAAAAGTTTTCAGGACAAAATATGTATAAATACCAAGTAAATAAACAGAAACGCCATGTAGTCCTGGGCAGGACTGTCTATGGAGAGGTTTATGTTTATTTGCTTTTATGAATTTATGTGCAATATTCAAATTGCTGATTCATTTCCTAACTTATAAGTATGTTCCTATAACTATATAAGATATAGGATAGAGAATACAACTAAGTCTACGTGATATACATAATCAAAAAGGTGTAGAATATAATGAATAGGATGATTTGAATTATTTTATTTTATTCATTTAATAAATAATTGAACGAAAGTATTCCCTTCCACGTTGCAGGATCCATTTTTTCAGAGTTTTTTTATAAAACAGTTTTGATTTGATGCATCTTATATTTTCCGGAAGGTTATTATATAGTTTTGGCGCATTATATGTAATAGATCGTTGCCCTAACGCTTTGTTGGCTCTCGGCAGATATGCGTTCTTTATTCTCATACTTCGCGTGTTATATGAATGTGCAGGTTCATCTAGGTAATATTTATTCGAGAAGATGAACATCAGCAATGACTTCACATATATTTGTGTGATATCTTGTATTTTCAGATCATCAAAGAGTTTGTCGGATGAATATCGAAAGGGTTTGAATGATATTATTTTGGGAATCCTCTTTTGAATGACTAGCAGAACTAACACAAAATTGTAAAACAGTTCAAAAAAGAATTGAAATAAACTAAGCCAGAGAAAAGAGGAGAGCAGGATCTTCTTTGCCAGCTAATTGGTCTAGATGGTAGTATTGACATGCTTCATAACGAAAGAGGTAGGCTAGCTCTAACGGCAAATCACTTTCATGTCCCGTCATATGAAAGACGATCCGTAGTTATATCCTATTAAGTTTCTGACTCGCAACTATCATTGCTTAATTCATTATAAACATTTAAGAGCAAAAAATCGTTACTTTATTTCGTTGTTTGCTTGTAATATCAATACTGATGAATCCATGCTCTCAATGGACGAATTATTGCATAATTACACTTTGAATTTTTCACTTTATTGGAGCAAGCCTTAGCTACAACTCAAAACATTGTAGATTTTTTCGGTTTTTCTCCGTTACTAATAATAATAAGTCGTGTCAGGGCGGCCCGTTTTTTTGCATTTTGATTCTCTACAATTCGTCCATGAAAGCATCGAGATTGCTTCATCAGTTTTCATGTTACAAGAGAAAAACGAAAAAAACACGATTTTTTGCAACTGAATGTTTATAACAAATTAAGCAATTATAGTTGCGAGTAGGAAACATAACAGGATATAACCACGGATCGTCTATATCGTATGATGGCACAGACGGCTTCCTGGTACTATTTTTATCACGAAAAAATCTGTAATGATTAGCCTATTAGGGCATTGATTGACCAATAGAAGAGGCAAGCGTCTAGAACAATACAAGCATAAGAATTTGCAATGAAACTAGCAAAACCTTCCTCCTCACTCGCCATACAGCGTAAAGAAATCAGCCATGGAATATATTTTTGAATACTAATCCCTCACCACTGTGAAAACACTGCAAGCTAATGAAGCCTCATTTGCCCAAATGTATCTCATATTGAAAGACTATGTGTATCATTCAGCTCTTAGTTAATAATATATTTTTTCAGTGTGAAGGCCATACTTGGTATTTAGCAGTAGACATGCAATGCTTTGTTGTTGCTGTTGTAATAATGATTTTCCTGAAAAAGTGGACAAGGATGATTTTATGCGCCATGGGTTGCTTGATTTTTATGAATGTTGTAACCTGCTTCTGGATTTCTTATGTGTATGCCTTAGCATCTGTCCAATACATGAAGCCGTAAGTGGAACTCTTTTATCTACATATTTGAAATATCAAATGAACCCTTCCATTCATGATTCTGAACCTCCATTCCAGAAACCAGAGATTCTATTGCAAATTGAAAAGTTTGCTTTGTTCTGAAAATATATTGAGAACTTGAAAAAACCATCCTGAAATCTAGGAAAATTGAATCATCAACTATTAGGGACAAAAAATAGTTAGTGAAAATCATGTGATATTTTTACTAGAAACGACCAAAAATATTATTTATATTTCAATGGGGTTTTGGTTAGATTTTAACTACAAGAATAAAACATCCTTCATGATTTTGTCACGCACAATCATATAAAAATCATGTTTGAAAAATATTCAAAGGGGAACTGCTTTCAATTCTTTCACTGACTAGCTACGATACTTGTTTTTTCTAGATCAGCATCAGTCACATATCGAATTGTTAGACAATCCAACCGGTACCAACTGAACATTATGAATTATTCGTTATTTTTGTAACTTTTATGTGCAAAGCAAGTGAAATTTTACTGAAACTTTTTTTTTACCTGCTCTCAGAAACCTACTGTGGAATTTCTTCGTCATGTTGAAAAGGGAAACATTCTCAATTGAATATTGAATAGATGTAGTTCAATGTCCAGCGTAGCTTTAGCCGGGGAAGTAGTTGTTTTCTGTCAGACATTCACAAAAAATGACTTTATTTTTATCGTGGATTTTTCAATTCACAGAAAAATATTTCTATTCAATATTCAATTGAGAATGTTTCCCTTTTCAACATGAATACCCCACAAGAGGTTATCTTGACGATGGAAGATAGTAACTAAAGTTTATCTTTCAGTCGCAGATGATTCCACATCTGATTTTATGAACATCCTGTTCATATTTTCAACAAATCGATTCCTTGTCATATTTTATAAATTTTCTAATACATTATTCCAGTGATCAACAGTAGCAAATCTGGCTATTTGACGTTACTTCTGGCTCTACTATATGTATGAAATGCTGTTTAGGCTTAACGTTTCCTGATAAGATACTCCGTGGAGCCAGTTGATCAATGTATTCTTAAAAAAGTATGTCTATTGTTCATCTACAGGGTATGCCAAAAGGTATTGATTTTCCATTAATTTTTGGATATGATATTCTATGGAGAAAGTTGGTAGACTATTACCAAAGAAATTGTGTGTATCTATGGGGCAAGCGAAAGAAAGTGTTGAATATGGGACACCTATTAGAAGAAATTTAATATTTTTAAACGTCATTATATCGATTAAAGAAACCTATTAGAGTATAATTTCATATGGTTCTACAGGACGTATGAAAAAATGCGTTTGAAATCCATCATCTGATTGAATTACCTATTATTTGTTGATTTGTGGATATGATATTGTGTTATCAAGAGAATCATATTGATTATTGAAAAACAAATTGAGTGTTTACTTTAAATAATACTCCAAGATCCCATTGAATTCGACATATGCCACGTACAATTTCCTCTGAATATCCTTTTATGTAAGTCAACAATTTATTTAATTGAAATTTTCGATATTCTGCTGCTTCAATCAAGCTGGCGAATCATGTATCAGGAGAAATTGTACATATTTTCATCGAAAAACGCAAACAGCATTCCTATATTTATCTCAATCTTAAACTCTGAGATCAAGAATTGAAGAAGAATTCGAAATCTATGTAAGCATTCATATGTAATCTGACAAAACAAAATTGGCTTCCTGAGGAAATTAACTATGGAATTCCATGAAGGTATAACAAAATCAGATTCAAATTTCAGTAGGACC
Organism: Gonioctena quinquepunctata; assembly: GCA_018342105.1. Classification (NCBI taxonomy): domain Eukaryota; kingdom Metazoa; phylum Arthropoda; class Insecta; order Coleoptera; family Chrysomelidae; genus Gonioctena; species Gonioctena quinquepunctata. The sequence continues at coordinate 84,883 of JAFIRS010001095.1, forward strand.
TCGATCAACCGTCACTCTTTTAACCGCCACTCTCTGTTATCCGCCATGAACTGTACTGAAGGTGGGGTTTGGCACTCGAACTGAGATGTTGTCTATTGTTTCATGTTTTGGTAACTTAGTTGTGACTGACGAGTACAGATTAGTGTTTCGTAGTGCCGTTTTATGTTTTATTTCTGTGTAGTGATTCAAATATAAAATCTGTATCATTCATTTGAAAACGGTTTAATTGCTTTCTCATACCATTTGACATCTAGTTACAGTACACGTTTATAACGGAATTTTTGTTATCCGTCAATTCAGTTAACCGTCATAGTCCCGGTTCCGAGGCTGACGGTTAATAGTTATATATATATATATATATATATATATATATATATATAGTTGATAGTGAAATATGGTTCCACTATACTTATTAAATGAAAAAAATCGCTCAGCTATTGAACAAAAACACACAAGGAAATAGAGAGTATGGATTTTAATCTCAAAATCGTTTTGAAAAATAATCAGTCATAACTATCCACAAAGTTAAACTTTCAATTCGATATAATTCCAATGATAATCTAACCTGACTTACGGAACTGATTGACATGAACGAAATAAACTCAAATGGAGGGGAAATAGAGGTTAATAACAAGAATAAATCCATCGAAAATTAATTAAGTTATAGAGATTTTCTGCGTATGTGTACATCTTAGATGAAAACTTTCCCGATGGAAGTCGTGCGATATATGAAGTTCTATCACTCAACGTACGTGCTTCCCAAACTTGGTGTGAAAATGAAAGACTAACAATGTCTCCTTTCATCTTTCATCAGCCGCTATTTTGAAACGACTCATCCGATTTAGATAATCTCAGGGCTTAATTGATATATAAATGAAAAGTTTTGCTGGGGAGAATTTTCTATATAATATATATATATATATATATATATATATATATATATATATATATATATATTGTATATATGACCCATTTGAAATGGAACCACCCCTGTAGAATACGCATTTTTCAATCAATCTAAAAAAAAACCTATATTTTGACACATATTTTCATAACTTCAGTTTCATTTTCGAAGCATTCTATGGTTTTTTTCTTTGTCAAAAATGGCTAAAGTTTATTAGGCACTTTTTGTTTTCAAATTTGACTACACCACTGGATTTGTAGTCGCTATAAATAAAAACCATCAGAATTTCATAAAAAAATATTGGTTGACAACGAAGTTACAACAACTTTAATTTGGAAACAAATTATTTGATTATAATTTTTATTTAGATTATAGACATATTAAAAATCTGGCAACACTGCCGATACAAAGTGGATCACCAGTGAACTTGTACAGTGGAAATCCAAAGTCAATAGCTCATTCCATTCTTCAGATATAACTCCTGAAAGTATGGTAATGTGAGCGATTTGAAGTTGTAGCGATTTTGTAATAAAAATCTGACTACGCCACTGGATTTGTGCCGAAATTACATCTCAACAAATGAGAAATAGTGTAAAAAATATTCGGAAGAGATACGATAAATGTGTCGAACTAAATGGAGGTTTGGTAGAAGCCACAAAAATTCAAATGTTTAATTTTACAGTAATGCTTATTTTAGTTTTTGCTCAATGACGTTTTATTGTTGAATAAATACTTTAAAACTTGTTTCTGTTCATTTCGTTTTTATCGGCTATTGAAGAATGTACTACTGTCACAGTTTATAGCTAAAGAAGCAGTTAGCTCACTTGGCCCGAATGCATGTTCCAAGGTAACATCCACTCCAGGGAAAGAATTAAGGATGCGCAGAAGACTGTACGCGATTATCGCTCTTCGAAGTGTACGAAAAATGTAACACAGTAACACGCGGTATGTGCGAGGGATAAAAATCAGAGTTGCGCAGTGTACAAACGGGAACATAAAGATCAAAGTGTCGACGCCAAGTGAGCTAACTGCTTCTTTAGCTATAAACTGTGCTACTGTATAACTTGAGACAAAATTTCAAATTTTCTGTTCTTTTCGAATACACTATAACCTACACTCAAATAAATGATTTTAAGGGAATTTAATTTACAAATCCAGTGACCTAGTAAGATTTTTATTACAAAATCGCTTCCACCACAAATCGTTCACATTACCATTCTTATAACTGTAGAACGGAATGAGCTATTGACTTTGGATTTTCACTGTACAAGTTCACTGGTGTTCTACTTTGTATCGACGGTGTTGCCAGATTTCAAATATGTCTATAATCTAAATAAAAACTATAATCAAATACTTTGTTTCCAAAATTGAAGTTGTTGTAACTTCGTTGTTAACCAATATTTGTTCATGATATTTCAATGGTTTCTATTTATAACGACTACGAATCCACTGGTGTAGTCAAACTTGAAAACAAAAATTGCCTAATAAACTTTTGCCGTTTTAGATAAAGAGAAAAAACCATAGTGTGCCTTGGAAATAAAACTGAAGTTATGAAAATTTGTGTCAAGATATCATTTTTAATGCTTAATATAAAAAAAAGAGATTGATAAAAAATGCGTATTTTACAGGGGTGATTTCATTTTAAATGGATCACACTGTATGAATAGATGAAAGGGAAGAAATATCGAGGGGACTGTTAAAAACAAAATGAAAGCAATTTAGTGGACATAGCCCTCAAAGGAAAGTGTTAACCGTGAACACGTGTGTCGGGCGTCCGACCCTCATCAGTACGTGCAGAAGTGCAAGGTTGAACAACACTTGGTAGTAAACGACAAATCAACGGAGTCAACAAACAGAAACCAGCCCCACAATTGTGGTTTCGGTTAGCAGACCCTGCATTCCAGGGCAATAACCAACGTCACTACGTGACATCCGTTGATTTGGCGTTTACTACCAAGTGTTGTTCATCCTTGCACTTCTTCACCGTACTGATGAGGGCCGAAAGCCCGAAACACGTGTCTATGGTTGAAACTTTTCTTTGGGGGCTATTTCCATTAGATTTCTTCCATTTTGTTTTTGACATCCCTCTCGATATTCCTGCCTTTTCTCGTTATAATCGTGGATTCGGATGTCACGCAGGTAGCTTTAGCTGGTTTCTGTTTGTAGACTCCGTTGATTTGTCGTTTACTACCAAGTGTTGTTCATCCTTGCACTTTTCTTTGGGGGCTATGTCCATTAAATTTATTCCATTTCGTTTATATATATATATATATATATACATATACATATATATATATATATATATATATATGTATATAGATATATATATATATATATATATATATATATATATATAAAATGTAGTCTCGTGACTGGACTAGTTGAAAATAACTATGAATTTGAAATAAACTTTGTAGAAAGGATATTCCTTGAGGTTGCAGTCAAATTTAATGGCCAATGAGAAAAATAAAACTCTTTCTTATTTAGTCGAGCTTTCGAAAATGTTTATTTTCATTATCAAGACAGTAAGGTGAGGTTAAGTGAAGACAGCGAAAAAATGTTCCATTCCATTCCATTTTTTCCTTTTTCAGTCATGCTTTAACCATGTGGTAATTTTTGTACTTGTCAAATTTTAAATTGTTTAAATTAAGTTTCTTAAACAATATGTGCGTTTGCAATTGTTTAATTTTTATATATATTACTAGTAGTGTTTCATAGTGATATGATTTTGAAAACTACCTCAATCACAAAATGGTGATTAGATCGCTGTCTTCACTTAACCTCACCTTACTGTCTTGATAATGAAAATAAACATTTTCGAAAGCTCGACTAAATAAGAAAGAGTTTTTCTTTTCTCATTGGCCATTAAATTTGACTGCAACCTTAAGGAATATCCTTTCTACAAAGTTTATTTCAAATTCATAGTTATTTTATATATATATATATATATATATATATATATATATATATATATATATATTTCTCATGCTGCTCGAACAATCCTTTCCCGGAGAGTACCTTCGTCATTGATAGGCTCAGCATGGACTACAAAAAAATGCATAGGAGTTAAGTCAGGAGAACACGAAGGCCAAGGAAAAGAGCTGTCTTGACCGCGATCTATCCATATTTCCGGAAAATAGTGGTGCAGCTATCGTCGGATTGGTGGAGTGTAATGAGCAGTACATCCGTCCAGTAGGAACCGTCATTATAGGCAAGTCATTTAAGACTGGTTCCCAATCATTTTCTGAACAATTAAAGTAAGCTGGACGATTCAGTCGCGGAGGCACAAAATATATACCGATGAGTGAGTAGTCGCATAATGCCATCCGAACTTTGCACGAAAATTCATGTTGAAAATTGCTGACATTTGTATCTTGAGGATTTTCGTGCACCTAAATGTGGGCATTGTGCTGATTAAAGACACAAGCCAAGGTCAAAGTTCCTTCGTCAATCCAAATCACCCTCAGAGAGTAAAAGCATTATTCATTATCGGAAGATAATTTTCTTCGGGGAAAGTTATAAGGTAGCAAATTCTGATCTTTCCGCAGGTGAAATGCGTGATGACCATCTGCTACCAAAGACCTGTTCACAGTACTTCGCGTATATCCTCATTGTAAAGAAGATCTCCTCGTACTACTAGAAGTACGTTCGTTGAAGTGCTCTAAGATATTTTGGGTTCTTTTTCATTTTGAAGGGGTGCGAAAATTTCCACCGCTCGAGATCGCAATACGGTTGACCGTGTTGCTCTGAGACGATAAAAAGTAGTGGCAAACGGTGACCCATTAGGCAATCTCCATAGAGGAGTTTTCCGGGTCGCGAATTATCACAGTTCCCATAAACGAACCCAGTATCCGCGTATTCAGCTGTACTGTGAATAATTGGCATGATAATCCCGCAGACTAAGCATAAACGCACTTGAAACGCAATAAAACTCGAATTGATTAATTAACCCATTAGCGCCTACGGATACCGTATGGTATCGCAAAACACCCCTCCGTTCTCTAGCGCGTGTTGGTCAAGATCGAATAAAAAAAAGGCGCGCGCGAATGTTTTTATGCTCAGTAGTCAGTCGGCTTTGCATTTCCATGGAGGCCAGTGCTTTTGATAACGTTTTGGCAGTTTTGTGAGAGTTTTCATATTAGGAAATTTTGTGCTACACGAAATAATGGATATACGATGACCGTAAGTATTTTTTTACATATTTCTATATTATTTTTTGTAGAGTATGATACGGTAGTTACAAAATTATGAATGATAGAATACCCCTGTCAATAAAAAAAAATATTTCGATGTAATGTGATTGCAATATGTTAGGTCAAATGTCAGTGATACCATATGGAATCCGTAGGCGTTTTGGAACCTTTTAGTGTTGTATCACTACGTTTTATTTTGATATCATTTTTAACGTTCTAGAAGAGGATTTTCGCTTTCCCAAGCCATGGACATGCTGGAGGAAGATGATAACTTGCTTGCGAACGTAGATGAAATTTTTGTAGAACCCCCCGATACTAACGTTGACACAGATGAGGATTCTGCGAACGAAGACGAAGGGGGGAATGGTTTGCAACCTCAATGGTACCTTGCTAAACAGGCACAAATTTATGCTCGTTTTTAAAATGAAGCCAATCCCAGAATTACTTCGTCAGAAATCCGTTGTTTTATCGCAATCCTTATTCTTAGTGGATACAATCCTTTACCATCGAAACGGTTGTACTGGGATTTGAAAGATGACATCCATAACAAAATGGTTGCAGATTCGATGAGAAGAGATCGATTTCCTAAAATTCAGAGATTCATCTATATGGCAGACAATACCCAAATAGATCAATCTGACAAAGCTTGGAAATTACGACCGCTAATGAATGCTATGAAAGAAAAGTGTTTGGCCAACTTTCAACCTGTTCAGGATATGTCTTACGATGAATCTATGATTAGATATCATGGACGTCACGGTTGTAAGCAATTCATCCGTGGCAAGCCGATCCGTTTTGGTTACAAGATGTGGTCGTTGAACTCTAAAGATGGATATCTGGTGGATTCTGATCTATACCAAGGAAATGACCCTCGAGAAGACGTGGAAATCAGCAAGTTAGTTGGGAAATGTGCGGCACTGTTGATACTGATGTTGAAAGAAATACCAGTGCGAAACTTGCCCTATGTTATTTATATTGATAACTTGTTTACCGGTATGAATTTGTTGGCTTTTCTTCGAACTTCAGGCTACGGGGCAATTGGCACAATTCGAGAAAATCAAATATGAAAATCCTGCCCTCTAAACAGAAAACAAGATTTTCAAAAAAAGAAGCGGGATTGAAAAAAATGACGCATTCTCTTAGTACGGTGGATGGACAATTCCGTTGTAACAATGACCTCAAAAAGTGCCGGTGTTCAGCCAGAAGGAACGGTGAAAAGGTACTGCCAAAAAGAAAGGAAGCATGTAATGATTCCTCGTCCAGACTGCGTGGCTGCTTACAATCGGAACATGAGTGTAACCGATCTGATAGATCAGGGAATTGCTAATTATCGCATAAACATTGGTGGAAAGAGGTGGTATTGGCCAATTTTCACATGGCTCATTGACGTAGCAGTGCACAATGCCTGGTATCTGAGCCGTAAAAATGGGAAAATTCCAGCTTTAAATTTTAGAAGAGAGATAGCGCAAGTATATCTCACAAAATACAAAACGCCTATCAAAGCTCCTGGACGGATGAGTCTAACAAAAAATATAATTCCAGATATTAGATTTGATCGAATGGATAATTTTGTGATTTCGTGCAGCAGACGAAGATGTGCCAGAGTAGGGTGTTCATCATTTGGAAGAACAATGTGTCAGAAGTGTAATGTGCATCTATGTATCAATTGTTTTGCCTCTTATCACACAAAATGAATACAGTTTTTATATATTCTATGTGCAAATTTAATTATAAGTATTGAAAATTTTTTGTAATAAAAGGTTTCCCCGGCCATTATATTTTTTAAGTCATTTTTCAGCTGACAAGTGCCTATTTTTCCCAAAATAATGAAAAATTTTGATAAAAAATAAAAAAAAATATCTTCGGCGCTAATGGGTTAACATGTCACAAGCTGTCAAAATTTGACACGAAAAAACCCTCATTTCTTGTCGAGATTGTGCCCGGCTACTTTTGATATGATTTTTGTTGAAAAAAGTTTGTTCCTGTAACATGCAGAAAAATGGTTTTCGAATTTTTTCAAAAATGAAGCGTGATACCAAAGAAATTGAAGGCACCAAAAAATTGTATTTTTGTATTTTTGATAATTGTGATTTGTTGAATACTGTAAAGCTTTCTTACATACTTAAGTTTTAAAGTAGATCAAACTCACCCACCAATCGGTACGTCTGTCGAAACATAGCTTTTTCGGTCTGGACATAAGAAGAAAATGTTCAAGTGTCATTACGCTATACAAAATAATCAACAATGAAATTAGATGTGAATGATTACTTCTTCAGATAAACCGCAAAATTCCCCGTCAGGCATCTCGATACACCAACTCATTCTACACTACCACGCCACGAACAAATTTATATAAAAATTCTACTGTTCATACTATGACTAGCAACTATAATTTAGTAAATGATTAACTTAATATTTTCTATTGAGTTGGATATTTACAATTATTTTTTTTTGTTAGTCTCTTGTACAAATTGCGAATTAGTCTTAAGTTTCTACTAATGTTGGTAATATTGTACAAAACAAATTTTCTACTCAGTTTCTGTTCTGTAATTGGAAAGTTCTGACTTCATCTACCAGTTCGGATTTAATGAGGTTCGTTTGTTTTCATCACACATTTCAATTACATTTGTTTCAATACATTTCGCCGGTTACCTGCATCGAATGTTGATAAAGATTCTCATATCAATATTTCCCAATGAATCAGTTGAAAATTTCACATATTCGGATGTTGATGGCATCTAGCAATTGCGACGAGGTTATGGCCCTATAATTGAGCATTGCTCTTGAGCGCCTGATTATTGATTATTATTCTAACTATTTTGAGGATGAATTATATTCACGACTATGTTGACGTCTGATAAATGACTGTCTGCTCCCATCCGTTATCTAACTATTGAATTTATATGAATCAGCATCCTTTTGGAAATGTTGTAATTACTGAAATTCATGAGTGTGTTTACTTTTCGTTTAATGATCCTGAAAATATATCAAAAATATTTTTGTTACTCGTATTCTGATCAGTCAATGTAGTTTATCCACAATGCTCCGATGGACTTTCTGTTGACCCTGAGCTATAATTCTATTTATGCGGTTATATCATTCATCAACGCGCTCGAATGTGTATACAGAACCCATCTGATGATTGAATACCATATTTTCACACTCTTCCTCTCTGAAACAGATAACAATAACGACTTATTCCTAACAGTTTTTAATATTTCTCATTACGGTAAAAGTAATTCCTTATGAATAAGGTACGAGGGCAGGTATGATATATATATATATATATATATATATATATATATATATATATATATAAATATGAAAGAGAGTAATATCGAGGAGACTGTTAAAAACAAAAACAAAATGGAAAGAATTTAATGGACATAGCCCTCAGAAAAAGTGTTAACCGTAGACACGTGTTTCGGGCTCTCGGCCCTCATCAGTACCTACCGGCAAGTACAAAAATGTGAAAAGCATCAAATTATAGATAGTGACACCTATAATATGTGTGTTGAAGCTTAAACCTGTTATCGTGGTATTTTAATGACACGAGATTTCGTGCAACATCACTAGGTCACCGACAGATGTCAGCATAGGCCAATCCACGACACCAATAGTCGTAATCTTAGTGCGTTCTGAGTAACGCAAAACAAATAACCGGAAAAAGAGAAATTTGTTACGAATCCAAAAGAGCCCACCATCCGCCAACAGCTGTTTCATGGTTTCCCAATCATCAGGACGCCTTGTGGTCTCTTTCAAATTCGTATCAAATATCTCATAGTGCTAATACCTACCGGCAAGTACAAAAATTGAAAAGCATCAAATTATAGATAGTGACACATATAATATGTGTGTTGAAGCTTAGACCTGTTATCGTGGATTAATGACACGAAATTTCGTGTACATTAATAGGTCACCAGCAGACCAGCATAGGCACTAGGAGTACGACTATTGGTGTTGTGGATTGGCCTATGCTGACATCTGTTGGTGACTTATTAATGTGCACGAAGTTTCGTGTCATCAAAATTCCACGATAACAGGTCTTCACCACACAGATTATAGGTGTCCCTATCTATAATTTGATGCTTTCACATTTACTTGCGAGTATAACTATGAGATATTTGATACGAATTTGAAAGAGACCACAAGCCGTCCTGATGATTGGAAAACCATGAAACAGCTGTTGGCGGATGGTGGGCTCTCTTGGATTCGTAACAAATTTCTCTTATTCTCGTTATTTGTTTTGCGTTACTCAGAACGCACTAGGAGTACGACTATTGGTGTGGTGGATTGGCCTATGCTGACATCTGTTGGTGACCTATTGATGTGCACGAAATTTCGTATCTTTAAAATTCCACGATAACAGGTCTAAGCTTCAACACACAGATTATAGGGGTCACTATCTATGATTTGATGCTTTTCATATATATATATATATATATATATATATATATATATATATATATATATGCCTACGTGCCATTTCGAAATCCTCATTCGATCCGACCAATCAACTGTTCGAGCTTCTCATATGACATTTGTTTAAAGCGTTGGATTATCTCAATCTAATTCATCATCGTGAGAGCTTTCGAATTCGAGTCTTACCAAGGTAACTCCTGGAAGACATTTCTTCTCTGTGAGGAAGGATTTCTCTGCATAAGAAATGATACAAATGATACAATATGATAACTCCATCAATTGGATATTGAAGGATATTCAACTGTCGCTCTTTTTTTCGAAAAATGTCTTTTCGCATTTTCTGCTCCTGTTTTGTCTGAAAACATGCAGAATATAAGTTTAAATTGTTATATTTACAGAAAACTTACTGAACATTTGCCGCTACGTTATTCTGTTTGGTGAATATGGATTTATTATTCAGTGGTTCTCACATAATATGTGTTTCAGAATGAAGAATATACAGAAGGAAGGAGTAAACTGCTATTATCAATAGTTAGTTTTTGAGATAAACTGTATTTCTCAGTGGAGATAATGTACATTGATTTTTTTTCTCATTTTCAGAATCACAATGATAGATTATCTCACTAGGTACTATTTTGTAACACATACAAGATATGGACTATACCTGATAGGTATGATGTGCGGATACTTCGTTCATGATATGAAATCAAACTCCAAATTCAATTACAAAATGCCAATGGTGAGTTTACACACTGAGTATTCTGATAATCCAAAATAACATGATAGAAGATAATATGAAACTAATGAACACCTAGCTTTATTTCTACATACAGTGCGGTCCATAGGTATGGAATAAATTCATTATGTATTTGTTTGAAGAACCTGAAACAAGTCGATTTCTATTGTCAATTTGGCAATTCACAGTATGGAAACATTTCCTCCTTCTTGCACTTCGTCTGATTTATGAGCACCCCCTCCAAAATTTTAAATGTGATGGGGGGGGTCGTGTGACACCTTGTTCGAAAGGGATTTCCATTCTCTGTTCAGCAATATTAGGTTCTTGAATTTGGTGCAATTTACTTTGAAAATGTAAAATTTTGATACTTTACGTAGAATGAAGGAACTAATGTCACATAATGTTTATGAAGTAATTTTCAATCTATTTTACAATTAAATTAGATGTTTGAAATTACCACTACTTGACAATGAACAAGTCGATCTTAGAATTTTCGTACAACATTTCTTCCGTTATCCTAACTTTCAAATCTGCAATATTGTTTGGTCTATTGAAATATATTTTTTATACTAAATAACCCCATAAGAAATAATCCGGTATTTTATTATCTGTTTTTCTAAACGTCAGGAAAAAGTCCTTCAAGACACAAAAATTATTCACAAACCCCACATAAATAATGTAATGTCAATCTAGTAGACCACTGTTATTTTGATATTTTTAAGTTGCTGACACACGTTAGTGTATTGAAAATAATTCGTGTATGTATTTGATTTAACTATGGCTCATTTATCCGAAACTCAAAGAATAGATATTTAAATTTTAAATGATCGGATGTGGTAATAAAACAAGAACTCAAAAGGAAGTTTGTAAAATGTTTAATAATAAATACCCTGGTCAACACGTCTCACAGTCTACAGTTAGCAAAATAGAAACAAAATTTTGTGAAACTGGACATGTAAAAGCTATTGAAAAACCAGGTCGAAATGTTAAATTGGATGAGGAAAGAAAGTTAGATGTACTGTTAGCGATTGAGGAAAATCCGCATATGGCAAGTAGACAACTTGCCGCCGGCAATGATGTGAAAAAATAATCGATGTTGAGAGCTTTACATAAAGAAAAACACCATCCTTATAAAGTTTAGTTGGTTCAGGAGTTGAATGAGGATGATCCTGATAGGGGGAAACAATTCTGTGAACTGATGATGGACAGAATGGAAGCAGATTTGCAGTTTATAAACATTTAATTTAATTATAAAATAAATTGAGAAATATTTCCTAAACATAATGTGACATTATTTCCTCCGTTCTAGGTAAAGTATCAAAATTTTACATTTTCAAAATAAATTTTCTTAGTTATGATTGCACCAAATTTGAGAAATTTAATATTGCTGAAAAGAAAATAAAAATCCCTTTCGAACAAGTTGCCACATGACCCTCCTTCCCATTGAATTTTTTTGAGGGGGTGCTCATATTTCAGAGGGGGTTCAAGAAGGGGTAATATTTTCATAGAGTTAATTGTCAAATTGACAATAGAAATCGACGTGTTTCAGGTTTTTTTAAACAAATACATAATAACGCTAAAAATGAATTCATTCCATACCCATGGATCGCACTGTACAGTGCTTCTCAAAAGTCCCCTTCCCCCCTCTCATTTTTGGAACAATTATACATAAACAAGTGAAATTTGGAAACTGAATATTGAAGGTTGTAAACTTCCCTACTAGTGATGATAGATGACGAAATCGTCAAAGATGACGTCACAAGGCCATTGTGACCAATAATTTTAAATGGAACCCTACGGCAAGCGACACCTCTTTTGAAAGGTATCGAAAAAACCTATTCAATGATACTAATTTTGTTTGTGGTTATGGCAGTTTTGGCAACTCGCTCTTAAAAAACGCAAAGCTGTGATGAATTAAATCAGTTAATACTAAATTTCCAAATTTAAGCTCCGCCTCTGGATAGTTGTCAAATAAGCTGACGTTTTTGTTAGTCTCCCTAATTCGACGCTTGTGTAATTGTCCAAGTTTTTGTACATTTAATAAATTGTGTATTGTTGATCGAACGTCCAACTGTTTTAGCAGCTTTTGGTACTTTTAATATTTTTGTACATATTATTAATTTGTTAAACTGTTGTGAGCCGAATGTTAAAGTGCTTCAAGAAGCGAAATGGTACGTGCTTTAGGTGATAAACTAGCAGCGATCCTAATTCTTGGTGAAACTGGACAAAATATTCATGCAGCAGAACGCATTTTTAATGAGAGGTTTCCCGATCGCCCCGTTTCGAGGACTTATTTAAGGGAGCTTCTTCGTAAGTTTGGAACAACGAGTAGTACTAATGATGCGAAACGATCTGGCAGACCACAAATTTCTGATGAGAAAAAAATTGATATACTGGCAGAAGTAAAAGTTAATCCTACTTCTTCAACAACTCACGTTGCATCTACCTGTGGAGTCAGTCGGAGTACAGTACACAGGGTGTTGAAAAAAAAAACAAATTGCATCCATACAAATTAAAAATGATTCATCAACTCTCAGACCACGACCCAGATCGAAGACTAGAATTTTGTGAAAATATGGAAACTAAAGTTAACCAACAGCCAAACTATGTCAAAAAATGTGTTTCAGTGACGAAAGTACTTTCTATCTAAATGGAAATGTAAATACACAGAATGTGAGGTCTTGGAGTGACGCAAATCCTCACCTGTTTCGTGAAACACATAGCCAATTTCCCCAGAAGGTGAATGTTTGGGCAGGTATCCTGGGAAACCACATCGTTGAGCCTGTTTTTTTAAATACTAATTCAACTGGTGAGGTTTTTCTGGAGCTGTTGCAAAACGCAATAGAACCGTTAATCCTTGAAATTTTGGAAGATAATCCAGATGAAATCGGCAATTTGGAAATAACATTCCAACAGGATGGTGCTCCTCCACACTATTATGGTGCAGTAAGACGGTATTTGGATGGGGAGTATCGTGGTAGATGGATTGATCGACGAGGTTCAACGGAATGGCCAGCTCGATCACCGGACATCACACCTTTGGATTTTTTTCTGTGGGTTAACGCCACTGAACCTGACAATATTCTTTTAAAACAACGTATTGTTGCAGAATGTGAGGCTGTTTCCGCAGACACATTTGCAAAAGTACGAGAAGAGTTTAAAAATAGGATATTTCATTGTCAGGAAGTAAATGGAGGTCACTTCGAGCAATTTCTTTAAGTAGATACTGATTCTTAAATCTGTAATTAATATCATACTGAATGGAATTTAAATTTTAATGTTTACTAATGAGCCATTAAGACTGCCATAAACACAAACAAAATTAGTATCATTGAATAGGTATTTTCGATACCTGTCGAAAGAGGTGTCGCTTGCCGTAGGGTTCCATTTGAAATTATTGGTCACAATGGCCTTGTGACGTCATCTTTGACGATTTCGTCATCTATCATCACTAGTAGGGAAGTTTACAACCTTTAATATTCACTTTCCAAATTTCACTTGTTTATGTATAATCGTTCCAAAAATAAGAGGGGGGAGGGGACTTTTGAGGAGCACTGTATAGCTGAGTACATGTGACAGCCCATGCTTGCAAAAAGCTCAAAAATCATTATCGTCTATTAGTAGAAAAAGGTACGTTTTCATTTCAATTGCTTTTATGGAAGAACTTGGAAAGAGGAGTAGAATTTTTACAGGAGAACTTCTTCATCATTCTCTCTGCGAACTATCTTAAAGGATCAAATGCTCTGTTTTCATGCTTTTTATCTTTCAGGTCATCAAGATCCTTTATTGGGCTACAACACTGACTATACTGGCAGCATGTATATTTTACCCTTTGGCTTTTGATAACCATGCGTATTTAGCAAATGCTTTTTACAATTCGATACACAAAGTTGTGTGGTCTTTGGCAGTTTGTTCTATCATATTAATTTGTGAAACTGACAATGCAGGTATGTCCTCATTTTTACAAGCTTTTATTTAAATTGCTTCGTTCGTATGTAATTCTTTCCGGTTCAATATTTGTAATCCTTTTTTGGAGCACTTGCCTACATCCGATGGAGCAAAAATTTGGTAATTTGGTAGGTGTTCATAATTCCGGTGACAATGCATTATAAAAATTTTCTGTGAAAAAAAAAACAAAATGGCGGTTTCAAGATGGCGGACGAGTTTTGGGATTATAGTACGATTCGATTCAAAATTGTTATGTGGGAGTTTTCGGGGACGGAGATTGTGGATGTTTTGTCAAAATTTATAAATTAAGTTGACAGCTCCAAAAGGCGGAGGAGTTTTGTTTAAAATTTGGGGGTTACCATGAATTTTCTGTCAAAATTAATGAAATTGAAATGGCGGCTCATGCAATTTTTGTTATAGAAAAAAAAACAAAATGACGCTGCAAGATGGCAGACAAGATTTAGGATTATGATCCGATTCGATTCAAAATTAGTATGTGAGGATTTTCCTTCAAAATTCATAAAATCAAAATAGCGGCTTCAAGATGGCCGATAATATTTGTTTTAATGGTCCGATTCTATTAAAAATTGGTATGTGGGGGTTTTCGGGTTGGAATATAATGAATGGTTTGTCAAAATTCATAAATTCAAGATGGCGGCTCCAAAATGGCGGAGTAGTTTTGTGATTATGATCCGAATTCATAAAAAAATTGTATGTGGGTTTTTTCGGGGTCGGAGATTATGAATTTTTTGTCAATTCAAAATGGCCTCTTCAAAATGGGGGAGTTTTGTGATTATGGTTGATTTTATTTAAAATTAGTATGAAGTTTTTGGAGTCGAAGATTATGAATTTTTTGTCAAATTCTTCCCAAATGAAATGACGGCTCATGGAATTTTTGTTATAGAAAAAAACAAAATGGCGCTCTAAGATGGCGGACGAGATTTAGGTTTATGGTCCGATTCGATTCAAAATTGGTATTTGCGGGGTTTTCAGGGTCGAAGTTTATGATTTTTTTTCCAAAATTCATATAATTAAAATCTCAAAATTCACGAAATCGAGATGCCGGACGAGTTTTGTAATTATGGTTCGATTCTATTCAAAATTGGCAGGGGGAGGTTTCAAGGGAGATTATGTATTTTTTGTCAAAATTCATAAATATAAGATGACGGCGCCAAGATGGTGGTGATGATTGTGATCATGGACCGTTTCTATTCAAAATTGGTATGTCGGGGTTTTTGTGGTCCGAGATTATGAATTTATTCTAAGATTATTGATTTATTGTCAAAATTCAAAAATTGGAAATGGCAGCTCCAGAATAGCGGACGAGTTAATCTTCAGATGGTCTCCTCATTGAAGAACCAGATAGCTCAGAGCTTACAGGAAAAAGGTCTCATAATAATGATACTTTAACAAAAATGCATAGATCAAGGCGTACTTACTAAAAAGCACAGATTAAAATAATTAATAAAAAACCTTTTTGAAGACAAGCTTTTAATCAAATGCACTAAAAAGTGAAAAAATCATTGCTTTAGATGTGTGACGTAGGTTATTCCGTGAGTTATAGATTCAAAAGCTTGTCGCTTTTATATTCGAACTGAAAACTTTGCGCGGCAAGCTCTTGAATCTGTCACGTCACACATCCAAAGCAATTATTTCCCACTTATTAGCGCGTTCGAATAAAAGCTTGTCTTTAAAAAGGTTTTTCATTGATAATTTCATTTCACATTTCATTCGACGATAACTGAATAGGTATATCAGCACTGAAATCGACATTTTCAAACAAATATTTCAACCCCCAAGTCGTTACTCTAAAGGTATAATGCGGATTTTAAAATTATGATTGAAGGCAATGAATATCCTTAGGCAAAATAATAATGGTGAACAATTACTTTCTATTACCTCGTGGTGAACATTCAATCATTTGGTGGAAATTCACTCGGAAGATTCTCAATAATGTCAGTTCTCTACTCAAGAATGGCAAATCAGTAATTTTGTCTCGATATTCCACTACTTCTTGAAATATATCCTAGAATTCCGAATAGAATTCGCCCTGAATAAGATTCCTGTTTTTTGTTCGGCATATATTCGTCAGAATAACATGTTTGATTTAATGCAATATATTTATTTTCAATAGTTAACATATTTATTTGATCTATAGTGAAATTGTATGTGGCTTTATTGTTTGCATGAAAATTTGTGTAGTGTCCCAGTCTGTCAGTTTTTATAATTTCTTTTTCACATCTCGATTTTCCATATCATTCTCGTATTCAGATTATCTTGTTTCCTATATTTTGAACGTTTCTCTCATCTGTATTTATCTACCATGGATAACTCTGAAGAACAGTGTATAGGCAACCACCACCTCTGGTTTGGTGGAATATGACGAAGATATTTTTATAATTCAACTTAGAATCGGAAACTTTTTCCAATTCAATCAATAGGAACAATCCCAAGATAAAATTTACCAACAAATCAAACGAAAATTGCATTATTATGTTGGCGCAACACTGCCACAATTCTCTTATGTATATGTTCTGAGCAATCCGTCCAGATCATCTGCAGCAACTGTATGATTTTTTTTTCGCCACGTTACATAATAAAATGTTTGTAGCAAGTCAAAAAATAGCATAAAAGTAATAAAATAGCATGAAAGTAATGATCAGATTAAACAATTAAAATAGTATAAAATGATCAGATTAACAATTTAAATAGTATAAAAACAAGCAAGGAACACAAATACAAAAATATAAAAACATAGATGACATTATAAACATTTAAAATGATTCACATGATTCACAGAATAGAAGCAAAAACTCAATAGATAATTTTTTATTGTTTTTTTGAATTTGGACATACTAAGAATTTTAAAATTATCGGGAAGATAGTTGTAGAGATTGAAAACCAGAGTATTCTTTTGTGATTTACTCAAACGATAGCGGTTTGTTCGAATTTTGTTACAATGTCTGGTATCATAGTCATGAAGGTCTGATTGCTTGATTAATGAAGTTGATTTTTTATGAATTTCTATGAGAACGTTGTACAAAAATAATGTGGGTAACGGCATTATTCTCAATTTCAAAAAAAGAGGTTGACAATGATCTCTATAACCAGAATTTGTTATTATTCTGATAGCTTTTTTCTGCAATTTAAAAATTTTTAAAGCCCCAGTTGAGTTGCCCCAGAGTATAACACCATAGCTAATGTAAGAATGGAAGAGGGAGAAATATGTTATTTTCAATGTACTAGTTACATTTTTCAGCTGACGCAATAAAAAAGTGTTCTTGATAGTTTTTTGCTCGATTGGTTAATATGACAGGTCCAAGTGAGAGTACTATCGACAACAATTCCAAGTAATTTAACGCTATCTGCACTTGATGTAACGGCAGAGCTTGTTGAAAACTGTAACTGTTGCGTTTTATCTGTATTTAGTTTTAGTCGATTTGTCACGAACCAACTTTCTGCTTTCTCATCGACTTCATTTGATATCCTAGATAGTTCAATCGCATTTTTGTCAGAGTAAATAAATGTAGTGTCATCAGCAAACAAAACAGATGATGAGTAATGTGTTGGGAATAATCGTGTTCATAAAGAAAGAGACTAGTCATATAGAAGAAAATAAAACAAATTTACAAAACATTTTATTTACTGCAGACATTGTGGGTTTCCAAAGATTCGTTCAAGAGGTGAGGTAATAGCGTATTTGTGGTCTGGTTTCGATATAACAGTTCCCCTTTTATTGAAAAAGTTGGTACTTTATGATGCGGCAATTTTTTGGGTGTAATTCTTTGAAGAATTTCGGTTAACTTCAATTCCTTCTTTCACAGGTGCTTCGATTTGGTAGATAGATCGTCTTTTCTGAGGGAAATATCTTGCATTGGCTCTGTAGACACTTTGGTTTCTAGCTGGAGAAGATGGTCGGTCCATCATCTTTCGATATCATGATTACCATTTTTACATTGCTTCTTCTCACACATTTACAAAGACAATACAAAATATCAAAGAAATGATAAGAATAAGTGAAAAACAGGCAAATCACGAAAACTGTTCAGTTACAAAGTGTTATTGATGATTTTATCCAATTGATCAGAATATACATACAATTTCCATTGAGCTGTGAAATGGTATTTGAGTTTCTAGAAATCCTTTTGTAGTGTTTCTTCCTAAGTATATTGAATTTTCCTGGTTAGTTTCTAAAAATGCATTACAATTTTTATTCATTTTCAAAATTGAGTTCATATGGATTATTTGACTTTCTCAATCTTTTTCATGGAATACAGAGTGATATGAAGAGGGGCTGATCCTGTTATAAGCCTCATATTGAAATTGATTCCATTATAGTCTTTGGCCAAAATGTATTTAGTCTGACATGCTTTGGGTAATTCTAATGACTGTCTGAAATATTGGATTTCTTACAAATTGAATTATGATCAATAGGGTGTTTTTTTTTTTTTTTTTGTTCTGGTTTCCACGAAAAGGGATATCCTGTAATGTTCAGAGAACATCGTGGGAACCAAGGAAAAGAAGGTAGGAGTTGGTGTTCTTCTTAAATTTCTGGAGGTTGTATGCCTCGGGGAACACCTCCCTAGGCAATGAGTTCCAAAGCCTCGCTGTTCGTTGGATGAACGAGTCTTTGGAAAGTGATGTTCTGCAGGTCTCCAAAGTGGCCACGAAGGGGTGTGATGACTGAACTTGACGGGTTAGTCTCGAAGAAACTGCCAAAGCAGGAACGATTGTTGATATTTCAGAAGAGCATCGCCCATGAAAATATCTATAAAATAGAGACAAATCGCCAACTTTTCTACGGTGTTCCAGACAAGTGAGCGAGTTTGTAAGCGAGGCATCACCGACGAGACGAATTGCCCTTTTTTGGACAGAACCCAATAGCCTCAGGATATGTTTAGGTGCCGCGCTCCAAATATGGGAACAGTATTCCAGGACAGGTCGGATCTGTGCCTTATAGATCATAAGCAGCTGAGTGGGGTGAAATAGCTCTTGGCACGAAACAAAAAACCAAGTTTTTGGGATGCACTTTTGGCAATGGACCTCACGTGATTTTCCCAGGAAAGGTTATTGCTGATAGTAATACCAAGCATCGATATGGATGACTTCAGTGGTATGGTTACTCCTGACAAAGTTATGTTAGGCACAGTGAGATCGGCTTTTTTAGAGAAAAGACATGCTTGTGTTTTGTTTGCATTCAATTCTACCAAGTTATTAGATCCCCACTCGAAAATTGTTGCTAAGTCCATATTTATATTATTAACATTTCTTCCTCGTTCATTTCTGGTTTCACGGGCTGATATAGGGGCCCTGGAAGAGAAAGCGGTATGGAGGGTACTATCATCGGCAAAGCTGTGTACTGGACATGAAGTTGCTTTCAACAGGTCGTTGATGTGAAGTAGAAATAGTGTTGGTGCGAGAATAGATCCTTGCGGAACACCAGCATTTATGAGTAGAGTGTCAGATGAAACTCCATCGACCACTACATGGAGAGACCTGTTTGAGAGAAAACTAGCAAGCAGAGAACACAGCTGAGGGAGCAAGCCATAAGACGAAAGCTTGGCGAGGAGTCCCTGGTGCCAAACTCGATCGAACGCCTTGGAGATATCTAATGCCACAGCTAAAGTTTCTCCATACTTTTCAATAGATAGCTGCCATATATGTGAGACGTAAGCGAGCAGGTCACCAGTTGATCTCTGATGGCGGAAGCCATATTGCCTATCGTTGACAATTCCTGAGTCTTCCAGATATTTCATGAGCTCGATGTTGATGGCTTTTTCCATGACCTTTGAAATGATAGATAGCAGTGCGATAGGTCTGTAGTTGCTAGGTAGGGCCTTTTTGCCTTTTTTAGGGACTGGCTGTACTCTTGCAATTTTCCAATTGGACGGAAATACCCCCAAATTGTAAGAGTGGTTGAACAACTTGCAAAGAACAGGTGTTAGTTCTTGAGAACAATCGGCGGGATTCCGTCAGATCCACAGGCTTTGTTGGTGTTGAGACCCAGCAAAATCTTTCTGATAGTACGTTGGCGAAAGGTGATCTCGGGCATGTGACTGTCAATAGGTGTAATGTTCGGGGGTTGTTTTCCCGATGAATCCAGAGTGGAATTTCCAGCAAATAGGTGCGCAAAGATATCGGCTTTTTCCTGGGCAGTCGTTGCTAGTGTTCCATCTTCTATGGTTGGAGGAGGAAATGAGCTGGAAGTGAAGTTTCTTCCCACAGCTTTGGCGAAAGACCGAAATGAACGGGATCCGTTAGGACATTCAGCAAGTTTCGATCTTATTTTGGCATTGTGGGCATCTTTTGAGCATTCTATTGTCTCTTTGCATATGCCTCTAGCCTCGACATATGCTGCTCTGGTCTCAGGGCCCGGATTTTTTAGCCATCGATGGTATGCTGCCTGTTTGGAAGCCACAGCTCTAGAGCAGTTTCTGTTAAACCAGGTCTTATCGAATGATGTTCTTCTTTCAGTATTCGGTATGTAGGTTTGCATCCCCAACATGATGATTTCAGAAATTGTCTCAGCACATCGTGTTGGATCTACTGAAGAGAAACAAACTTTCTTCCATGGAAACGCTGAGAAAAACATACGAAGACCTTCCCAGTCGGCCGAATTGTAATGCCACATGAGACGGGGTGGTATTGTGCAGCTCGATGGTAAATGGAAAGAGCATGTTGTGGAGATGAGGGTGTGATCAGAGTTTCCAAGTGGGGCACAAACTTCTATTCTATACGGGTCAGGATTGGTGGTGAGGAAAAGATCTAGTGTATTGGCAGACTGGTTGTTGACATCAGGGATGCGGGTTGGTAGCTCGACCAGTTGTTCTAGACCATGAGTGATGGCGAAGGCCTCGGCTTGACGACCCGCATCATCTGTTTTGTCAGAGAATTTGAGCCAGGCAGCGTTATGTACATTAAAGTCTCCCATGATTATGGTTTCAGCTGTTGGATGGTTCTCCTGAATATGGTCCAGTTTGAGTGATAAAAACTCAAAGAGGTCGTTATATGAAGGTTCATTAGGTGATAGGTAAAGGCAGCAGAGGAACTTTGTCAGTTTGGTATCAGATAGCTTGAACCACATCACATCAAAGTCTTTCGGTTCCAAACTCTCTTCACGCTGGCATGAAAGGTTAGCCTTAGCGTAAAGGCAGACTCCACCTTTGAACCTGAATCGAGAATGGAGTTCGTAACCAGGACAAAGCATATGGACCTTGTTGGTGGACGAGTTTACTTGTGTTTCTGTTAGAGCCAGAATATCCGGTTTTTTCGTCTGTAGGTGATGGTGGACGTCATTGATGTTCTTGTTGAGTCCGCGGATGTTGCAAAAATTAATCTTTAATGTTGAGTCCCCTCGAGTACCTTTCGCCCGGAAATCCGAATGGAGAGGTATTTTGCTTCCGGAGTGTTTTACTCCAGGAGACTTCATCATTAATACTATTAGGATGCACCTGAAAATAAAGGAGGAATTGGGGAAAAGGAAAGAGGGAGACCGGAAAGTATCGACCGAACACTGAAACATGGAATGATCCATTTCACAGCACACAAAGTCGATATGGTGGTATTTCACCGGGCGATGAGACCATCTTCCACCTACGGTTATCCTTTTAGTCGCCTCTTACGACAGGCAGGATTTACCATGGGGCTATTCTAAAGCCGACCCCATACAGTACATGTGTGGAAGTAGTTATCCACTTACTTTGGTACTTAAAAATGACGATTTACAATTTTCAGAACTTTTGCTTTTAAAAAGTCGCAGGCACTCTTTGGAGTGATGTGCTACACAATCGCCCAAGAGTAACGCAAGATACAAACCCAAGTCAAAATTTCCATAAAAATTTGAAAATAAAAAAAATACTCAATCTCGTCCAATGTTTAAAGAAATATCACAATGTCACGAAATAGTGTTCAATCACTAATTCTTGCCAATTATAATTTTAAATTCGTGAAGGAGCCTTGTGGTTATACTCGCCATTTGTTAAAGAAAGAAGACCATAAGTAACTTAATTTTACATTGACAATCTCACAATTATCGTGGAGTAAAGTGGACATTGTTGCCAAGCTTTTTAATTCTAGTATTTAAGTAGATTAACGGGTATATCTAACGATGGAAAAGTAAATCCTCAACTCTTCATTTACTTAGATAACTATTCGTGAAGTGACACTGACGCGTAGTTAGTCGTTTCCATTTTAGGGCGAGTCATATCCAAATGCATTGAATAAATGAAATAATCTCTTCTAGTTTTAATCTATAAGCTTCGAGTGATAAGGATCCATAAATTCACTGATATGAATCAGGACTAGGAATCATTATTCCTTTCAAAAATTGAGCGAATTATATTCCAAATTATGAGGTGAAGTTGGTTTAATTTTTTTAACGAAGTCGATATGGATACTTACGTACCTATCATGACAAAGTCTCAGTATATATGCAATATACAATAAAAAAGTAACTTAATTCCATGGGTTGTTTCCCAAAAATTAATAAATGGGGAATACTTCATGTTCCAAGAACGTTTTTTTAAAAAGCTCTACGAAGTTCATCTATATTTTGGTATACTTATCAATTGACATACAAAAAGTAGAATTATGACAAAGGCCCAGTTTCATCTTTGGAATCACTCAACCGAATTATTTTTTGGTTAGAAAATAGAACATTTCATCGGAACAAAAGTTATCCCATGCAAGTTACTATTGATATAGATTTATGTGAGAGTTGACAACATAATTTTAAGCTCCTGAGAGGTGGTCAGAAAGACGCAGATTCATTGAGTTGAGATAGAGGGGGTCAAACGGATCAAATATTACACTTTTTTTAAATTTTGCATATAGAAAAAGGGGAGTTATATTACAATAACTGTTCCAATCCAAATATTTCAGATAAGAATGAAGGTTCCATTGTATGAGCTCAAGGGCAGAAAAAATTAATTTCAAAAATCAACAGTATAAAAGTTCGTTTGGTCGTAGTTTTCGCGAAAATTCTGTCTCAGTCTGATTATTTTCGGTTGACCTTTCGTATACCTTTTTTTTATGATGTAACTTTTTCATGCATTCAAACATACCTATAGTAGAGTTGTGTATACAAGTTTGCGAGATTGTAGTCCAATAAATACCTATAATGAACATAATCAAGCAAAAAACTATATCTTTTTTAGGTCCCATCAACAATCTCTTGTCATCTCCAGTTCTCCAAGTAATAAGTAGATTATGTTACTGTGTGTACATTTTTCACGTTGATCTTTTTTCATTCAAGAAGGCAATTTTGAAGACTGTGGTCAATTTCTCCATCACTCAACTGGTAAGTGATAGGGTAGGAAACAGAAACACTCAAATCATCCTGAACTCATATACGCATAAAACTCAGAGTATTTAGTTTACACTCATATTTGGTGTCCTCTAGGAATAAAAAATTGATAGAATATTCAGTGGTTATATTTCGTATCCAGTTTCACAACCCTGGTTATTGAAAGCTCCAATAGGCAGTATTTGTAATAGTTATTGAAAGCATATCTCATTACCATTGTAATACGTACACATATTACCAAAAAAGGATTTAAACAATATAGAATAGAAATTAAGAAATAGTGATCGCACACCAACACGTGCAATTTGATTCACATTAATGTAAAATAATAATTTGAGAATACTGCTCGATTTCTGAATAGCTCATGGATCAAAGTAACAATTTTCCTTGAATAATGTTATCACAACAAGTACTACAACTCATCTTCAGCTATTATATTACATTATTAATACATTCAATATGTGAACCATGGAGTGAATCACTTCAGCCTAAACTATTTTAACCGATGTACCTGAAATAGCCTAGGTGACCAAAAGTATCCTATACCATCGATAGGAATGAATTGATGAAATTTGTCCCCAAAATATAGGTTCAAGAAATATATGTCCTACTGAATATGTATGAAAATCGGATCTCATACAGGATTATATAGCTCGCTAAGTTCTGTTCACAAACCTTGTAATTTTCAGGAAACAGACCTTCCTTGATATCGTCCACTATAGAAAAACATCGTGGAGTTTCTGTTTTTGTCTGGAGTAGATCCGGAAAGGTAGATGGAAAATAGTTTCATGCCATGCCAGATCTGGTTTCCTCCCCCACCACGATACAGCGTGACCTTGGATGACTGGATCAAGGTTATTTGTTAGGTGGCTGTGTGTGAGACTTTGAGTTGGGATTCTATTCCATTTCGGACATGGGTTTGCATTCATACTCAGCAACAGATCATTGTTATATATGAATGCTAACACACAACGAAGACTAAGTCCACCTCCGACAAGGCTCTTGTAACATATTGGAGTGTTGGAAGTTACGAGGGCAAAGGTCCTCAGACTTTTCTGTGGATGAAAATTTCAACTTTTCTGAATGTCCATACCACTCTGTATCTTTTGATGTAGAGCCCGCGAATCGGAAGGCCTCACAACAGTGCTCACTTCAGCCTGGGCTTAGAGATGAGGATATTTTGATCAGTCCTTTTGGACTCGCAGATATTCGTTGTTGTCTGCATGACCTATTCTGTACTCATAAGGGGCAAAATTTCCGAAACCGGTAAACAGGTGGATAACTAGCCAAGAAAGAAGTTGTTTCCAGGTGAATAATCGACTTACTTCGCTTACCCCCTACAGTTTGGATATATATATATATATATATATATATATTTATATATATATATATATATATATATATATATATATATATATATATATATATATATATATATATATAAGGGTTTGAGGTTTACACAAAAAAAATTATGCTCTTTGTGTCTTTCAATGAATAATACGTCCCATGATATGTCAACTTGATTGATGATAATAACAGAATCAATGAACGATTTGTGAATCAACCTCCATGACTGGTCGTGCTGTCGGGTTTTCCAATTGATTTTTACAAAATGTGTCTGAAAATTGAAACATTCAATACTAAACGAACACAATTAATTATTAGATTGAGTCAATAATTTCAGAAGGCAATAATAAAAGCAATGGTACTCTCAACTTCTCTCTCACTTTTTCTTCAAGACTATACGATCGAAAATATTAGTTATACAAAAAAATTATGTCATATGACATTTTTGGAGCAAATTTCATCAGTTTCAGTTCTGGCTGGCACATGTTTCTAATTTTGGTACCTACTAAACATAAAAATGAGAAACACTTAATTCCATATATTATCGTCCTTTATGAACTTTTTTTCTGGATAGCACTGTTTATTCTTGATTTCCTCATTCTTCTATCATACTTGTATTTTTTTTCAGATTTTCGATTGTTGGGGCACAATCATGGTTACACTTATATTATCATTTTTCTGCAGTATCATGTTCGAAATGCCGATTCCAGTGATAGAAAATTACTTTGTTGGATTTGTAAAAAGAATCTTCCGAAGATTCTTCTGTCCTTCGAGCAATGTAGTGGAACCTTCGGAGAACAGATGATATTACTCACAGCAACGATTTGCCTGTAGTTAATCTCAAATTTAATATTTTATATTTTTTGTATTTCTGAAACACTGAATTTAAAATCATTTGAATGCTTTATTTTATTGTCATACAAATCCTATGAATTGAAATCCACCTAAAACTAATCATTATATCACCGTTGTTATTATACGGCCATATCTCATACATAATTTTGGGGTATAACATCGTCTTGTAACATCGAAAGTCTTACAACTGATGAATCGCTTAAGATTACGATGTTATGGGGTGCCTATGCTGCTTTCTCGGAGATTATCTCCGTCGTTGATGGAATCAGCAAAACTTCTGTTTCAATTGTAACCTATACAGGAAAAATCCATAGGGGTTAAGTCAGGAGATCGTGCAGGCCAAGGAGAGGGGCTGATTTGAAAGCGACCTATCCATCTTTCCGGTAAGTGTGGTGCATCCATCTCATCGGACTGGTAGAGTGTAATCAGCAGTGTATTCCTCTAACTGAAACCATTGATTATAAGCATGTCATCTAACACTGGTTCAAAATCATTTTCCACAAAAATTACGGTAAGCTGGACCATTTAATCGCGGACGCAAAAAATATGAAACACTGAGGAGTCGGCACATAATGCCATCCAAACGTTTCACGAAAATCATGTTGAAAAATCTGACATTTATAGCACCAGGATTTTCGTGCATTCAAATGTGAGAACTATGCTGATTAAAGTTACCAGCCCGGGTGAGAGTGCCTTCGTCAGTCTAAATCAACCTCCGAGGGTAGAAAACATTCTGTACTTTTCGCGGATTAAATGGGTGACGACCATCTGCTATCAAAGTCCTGTTCACAGTGCTCCGGTTATATCCCCATTGTAAAGAAGATGCCCACGTGCTACTGGATGGCCCTTCTTTCATTTTGAAGGGGTACACAAATTCCATCCGCTCGAGATCGCAATACGGTTGATTCTGTATTTCTTAGGCGTTGAAAAGTAGTGACAAACACTGATCTGTCAAGCAATCTCTTCAGAGGTATTCTACGGGCGTAATCAACTGAACAAACACAATACTCAGCTGTATAGTATATCCATTCTCACTTGAATAATTCATCTTCGACTCAAAATATAGGGTTCCTTCAAAATCGTACATATTACAGTGTTGAATTATGAAGTAAACCGAAAAAAAATATATATATAATTCCCCGTATGAAGTATATAGTAGACCAAATTGAGTGGCAACCATTTCTGCGTGAAAACCAGTCGATAACTTCGCTGACCGCTTATAGCATAAATTACCGTAAATCACAATAGATCATACTTTATCGGTTTTACGGTATATATGATAGAATCAATTAATAGAACAGTGGTGTGGTGTGTGACTGGGCAGAGGCATCCATGTATGGTGAACAACTGCAAGACATTTTTTGTGCAGTACTCAAAAGTACCATGCACATAAAATTTCTGGCTCAAGCAAATCTGCTTTAAATTTGTACAAAAACCAATGGGAGTGTATAATACTAATAATTTATTATTGAATGGGCCACATAAGTTCAAAATAGCGGGTAGATTTTGTTAAAGAGTTTCAAATATTATATATAAAAAAGAAAGCTCATAAACTCGACCTTCTAGAAAGTTTGGAGATCAATATTGAACAGAAAATCAGAATACTTGCTAACATTGATTTAAATGACTATTATTTGCTGAATTTGTTCCACCAAAGATTGAACAGTAGAAGTGAATGTCTTATGCTTGCTATTTTGATGTGATCTTCGAATGATACCTCGTACATTTCCAAATAATAATAACAACTTTATTCATCCCAAGAAATAATACAATTATTTATATCAGGGATACAATACAAAATAAATAACATATATTTTCAAACAAGTGTATGAATTATTTTATCATATGGGATAAATCAATAAAATAGGTTGTATTTCTCTTATTATAATTTTGTATATTATTTTTTGCACAATAAAATTAATGAATTATTGTGAGATCCAATATTTTTTCAAATGAGTCTTGAAAAGGCTATTAAAACGCATATTTTTCAAGTGATCAGGAATTGAATTGTATGTCATTATACCTTGATAAAATATTGACTTCCGACCAAAGTTTGATTTTATCGGAATAGTACATAAATTTTTACACTGACGAGTATTATAGTCATGGATATAATCAATTTGTGTGAATGTGAGGTTAGAATGTTTAGCAGAATTTTTTATAGAGTGGATTAAACAGCAGATTTTGAAATTATATAAATTTCCGATATTGAGTAATTCATTGGGTTTATATAAGTTTACTGATGGTTCGAAGTACTGGTATCTGAATATACATTTTATTATTCTGTTTTGTATTACTTGCAATGGTTTTATGATTTTTTTATTTGCAGTTCCCCAGACTGATATAAGGTATTGTAATTTTGAATAAAAAAGACAAAAATAAATGTTTTTTAAATATTTCAAAGGAAGATAGTCTCAAATCCTGAATAGAATTCCAACCATAGGTGATAGGTGACGTCTTAAATTTTCTATATGTGTACTGAAAGAAAGAGTTTCATCTTAATATAGTCCAAGGAATTTAATTGTAGTGGAATATTTGAGATTATTAGCGCCGAATTTAATTGTATGATTTTGAACATTTGCAAGTTTGGTTTTAGTTATAAACATAAACGAAGATTTTTCAATATTTAATGTAAGCTTATGCACATCTAGCCAATGTGAAATTATTTTCAAATCGTTTTTCATATGAATTTTGATGGAATCTATGTCATAACTATTGTAAATTAATGTAGTATCATCTGCAAATAATTTAAATGATCAGCTTAATTTCAATTTTGAAGCCGAATTTATATAAATTAGAAAGAGTAATGGTCTTAATATAGATCCTTGAGGTACGCCACAAGATATATCTCTAAAAGAACCATTATAATCTCCAAGATTAACATATTGTTTCCCACCATATAAATAATTTTCAAACCAGTTATGAACCACTCCACGAATTCCTATTTCATATAATTTTTTCAAAAAAATTTTATGATTAACAGTGTCAAAAGCTTTACGTAGATCCAGTGAAAGAAGTCCACATTTTTTATTTTTATCTAATTGTAATTGGATATCTGTTATGACATCTAATACTGCAGACTCTGTATCACTGTGTTTACGAAAGCCATACTGTCCCTCATATAGAAAATTTTTTGATTCCAAATATTCCTTTAATCTGCTGTAAATGGCCTTTTCAAAAATTTTTGAAAAAACGTTGAGAATTGATATTGGTCTATAATTATTGGGATCATATTTTTTACCATTTTTGAAAATAGGTATAACTTTGGCCATTTTTATATTTTCCGGTAGTTTTCCACTCTCAAAAGATTTATTTATTAGAATACTGAGAATGGGTGATAATTCTGATTGGACCTTTTTCACAATATATACATTCAGATTATCAAAACCAGGTGATTTTCTAGAATCTAAGTTACTGATGATTTCTTCGATTTCTTGGCTAGTTGTTGGTTCCAGAAACATAGAAGATAAAGAACTATATTTATATAAAAATCATCTTCAATATTAGTAATGTTACCAGATATTTTTTCTGCGATTGTTACAAATGTTCATTAAAATGATCACATATTTATGTTTTTTCTTCAATCTTCTTGTTGTTGTTTAATATATAGTGGATATCTGATGTTTGTTGATTTTTATTGTGAAGAACTTTATTTATCGATTTCCACATAGATTTTGGGGTCAGATTGTTATTGAATTCATTTTCATAATATTCCTTTTTTGTTTTTCTAAAAGTTTTTTTTACAAGTTTATTATAATAATCATAGGATTCTAAAAAATATACATTAGAGGGATTTTTCTTCTTCTTGTAATGAAATTTATCCCTGATTTCAATTAATGTTGAAATTTCTGCATTAAACCATGGTTTATCATTATTAGAAAACCAAATTTTTCTTTTAAAAGAATGTCTTTCAAAAATTTGGAAAAGTTTTCCATAGTTTATATCAATATTATTATTTAAAAAAATATTAGTGTCTAAAGTTAAAAGATCATTTTCAATACTTTTCACATTGTAATTGGTGAACACTTTTTTAAATCTCAATCTTTTTTTCTCACACTGAATATCTATTGATGCTATTTGAAACTTATGGTCACTTAGTGCTGTATTTAAAATTGATAATTGTTTGAGTCGGGAAGAATTTGTTAGAACATGATCAATTAGTGAACTAGAGTTATTCATATCTCTGGTGGAGATATTGATGTTACACAATTTAAAATTATTAGCAACATATAAATCATGAAGTCTATTCACATCACTATTTTTGTTGTTGAGTATATCAACATTCATGTCCCCAAAAATAAAACAGTCAGTTTTCAATTCATTTATCTTTTCTAATTTTATATCTAAATATCTTAAAAAATCATTAATATTATAGTTAGGAGGACGGTATATACCACAAATTATAAAATTGAATGATTCAACTTTTATAAGGGAATATGATATGAGACTTTCTTCTTTCTGAAGAATCTCAAATTTGATTTTTTGTTCAATAAATATCCCTATACCACCTCCCCTTTTTTTTCTAGATGAGTAAATTGATTTGTAATTTTTAATATTATAATAACATTGCTCTTCCTTGGTTACCCATGTTTCTGAGATTACTACAAGATTTGCCTTACATTTATTTATGATTATTTCAAGTTCATCAATTTTATTCTTCATCGACCTGGCATTAATATACATAATCTTCAATAAATTATCATCTTTTGAAGAAAAATCAGAAAATGACTGGAATTCTTTAACTTCTATATTCCAATCCATTTCAACTACTAAAATTAATATTTGAAAAATTCAGCCTTTGAAGAAATTTGTATGTTTCACATAGTTCCTTTTCAGTTGCCATATGATTGCTTGGATGATTTTTTTTGTATTTTTCATTTGACAAACAACAGTTATGACATTTTTCATCACTAGAAATTTTAGTGCAGTTTTTTCTATCATGATTATCACCACAAAAAGAGCATATCCTTTCATTTCTACATTTGTGTGTACTATGATTGAATCCAAAACAATTCATACACTGGGTTATATCATTATTTTCGTAAACCAAACAAGACTGCCAACCAAAATATAACCTAAATCCAGAAATACAAATTTTCTCGAATAATTTTCCGTTAACTTGGGCAAATATAGTGTGACTATTTCTTTGTTCTATGTTTTTTATGAAATCAATTTTGAATATATTATCTTCAGTTATATTATTTTGTTTCTTAAATTGCTCTTCAACCTCACTATTTGATAGTTTTTCTGTAAATTTTACTCCTACAATTTTTATCCTTGGATTCTTCAGTTTTCTCTTCAATAGAATAATCCTTTTCATTTTTGTTGTGATTTCTTTCTTCAGCACTTCCAGATTAGATTGGTCATAACATTTTATCCGAATGGTTCCATCTTTCTGACTATCTATTTTATCTATTTTAATTTTTAGTTCCGTGGGATCCAAGTTTTTATTCAAATCTAACATGGTTACTTTCAATTCTTGCTGTTTAATTGGTTTCAAATATAATGTTGAATTTTGAATTTGTTTTGGAAAATTAGTACCTTGGGAATGTCCTAATTTAACAGCCTCAGAGTAAGATTTGGCCAAAATGGTAGTTGTCTGATTTGTTCGCATTTTTTCAACGGGTGATATTTTTTCATTCATCCTGATCAGAATCTCCATAATTGTATCTTTCTCTACTATATTTGATGTGATTAAGTCATAATTTCTTTCAAGCCTTTCATTTTCTTTTGAAAGTTGTTTAATGTAATTGTCTTTTTCAGTCAGCAACATTTCTTTTGATTCAAGTAAATTTAGTAGGTACGAGTTTTAATTTTTCAGTTTTTCATATTCATTTTTTAAGTCTGAATTTTCACAGCAATATTTTTCACTAATAGATTTATTGTAGTCAACTTGAATCACTTCACTTCCATCCCCCTCATTCAACTCCATTAGAGAGCTTGTGTTTTCAACCTTCTTCTTGGCTTTCTTCATTGATATTGTTAGATTACCACAAATTAGAGTTATTTGACATTGTCATCGTGACAAAATGTCACTGCACAATATTCTGCTTTTATTCACTTTACTTCACTAAAATGAAAATTCTAGAACCCAATTTCTCTTCTAGTTTTGAAAACAGGTAATCAATCTTCATAAATAACACAATTGTGATATTTTTCACAAGTTTTATCCCAAAGTATTTTGAAAATTAAAAGAGCACTTTATACTACGTGTTGCAACTTTTTTAATACTCGAAAATAACAATTGTGACGACGAAGAAGAAAATGGTATATTGACGAAGTGGAAAAACCCAGTTTTCTTCACGCGTAAAAGTAACTGCGAGGTGTATATCGAAGCCATTTTTTGATAAATCCGAACTTATTTCAAATCAATGATTCTCATGAACATGAGTAACAATTAGGGCAAAAAGAATAAAATTATATTCTTATATTCGAAACTATGAAAAAGAAGTCCAATCAATTCTCATTGATATAAGAGAAATTCTTTCTATAATTTGATTTTCTGTGACAAATCACCAATGCGTTGGGTTGCAAAAGGATCACATTTTGTTTTCCAACTCAAGCAAATGTTTCACTTACATTGAGAAGTTTGCACAATTCATAGAAAAAGGATTTGAAACAAATTTACGTTGGGATTGTGGAAAATTCCCAATGTAAGACATTTGCTTCAGTAGAAAACTTCAATAGGAAACAAAATAAATTAATTCCACATTGAACCCTAAATTTTATTTTCCATACACAATAGCGGAAATCCTAAATTTTCCTTCAAATCCAACACAATCTCAATAAAAAACAAGTCTGCAAATGTTCGAACAGAAATTATTAGTGGAAATCCCTCCTAAATCTTTTACTAATTTGTTTTAAACAGAAGAAGGCAAAGAAGACATTTGAAGTAATAGAATTAATCTCTGCCTATGGTCGTCATTTTCGATCAAAGAGCATATCCTATTATGTTCTATCAGGGGTGGATGATCCAACTAAAAATGGATATACTATACTGTAAATACTTAGCATGATGATTCCGCCGACCACGCGTAAACGCACTTGAAATGTATTGAAATTTGAATCGACATGTTACATGCAGGGTATTGAACTTTGACGCAAACAAACCCTTAATTATTGTGAAAGTTGTGCTCGGCTTCCTTTGATTTTTGTTGAAATGAGTTGATTCCTATAACATGCAGGAAAACGGTTTTGAATTTTTTTCTCAAAAACGAAGCGAATTACGTAAAAAAATTAAGCACTAAAAAAAATTATTTTCATTTGCTTAATCTAAAAAAAATTATATACAGAAAAACAGTGACGTAGAATGATTTGCCCTAATATCCATGTAAATACCATCTGGGACGCCACTGGAATTATAACCGCAAATAGGCATAAATTCAATCAAAATCAGTCAAAAAGTTTTCAAGTGATTGATAATAATCTGTTTTTTTTTTCACAAAAATTTGACACCCAGTATTTCGAAAGCGAAGCAAGTTAGGACACATAATTATGAGGATTTTTTTTAACCGATCCTAAACGGTTGTTGAAATTGGTTTCCCCGGTCATAACAACTATTTGGAATATATAAATTTCGGGTTGAACCGCGTCTGGAATTTTGATTATTTTACGTTAAAAAAAATAGTAACAACGTTAAGGAAAGATACTCACTTAGGATTTTGTGACTTGAGTTCTCTCGGAGGAGTAGGCAGATTGAGACCTCAGTGAGCACCGGTGAAGTAGCCAGGTTGAGACCCCGGCGTCAAGTCACAAAATCCTGAGTGAATACCTTTACCTACCTTTCCTTAACGTTATTACTATTTTTAATTTTTTTAACTTTCTTGAGAATGGCTCCAAAATGGGAGCCGTATCGTCGTAATAATCAGATTTCCAGACGCGGTTCAACCCGAAATTGACATATTCTATATATATATATATATATATATATATTATATATTATGTTATGTCATGCCAGTTATAAGTTTTAAAAGGAAAAAAACTCACAAAAAAGAAGAGATTGTTTTGACATAATTTTGGAAGTGCTATTTATTTGTGAGCCTATGTATAATATGGATAGATAAAAATGTCAAAATACTATAACACAATCAATTTCATACACTGTCATAATGATTATAACCCATAATTGGTAAAAAGACAACAAAAAGTCTAGTTTTACAAAATTTTCATGAATAAATAGTGATCAACACATTTATAAATTTGAAACATACAGTATATGAAATTGTAGCTAACTAAAAGTAGCCAATGGTAGAACAGCAAACTTCTTGATGAGATTAGCCAATCAGGGAATAGATGGTCAGCTGGAGAATTGGAAATTGTGAGAGAATAACAACGGGGTGATGTCATAAGCAATTATTATTGAAATATGTACATAGTAATAAGAATGGGAAAATAGTTGTATATTTAAATTATATAAGAAGAACCCAAACAGTGAAATGTGACAATTTGGTGCGCGAATTCAAACATTCAAATGAAAAATAAGAGGGAAAATTGGTATCCAAGGGAGCAACAAACAAAGCCACAGGGAGATCGAAAATAAATTTACAAGGGAATGCCACGCAACATTTTGGGAGAAAGAAAAAATGAAATAATTCCAACATTAGAAGAGAAAAACCAATATTACCTTAATTATACAACATATCCAAGTGTCCAAAGCTGAATTCTGCATATGTATGGTTCCTGATTGATGGTATTGGAGTTCCTGATAGAGCTTGGAGTGAGAAAGGATCCAGTTTCAGGGCATATCTTGAACACTGACATCTCCAGCAGGTATAAAAACTTTAATAGTGCACATCCGGTCCATGAACAATATCACAAATAACGTATCCCATATCTGAACAACTTTATTTCACTTTATTTTGAACCATAAAAGAAAAATTCACTCTCAAGGAAAAAGTGAGGTTCTGTCTATCTATCCATGATTTGATTTTAATGATAATCCGTGAATATTTGTAGATTCACATTGGTATAAGTTATTTCTCGTAGGCCAGGTGAAATTAAGTCTTCCTGAATAAAGGAAATAATTGCTTTTTGATACTTTGTTGTTTATTTTCTTACAATGATCAACAATCATAACAATGACCATTGAATAAACTGAAATTAGACAGCAATGGCTAGTGGCTCTATTGCCTGAACCGGCTATCTGAGGTAAGAGGCGTACCAACTGTTGCTTAGCCGTGGTGAGAAAAGTGATAACAATTGGCAGCAGCGTGACGAGAGAACAGTGACGTTCGCTAGCAATTATTATTACAGCATACAATACATATACAGGGCGAAAATATCTATCTATATAATATCAATTTGGCTCACAAAGAATAGCAAAAACTATTAGCTATCTTCATATATTATTAACAACAACTATTATATTTACATTTATCAATACATAGCAAAATGATAAATATATATATAGTACAGGATGTAACAATTATTCCTAAAAAGAACAAGAGAAATACATTGAAGTTGAAAATCGTTCCCCAATTTAACTGGTAATCTTAGTGTGGTGGTGGTATTGGTAATAAATTTCGAATTGTCAATTCGCTTCAGTGTTTTTTCAGGATTATTCACACGGTATGGTATGGAGTGATCAAACTCAGAATCATGAGACAACAATGTAGTTTTTTCTCCTACTGATCTCAACTGATTAATATGTCAAGTTTTATCACATAATGTAATTGCCAAGGCTTTTTTCTGTTTTTACAAATACCCATTTCATTTTCCAATATAATTCCTACACTCTACTTTTTCTCCATATTTCAGAATTTGTATTCTGTTTTCTCTATCAACATCTATATAATCTTTTTGTTCTGGAATGATAAAATCCAACTGTTGCCTGATTTATCTATTGAACATCAGTTCAGAAGGCATATTTCTGTATTGCATTAGCCATTGTTATAATGCAGAATAAATATTTATTTTTCTGTCATATCTCAAATATTTCAATGATTTCTTTAGCGTTTGTGTAAAACGTTCGACCTGTCAATTTGTAGATGGGTTGTAACCCAGCAAACATGTTACGCGCGGGCCTCTAGAGGCACTTTAAAAACAGCTGACAGATAACATAAGTGGGCCATAATCATGATACGTCGTAGGCCCGGCTAGCCCGTGTCGCGACGGCCACCAGTAGGCCTCCAGACTACCACCCGCTTCAATACATAGCGGGACGTCAGCGGATAGACAGAGTTGAGATGAACTGATATTTCATGGTACAGATTATGGTGTGATTGCGGGTATCCTACTAATCAATCGCTTCATTCCACTAATGGGATTACATCAATGATCTATGCAAATATACAGGGGCGTCCAATTCAAAATACACTACATGGAAGTATAGAGTATCTTGGAAGGCAATGAGCATAAAGACGGTTTCAATTAAAACAAAATGGCCCATAAAAGCGCCTAAGAATAATTTAGCATTATATCTTCGAAAACTGTGGAATTTCAATGAAGATGGGTCATTATTATACACAATAAATTCACCAAACATTCAGACTCGACTGATTCATGGACTAGATATATACAATTCATTGTTTTCACTCTCTGAAGCCACTAATTGAGAGGATTTCTGAAACTGTAGAACCAGATTGTTCCTATTTACCTAAACAGACAACTTTTTCTCCATTTCAACCATTTTTATTGTATCTCAAATGGTTTCCCAGATATTGCATTTCAAACTGGCCTGGAAAAATATTTCATCGAATAGATAGAATGACAACACACAAATCTGAAAAAAATTCTTGCCACTGTGATTATTTTTCATGGCCATATACCACAATGACAATGATCAGACAAACTAGAAAATACGCGATTTGACATCCTACATCCTACACGAAATCAGCAGTAGGGCCAACTGCCAACGTGGTATTCAGTAATGCCAATGTTGCATTTCCATTACAGAAGTCGCAGCGGAGAGGCGCGTAATACCACATACTGTGTCAAAACGACATCGGCGCGACTATCGCTAAATTCAAAACATCCATAATAAATATGCGAATGTTCAGCCAAAGCGGCAAAACTAATATCATTCCAATTATTTACTGACATCGGTGTGCTGCTGCCGACATCTGACCGCAGTTAACAGCAACGCCCATTCATGTTTGCTGGGAAGGTGCTGTAAACTTTGGAGTAATCCCATTAATTTCAACAAAAAAAAATCATTTGAAGTAAAAGTTGGTCCATTGTCTGAAACTAAATACTTGGGTATGGCGAATAGATCTCTGCAAATTCTTATTATTGTAGGTGCAGTTATATTCTGAACAATTCTAATTATGGGCCATTTTGTATAATCATTAAAAATTATGACCTATCAATGGACCTGCAGAATCAACTTGTACTCTATGGAGAGGTGAATTTGCAGGTTTCCATAAATGGACATTAAGCTTTTCGGAATTGTTTCTCACGAAGTTAAAATTTGAACAATTCCTAGCTATTTCTTCGATATCATAATCGATACCAGGCCACCAACAATAACCGCGAGCTAAACTTTTCATTTTTACAACTCCAAAATGACCATAATGGAGTTTTCTCGAAATGTCTGGTTGTAATGCTTCTGGTATAACCAGTCTGTGAGCCCTCATTATAACTCCCCGCTGTAAACTGAATTCATGTTGATTAAGATGAAATCTACCCATTCGATTTAAAACCTGTCCTGTTCCTAAAGCATGTGAAATGTCTTTGAAATACTCATCATTTTGAGTATATTCAGCTATTTTTTAGATCAAATAGGTGTAGTTTCAATTATACCGATTTCGAATATGTCTACCACATCATACGTGTGGCAATCTGTAAATTGAATTGGCGATCTTGGAAGAAAGTCTGTTCGTATTCTATTTTGAAATTTTGTATTTTATTTCGAAATTGAATCCCCTTAGGAAAAGTGCATAATGCTGCATCCTCATTGCGCTGTAAATTGGTAAATTTTTATCTGGTGAGAAAATATGTATTGAAGATCTGTGATCTGTATACAAAATGAATTTATTACCGTAAAGTTATTGATTAAATTTTTCATTGCAAATATGATGGTATTAATTTTTTTATCAATTTGGCTGTACTTTCTTTGTGTATCAGTGAGTGTTTGTGCTGCATACTATACAGCACGTTCTGACTCATATGGATAGATATGTTACAAAATATCCACAACCCCATAGGGACTCGCGTCTGTGGATAAAACAAAAAGGAAGTTGCGTATCGTATTCAATCAGATATTAATTACTCTGGAAAGCTTCCGGAGCTTCCAAAAATGGACGTTCACATTCTTCGGACCACTTCAGTGGAACAATTTTGCACAGCAGTCTATTTAATGGTTACAGAATCGAAA
The DNA here is from genome assembly GCA_018342105.1 of Gonioctena quinquepunctata. Lineage (NCBI taxonomy): Eukaryota > Metazoa > Arthropoda > Insecta > Coleoptera > Chrysomelidae > Gonioctena > Gonioctena quinquepunctata. Next base: position 122,905 of record JAFIRS010001095.1, read on the forward strand.
TAAATATTTTTATAAATCGTCCATAATAATTTATCATTTCTATAAATGATGTATTTGTAGGTTTCGGTATGTTATTTATAGCCTCAATTTGCTGTTGTGATTTACGGATTCCGAATTCATCAATAACACAACCGCAATAATCAATTTTGTCCTCGAAAAATTCACTTTTCTCAATGTTTATTCTAATATTGTATTGATGAAAACTAATTCAAGCCTATCGAAATGTATTTGATTTGTAGATCTTGTGATTTTGATGTCATCTAAAAATACAGTAATACCTGATATACTTCTGCTCATCAATGGTAGGTGAGGGGTGATCATCAACAAGTAATTGCGGATTTATTGTAACGCTGAAATCTCCGCAGGAGTGGACTGTATCATTCAATTTTGAAGCCGGTACAACAGGTATAGCCCATTCTGATGAATTGATTTTTTTTCTAGAGTTTCTGCTTCTTTAAATTCATTCATTTCCTGTTCAACTGAAGCTAAATGTTTGGAAGGTACTGTACCAGCTTTTAGGAAAACTGGTTTCGTATTTAGTTTGAAAGTCAATATGGCTTGAATTGCGTCGATTTCTGACAACCCTGGTTCAAAAATAGATTCATATTTTTCAAAAAGTGAATTCAATTTTTCTATCTACATAACGGCGTAATCATATTTAAATTATGGAATCTAAACCCAATTGTCGAATCTATTTTCTTCCCAAGAGTGATTGTCTATTCATATTGGTTAGATAAATATTTGAATTCAAATATTTCTCAATGTATCGAATGGATAATGTTGACAATCCAATAATTCCCAAATGATTATTGCAATATGTTATTAACTCCAAATCAGTTTAAAAAATTGGAATATCTGGAAATTTTTAAATGATTTTTTTCCCGTCAAAGTGACTGCTGCACCAGGGTCTACTTCAAATGTAATATGCATATCATCAACTTCGAGATCAATAATGTATTAATCTCTGTATTCCTGATTCCTGATGAATTGTAAAACACCATTTCTATTTGATTCTGAATCTGATGTACTTACTGAGGTTGAATTGAGTATCTCCTCAACAAAATTTATATGAGTCATTATGAAACAAACCTTCGCAAATGACCCACTACTCCACATCGTTTGCATTGTATATTTTTATCTGAATTATCATCACCACACCTTGAATATCCAACAGCATTTGAATTGTTTCAAATATTTGTATTTGTATGAGCATTATTCAAGTCTCTGTTGTTTTTGAGATGGTGAATCTCCTTTGAATCTCTGGATGTCGAAGCTAGATAACCAATATAATAATTTTGGCTACCGTGTAATTGACAGTTTCATGCTGTAGCTATTTTGACAGAATAAATTGATGGATGCCATAATATAAGTCATGCTTGAATTCTTCTGCTTGAGAAGCCAAATACGAATTGATTTCAAAGTGCAGTTGTTACACAATCAGCAAAATTTCAATGAATACTCAACTTCCGTAAAGAAGCCGCATATTCTTGCAAACTCTCTAATTTCCAAGGCTTTTTTACTGTTTTTCCAAATACCCATTTCGTTTTTCCAATATAATTCTTACACTCTACTTTTTCTTCCCCTTTCAGAATTCGTTATTTTGTTTTCTCTATTAACATCTATATAATATTTTTGTTCTGGAATAATAAAATCCAACTGTTGCCTGATTTATCTGTTGAACATTAGTTCTGAAGGAGGCATCTTTCGAATGCTATGTGGCATATTTCTGTATTGCATTAGCCATTATTGTAATGCAGTATGAATATCTATTTTTCTGTCATATTTCAAAGATTTCAATGATTTCTTTAGAGTTTGTGCAAAACGTTCAACCTGTCCATTTGTAAATGGGTTATAAGGTGCTGTAAACTTTGGAGTAATCTCATTCATTTCCAAAACAATTCAAATCTGGTTAGTAAATTACCATCACCACACCTTGAATATTCAACATGATTTGAATTTTTTGAAATATTCGTATTTCTATGAGCATTATTCAAGTCTTTGTTGTTTTTGACATGGCGAATCTTCTTTGAATCTCTGGATGTCGAAGCTAGATAACCAATATAATCATTTTTTCTACCGTGTAATTGACAGTTCCATACTATAGCTATTTTGATCTAAGTTGATGGATTCCATAATTTGAGTCTTCCTTGAATTCTTCTGCTTGAGAGGCCAAATACGAATTGATTTCAACTTTCATAAAGAAGCCGCATATTCTTGCAAACTCTCTCCATTTCGCTGCTTTCTCTGCTAGAATATGAAATTTTCTAGTATTTCCAAGGATTTCGCTGGATAGAATTGCTCCATTTTCTGCGTCAATTCGATGAAAGTATTTTTTCATGGATCCTGCGGTGAAACTTTATCACATAATATTTCGAATGATTTGAAACCAATGTAGTATAATAGATGAGGTACCCGTAATTCCTCCGTAACTTTGAATACTGTGAATGCTCCTCCGAGTCGTTCAGTCGTTGCAACCATCTTCGAAACTCCATTGTACATGGATCGAATGGTTCAATGTTGAAAGAGGTTTGTGCTAACATTTCTGCCATCGCTGTAGTTATAGAACTCAATGTATGTATAATCGTGGTTATTTTCATGTCTCCGTCGCCAAACTGTTTTGTTTGTATTTAAATTCCTCGAAGGTAATGAACATTTCAATTCCGTTGAGAATTATCTTTATTAAACGATGCTTCTTCCTCTACTGTCATTCTGTCGTATGTATCCTATAGAAAATATATATATTGTTAAGATAATTTATAATTGATAATTTGTTTCATTGATTTCCCTATCTTTTTGATAATTTTGAAAAATGAATACTTATCATAACAAAATGAAACTCCGGCTATGTTGTCTTACCCCCTTTCAACACTTTTTTTACCTTATCCCAGCTCAGTCGGTACGCCTATGAAGAATGAATCATCTCTATCATCAGCAGCAAGTTCAGTAGTGCCAATTTGGCGCAATACTTGATGTCAAATATGCTGTTTTGTGGGAAAAAATATGGTTAGGTGCTCAAAAGATAAACACAGGTTGCAGAAAATCGTCAAATATTTGTTTTTATTGAAATAAATCCTGAAAACTGACCTACTCTGCGAAATCTAACTCATCTAACTGAAAACAGTGATGAAAAATTGTAAAATTTGCTTATGGATGATGAATAGTTGGTGAATGATCGTTTAAATGTTAAGGACAGTCTATGAGAATAGAACAAACCAACAAAAGTTCAAATTAATGGACGCAAATGATCAAATAATCATTATAAGTGTCTGGACCTGTTATGTTGCACTTATGAAGTTTTGTTGAAATACCTGCTTTCTGGTGTTCTCCTGTCTATTGGAAGTGTTCCTGGGAATGGCATGGACTGGACTTTGTTATTTCAATAAGGTGATTTTTTTTTGTTATATTCTCATTCGTATTTGAATTATTTGTAAAACGTTTTAAGTAAGTTCTGCTTGTTTTCTCTTGTGTTTTTCTAAAAATAATTTTCTCTAAATTCATCACTGGCTTCGGTTTCTAACACACTTTTTCATCTCTCCTGAGCTTGTTACATTTCCTCTTGGCAACACACACATTTTGTTTATTTTCACAATTTTTTTAATTTAGTCCCACTTTCTATATCACTGTTTGTTATTCTAACTGATTCTGATGATTTTATTTACAATGTACTTTACCCTATATTATATGTACAAGTTTGTTAAAAATTCATATTTGACATTTTTCTGTGTTCATAATTTTTATATTCCATTATTTGCCTCGCATAGTTTTTGACATCTTGCTGTTGGGTTTCCTCCTGATATGATTTACCATACAGGATGTTCCAACTTGTATACCATTTGATCTACTTGAAATACAAAGTTTTTTCATGAATTTAAATTTCCATAACATTTTTATTGTGTATTCAACATTAATGTATTGTTGGTCACATACTTACGACAATAGAGATACTTTAGGACTGACATTTTGATACAAATGCGTTGACTAGAGCATGTTATAAGATTCTAGAATAGTAAGAAGCATAGAAAAATTGTAAAACGAACATAGCATTAACCACGATAACTTAAACACTCATTAATAATAATGAATTATCATTTTGATCATTTTATAAACATTTTCTAACATAATAATTATATATATATATATATATATATATTTATATATATATATATATATATATTTTATATATATATATATATATATATTTATATATATATATATATATATATATATATAAATATATATATATATAATATATATAGATAAAGATAAATTTGTTACGAATCCAAGAGAGTTTACCATCCGCCAACAGCTGTTTCATGGTTTCCCAATCATCAGGACGGCTTGTGGTCTCTTTCAAATTCGTATCAAATCTCTCGCAGTGTTAATGCTTACCGGTAAGGGAAACATTCTCGATTGAATATTGATAGAAAGAATACCCCACAAGAGGTTATCTTGACGATGGAAGATAGTGATAGTGATCTTTCAGTCGCAGATGATTCCACATCTGATTTTATGAACATTCTGTTTATATTTTCAACAAATCAACCTACCGGCAATTACGAAAATGTGCAAAGTATCAAATTATAGATAGTGACACCTATAATCTGTGCGGCGAAGCTTAGACCTATTATCGTGGAATTTTAATGGTACGAAATTTCGTGCACATCAATAGGTCACTGACAGATGCCAGCATAGGCCAACCCACGATACCAATAGTCGTACTAGGAGAACGACTATTGGTATCGTGGGTTGGCCTACAATTATCTAACACACTGGACGAGTAATGTTATGTTATATTCAGTGCAAACAGTAACACGGAGGTGGCCAATGGTCGTATTCCACCATATGCTAAATATAGTTACTGTAAATGCATAAGTATTATACAACAGTGTGGATCCAGATGCAATAAAAGATAGAAAACATGTAGTTATGAGAACTGTAGCTTCCACCTTCCTCGAACAACATATGATAATATGTTAAATACAAATACTGCAGGAACTGGTGCGGCACAGTTTCAAACGTTGTAGAGTTGAAATACCTGCTACATCAAGACAGTCCATTAGTAGTACTACTGATGCTCCTAAGTAAAGGTCACGTTACTAATTTTGCTCCAGAAGAAATGATAAAAAAACTCAGGTAAATGTGTTCAAAGACGATGTAAACTAGATGTATACAGAAATCATCACAGTGTTGTGAAGTAGCCGTTTTGTTGGGTCTTATTGACCCCACAACACACAATGGGTTCGAACTTTTATGTATGCGCACCGAAGGATAATGGTGGCATTTGCTTGCATCAAACTGAGGTTCACCATTTTTTTCTGAGCTACCAGTTTGCTACGAATGTATTATTTCACAAATCATAAATGAGGGAATGGAAAGATATATGACTGTACCGGCTGCAATGATACCAAACTGTAATAATCGATCGAGGCATCGGAATTGCTACCAATCTATAAGGAATAAATGTCAGTAGTATATTTTCTATCAAGAACTGACATCGATTGAGCAAGGTTACAAGCAACATCTGCTGTAGAAACCGGAGAATGGTTGCAATTCTCCATCGTCCCAGTTGGGAACTTTCAAGGATCGCGATTTCCTCCATATTTTAGTACCTTTGCGTGTAGAGAAAACATTTGCAAAATTCACAAATGTTGTCGTTGTGGAAAACATGTTGATGGCAGATGACACCATTAAGCGAGCTTTGGCATTAGCTGAAATTTCATAGGAGTAAGAGCCTCCTTTGATGAATAAAGTAAACGATATGATGGCATCACTTCAATATCATGGTATAGAGAAAAAGTAATGATATGGGATATAACATGTGTGGACATCTTCGAAAATTCAACTGCCCGAATCGCCATCATAGCTACTAGTGAACTAGCCGAATGTGCAATAGAATGATTGAATATCAAATAACAGTCTTCTGAAAATAACCACATTGTTTCATCAATGAGATTTGATACCCTGGGAGGTTTTAGTTCCAAATGTCCCAAATTGGAAGCAAAATTAAAAATAACATTGGAGAAAACCTATAACAAAATTTATTATTGCAAAGACTGATTATCGATACCCAATTCGTGGTAACGCTTCTTCAGTCATCGGATCATACTCTAATTTATAAATTCGAAATGGCGGACGAGTTTTGTGATTATGGTCCGATTCGATTCAAAATTGGTATGTGGAGGTCTTTGGGGTCGGAAATTATGTTTTTTTTGGTCAAAATTCATAAATTCGAGATGGCGGCTCTAAGATGGCGGACGAGTTTTGTCATTATGGTCGGATTCAATTCAAAATTGATATGAAGGGGTTTTCGGGGTCGGAGATCATGAAATTTTTTGTTGAAACTGATAAATTGAAGATGGCGGCCTCAAGATAGAGGACGAGTTTTGTGATTAGGGTCCGATTTGATTCAAAATTGGTATATGGAGGTCTTCGTGGTCAGAAATTATGAGTTTGTTATTCTCTCCTCGATAAAACTGAATGCTCTTTCATATTTTTCCTCCGCTACCTATTTTTTCAGACCAATTTTGGAGAAAATGCGAGTATTCTGCATGTCCCGCAAAATAATTCGACATTTCATTTTATCTTGAAATATTTACTTCCAACTGTAGTACTTGGCAACACTGCTGGAAGCGAAATAGACAGTAACGTGTCTTGAAAATATACAGCCGGGCGTAATTTGGTACAATTATATACGGTTTCAAAATGAACCGGACAATCTACGGAGTCAAAATGACTAAAATATGTAAAATTCAGAAATTTTATTTTTTCACATATAGCTTTTTGAAATACCACACTTGTTATATTTTTCTCAATAGAACCAGTATATTCATATATATTTCATCTAATCCGTTTCTTTTGGGGTAAAATGTTCTTTATAAGGAAAAAATTGTGGATGTAAATATATATATATATATATATATATATATATATATATATATATATATATATATATATATATATATATATATATTATATATATATATATATATATATAATGATGAACACACATGAGTAAATCATTGGAGAAAAACAATATGAATATGATGTGTATGGAAAACAATAAACATAGATATAAAAAAACCAGAAGGACCGAATGTGAAATTCAATTCATCTCAAACTAATCTTTGTCAAGATACTTCAACACCATAGTTTGTTTCTTCGATGAGATGTCGTTTCACAGATATCCTGAAGTGAATTGGAGAGACAACATTTCTGACAGTGAGCGGAATATGATTATACAGCGCGGAAACCACTTATGGAATACAATTATTTCAGGTGATATCTGAAAAAGATATGAGAAATTCTCGGACAAGTCAGATCTTGTTCTAAAAGGAACGTCATTTGAACTACAGTTGAAATATACAGGGTGACCCACTTATGTGCAGCACAAAAGGTGTGTTCTTTGAAAGGATCAGCATGTATTTTTTCATATTTTTGGATTCTCTCTTATGAGTTGGTTTCAACGAACACTTGTGGGGTATTCAATTATTTAATGAATTATAGGGGCTAAACTTTGAAATTCTTTAAACTATTTGAGAAAAACTATGCTTAGACAATTCAATCTAGTACACTCTTTGAAACATAATACAGGGCGACCCATCCAGGTGCAACACTGGAAAGGTACTCATCAATGGGTCACCATGTATAATTTGTTATTTAATTCATTAAATGGGTCGATTTCTCTGACCTATGAAATTAGTTGACTGAATTTCTTACTGGCCAATAAAAACTTTATGATGTTGAATCAATTTATTCAAATGTTACTTTTTATTTTATCGTACTGTTTAAAATGCTCCCCATGTATACATGTTGACAGTAACCCAATCTGTAGTGAAATTTCTTCCTAACATTTTCTAAAACCTCAGCTGAAAATTTTGCATGGTTGTTCGTATTGAAAAGTAAGAAAATGTAGACTCCTAACAAAATTTATTTTCACAAAAGACATTGTGATATTTTGGTACATACTGTTGTACCTACATGAAAAAGACTACTGCTGTTTTTCCTTCTCATGTCAGTGTTGACAATTGCATTATTTGTCTTTCGAGAATTCATAAGTGTTGATAAGCCATGAAATATTCAACAAAAACTCTTCGAATAGAAATTTTGATGATGATGAGGTTACGGGGATATGTGTAGAAGTCAAGCTGAAATTTCCAATTTGTTCAATCTGCGGCATCCTAATGAACCGAATATCTCACGAAAATGCATGCCCAGTACAGAGAATTTAGACATATTGAACCGGTCAAGAGCAAACCTCATTTTGTAATGGGTGATATGAAATTGAATTTTCTGGTAAGTGTCCAAAAGAATCCCGACTCAAGTTCATGCCAAATTGCTTTAGAAAATATTTTCATCAATACAACTGTTCTGAAAACATTCCATTAGGAAAAACTTCATCCCCATAATATTGTATTTACACATGCGAAGAAATGATGAACAAGTTAGACAGTAATGAGATAGCTCTTCAATATTTTCTATTTTCTGATGAATCATCGATTTCACGCAAAATGGAGAAGTGAACAGGCAGAACTGTAGATATAGGTCGCAGGAAAACCCTCACTGGATGCGCGAGACACACACAAAAGGTTAACGTTCGGGTAGGTATCATTGGTATCCATATAATTGGACCAATTTTCATTGAAGGGAATTGACATGTGAAACATGAATTTACTTCGGAATTAAGTTTTTCCTGCTCTACTCAATTTGTATCCAAATGAAGTAGATCCGGCTTACTCAGTGAAAATATTTGGTTACAACAAGATGGGGCAACACCCCATTAAGCTGTACCTGTTAGAGGGTATTTACACGAAAGTGCCCTGTCTGAAGTGGCCAGCTAGGTTCCCAGTCCATATCCGTTGGATTTCCTTGTGTGGGGTTATCTCGAGAATGAAGTGTATGTGACTAATGCATTTAGTAAACTCTAGGAAAATAACAAGATTAGCGGAAGTGTTATAAGTGCGGAAAAATATTCATTGTCGAAAGCAATAATGTGATATGTTCGCCCGGTATAAAAGTTTTATGTATACAGGGTATATCTTCATGAGTTAAAGCGATATATATATATATATATATATATATATATATATATATATATATATATATATATATATATATATATATTTATATAAACACAAGGAAAAGAGAAATCCTTGAAATGATTCGAATTATTAACACACCAAATTGTCTAAATGATGCAAAATATTCCACCTCAAGTTATAGTAAATGTTAGGCAGGAGTTTTACTATAGATTAGGTTACTGCCAACAAGTACATGACGAAAATTTTGAACAATCGATAAGATAAAATGAAAAATAATGTTCAAATTAATTATTTCAATCACATAGTTTTTATTAGCTGTTTGAAAATTCAGTCTACGAATTTCATAGTTTGTTGATATCGGCTCACTGAAGGTTGTTAAAAACAAAAATTTACCTGGTGATCCATTGAAAACCACCCTCTCAGTATTGCACCGGAATGAAGCGCTCTGTATTATATTGCAATACTAGTTTGAGAGTGTACTAGATTGATTTGTCCAATCGTATTACCTACTTTGAGTTTTTCTCAAGTTCTTTCAAAGTTTAGCACCTATAATTCAATAAATAATTGATTCACCCCACAAGTGTTATAGGTCGTTGAAATCAGCTCATCAGATAAAATCCGAACATATGGAAAAATACAGGGTGATCCATTTTTTGTGCTGCATACAAGTGGGTCACCCTGTACATTGAAGAATACCGACACTTTCAAAACAAAAATTGACCTGCCGAGCATTTCTTGGATATGGCCTGAAAAAAATTCATTTCATTAGTGGCCTTTATATGTTCAATGAAAATGTCAGTACCCACTCGAATCTCTGGTAGATTGCATTTGATCGATAAGAGGCTGGTTTTATTTATATTGAACGAAAGCAAATTCAAGTCACACCACCCTTTCACAACGGAAATACCATTGTCAATTTCAGTGTGCAGCTTCCTAACTTCAAAATCATGCCACAGGTTGGTTGTGTACATTTGGATATAGCTCTTTATAGTTGGGAGTTGGTAACAGTTTAATTATTGGAGATATGCAGAAACCAGAATGGTTATCAGAAAAGTTCCCAGACAATCGTTATTTAGACCTATGGAAAATGAACAGCAAATTGGCATGCATGAATTATTTGTGTCAACTTCGAATGAATCATAGGCGTTCTCTCGGGGATTTCTTACACAGTGCCCGAAAAACAAAAAGGTTTATAGAGACGGATGGTATAAAGAAGTGGATAATGAGATTTCCTTTAAAAACCTGATGGAGGTTGATGTGGAACATATCCTTTGGCACTTAGGTCGGAATGTCAAACTACAGCTCTCAGATTCCCTTGTTTTAAGCAAACTACCATAGTGCAATATTCTTATGAGCCAGAATAAAAAATTCGGAGGTTAAAAATCTTGTTTTAGGTTTATTCATAACTTAAAACGTGAAAACATTTCTAGTCTCATGAATCATTCCAAGTGGTTCTCACTTGATGAGCGTTATCGAATTAACCTGTCATGCTTCATACACAAACTTGTTGAAATCAACTGCCCTGATTATTCAACTGATAAATTGGAAACAGGTATACCAATACACAATCGTCCCACTAGATATCGGAACATTTATACGGTGCCTAGACACAATACCTCATTGTTGCAATAGTATTTCAGTTATATTTCAACAGCATTTCGCAGGCAACTAAAGGAAAATCTTGAGCGCTACAGAATGATCTATCACTGGATAACCTTCTTTACATTTTTTTGGTTTTCATTTGGAATGAGGACATTCATTTTTGATATTATTATCAGTAATAACGGCCGATAGTGCTACACAAATAACATATAGACCGAAAAATATATGAAATTTTCAGCCAGTTAGTAAATATTTTTCAAATGTCTCAAAAAAGACAATGATTGTACTGAAAAGTTAATAAGACAATTAGGTTATTGAATGATTATTCCGTCATAATTTCATTACATTGCCGTTACCAGTACTCATGAATCCTCAACAGTATTTTCCATACCTTAGCACCGTACCACAGCATTCATCAAAATTCCAAAAACTGAAAACAATTCAGTTTTTCATTGAATCTGGAAATTTGGCATTAGTATCGAAATCTGACACAAATATGATATTTTTTTTAAGAATTCCGTTTTGAAATAATCTATTTACCATTCTCTTGATTCACGAGAATGGTAAATTGATGATGTTTCAAGAAAACTGAATCGAAATGATTCAGATATTCATTTACACATTGGTTCAGTTATGGAATTTCATTGAAGGTTAAGAAATAAAAAATGGATACCTATCATCGAAAATATTTCCACCTGGATAGTTCCATACACTACTATTGCTATTGGAAAGTACGAGAACGTTTGAGGTATGGCCCATGACAATTCCAGGAATATTCATTTCTGAAATAATATTTTCGATAATGGTAACTGATTAAAAAACTAATGAAGTGTTATGTAATGTTCGATATATTATGTTCAATTCAGAGGAGAAAAGATAATTAGTTGAGGTTTTTGCCAAATGGAGAGTATTTGCAAAGTTGAATATATATCTTGAATAAAATTGCGTGGAATTTTATATTAGAGAATTAATATCCAGCGCAACACCCGAAAATTGGAGATGTTGTAGGGATGGTAGATCAAAGGGGGTGTCGATATGGATCTTTAGCCCTTCCGTACCTCGACCTATAAGATCTTTTTCACCTTAACCTTCATCTATTCAAGACCTGGGATTCCGAGGTATCACTTGCGAAGTGTATCTGTTTCCTGGGAGCTAAGTTCCTGATATCTGAGGGCGTTGATGAAACCCCTCCGATAAACTTGAGCCTTCTGCAGAACAGTGCTCGGTAGTCGCAAAGCAGGTGTTCTGTAGTTTTGGCAAAGGTCGCGCAGTAACGGTACAATTCACTGTCTGATTCATACATTTTTTTGAGGTGATACCTCAGAGGGCAACGTCCGGTGAGCAGTGCCATTTCAAGTCTTTCTTGTCCAGTTTGAGGAACTTTCCAGCTCTCTTCAGAGATGGACAGCGGGGTTTTCCGCTTGTTCCCCACATGGAACCCTGTTTGGTCGGCTTTTCAGCGCCAAAACTTGTCCTCAATGTGGGGTTTGGAGGGACCATAAAAGGGTTCTGGACCAGAAAATTCAGTTTTTGCCTCTTTCCCGGCAAGGCCGATTGCTTCCTCATTGCCTTTGATTCCCTTGAGAACTGGCATCCGCATCAGGGTCACTCTGATGCTGCCAGTTATCCAGGGAAAGTCTGCAGTCTAGACTCACGAGTGTTTCACTTCAGATCTCCCATTGCTGCTTGGCTGTCTGATGGGATATATATTTGTGCTTTCCTGGAGCCTGTGGCAAGGCATTCTTGGGCAAAAATGTCTTTGGTATGTATTTAAAAAAATGTCGGGGCTTTGCCTAGGGGTTTTGAGAGCTTGACACTACTCTCACTCCAGCCTGTTCTTTCTTCTTGGATCGATCAGTATGATAAACTGAGGCATCCCTTTCTAGTCAAGACCCGATTGTTGTGCATGCATATATGGTGGTTAGCTCTCATTTATACAGATCAACCGCTGCACTTTCTGCAACTTGATTTATGCCGAGTACTTTTAGGTTTTTGGTCACCAAACTAATGGGGCATAGGTTTGATGATCGTTTGATACGACCAATATATTTTTGGCTCCAAACCCCATGTCTTGCCAAATTATCTGCGGCACGTCCAGGCTGCCATTATAGCCTTGGAAGTAATGTTAGGGGAAGAAGTTACTTACACATTGTCAGCTACAAAGTAATTGTAACTTGATTTCCTAATTATTTATTAAAATTCCCTTCTGAAAGGTTATATTATGATTTGTATACCTATTACTACCTGCTTTGAATATTTAATATAATATATTGTTATTGTTGAGTAAGTATTATATCCACCTGAGGAAGCTCTTGTCTAGCGAAACACGTGTTGTAATTTTGTCAACTATGTTTATTGAAAATCTCTAGTTAAGTGTTCTTTTGTTTGCTTTAATATATTTTGTTTCATTATTACCAGGAGAACACAAAATATATATCAACTACATCCTTCATAGGAACTTTTGTATCCTATAAGTAAACAAAACATTCTAATCAGAATATGAATTTTGAACACCGCTGCCTATTACCTAATTAAACACTAACAAGTTAGTCCAAAGAATTCCACACCGCACTACACTGAATAGCCTGTGTTATCAAAGTGACTCTTATGTCGTTCATAAAAACGGGTATACTACGCCACTGCCTGTAATCGCGCGCCGCCGACGAGATGTTTTTCCAAAGAATATCGAGAACTACCTGAACGGAGAGAGGAGAAAGAAGGTGAGGAAAATAAACAGTTGCAGGAATATTTTCGGAAAATTTAGGAACAACCAAATATTGAATGAAAACAACAGAAAGCATTTATTGAACAGGTGTTCCGGTAAACCGAAGAACAAATCACAGACCTGGGCACCGGCGGCTGCTTAGGTTGACGAGAGTCTTAGCGAAATCTGAGCCAAGCAAAGTCTTAGTACTTGAATAGATGACCACCTGACAAGGAAGGTGCGTGTTAAATGTTCTGACAACTGTAGTGTAGTAGAATATTCGCAGCTGCATGCGTCTTATCAATGAGCACGAGATAAGACAATAGATATGCCGTCCTTCGGAGGGGAAGTTAGGATGGCGGTCCCGAGTTCATAGATGTTGAGCTCATTAAAGAACCTTACCTATGAAACAACAGAGGATTCGGCCAAATTTCTGGGGGGAGTGTGCTCACCTGGTCGCAGAAATTGACGTTAAATGAAGCAATAAAAAAACACAGAACCGAAGGAAGAAGTTTTCGCAGTACGAGAAGTGCAAATATAAGGTACTGCGGTACGAGTAGGAGCAAAGAATGGAGTTACTGCGGTAGAAGATGTAGCAAAGAGAGAAGTGAAGGGGGCACAAGAAAAAACTAAGACGGAAATTGAATCCACTTAAGATTCAGTAACATGCTGACAAGGTTGCACATCAGATAATTCCGGGAACTTTTTGGTGGAAAGTCGCCATGGTTCTATATCGAAGATAGTTCGAAGCTGCAGCAACGGCCAATGGATGGGTCGACGGAAAAAATACCTTCACTTAGAGTAGCCTTGAGAGGAGCAGCTGTAGGGGGCATGCTGACACTTTCAGGAGAGCAGTAAGGGGACCTGATTGCTACTCTAGAAATAAAGATACGGCGATCAACATCGCGAATAGCTGTACTCCGACATGGTGAGGAGGGTGTCACTCTTCGAAGATAGGAGATACCCGCCCTTCTACCTCAAACCGAAACGCCGAGGACAGGCGGGGCTACTGCGTCTTCCTATACAAAGGTGTAGCACCATCACAGGGATGATGAAGTGTGCTTTACCAAGGCTAAATGGGGTAAGGGCACACTGCCCCGCTGGATCGCAGTTCGTCGCAACTTGTGGGAACACTATGAACAAAAATAAAAATATGAACTGAAGAAAACATTGGAGTAGAAAAAAGATTTGAAAAGGACATCCTCTGAACAGAAGGCACAAAAAAAACTTCGGAACACCAGAGGGGAAAGTAGAGCAGGCTTCGCAACTGAAAGAGCAGAACAAGATACATCCTTTGAGGTTTTTAACTCCGTTATACACAATCGAGGATTCTGAGGAAGTCGAGAACGGAAAGGCTTATGAATAGAAGACTCGGAAGGAGTAGCAGGAAGATATGTGAAGAACGACCCCTTTCAGTTGGAGTGCGTAGTTTCTATGTGATATCAGATTAGAATTGATCTCGGATCATATTTACGACAATATGAAAGCATATTAGAGTTCAATATTGCTCCTGAAAGGTGTGTGAGACGAAAGTAGAGACTATGGCATACACCATGAGCATATTATTACCTCGAAACTATCATTGGGAACCAAAGATGTGTACGACGATATATAAGTAGAGAAATGTACTGCTACTGAATATCTGTATTTTATTTCACTCTTCGATCACTTAGGTTTTTCGTAGGAATGATGGAAAGCTATTTTTTTTATATTAATATGATATTTTGAATGGTTTCGGGGAGATATGGAAATGTCTTATTTCTCTTTTGGTTTTTGATTTTATCTTCCGTACTATTTCATTTGAAGAAAAATTCAAATGAGATTTTCTGGAAAAATATTCAAGAGGAGTAGTTTTGCTTTCCATAATTTTATTGATATGTCCAATGTCAATGTCAATGTCAACTATGGTTGAGATGTTCCGATGGGAATGATAGAACTCTATAAATAAAATGTTTCACCTAGTATTTTTTTCCAATATAACGGTCAAATATTCATGTTTGCCGTTTTTCGGCTATATCTCCCGTACTATTCAATTCAAATGAAGAGTATCAAGAGTTTTTTGTAGGAACTGCCAGGAACAATATATTTACTCCCGTGAAAATTTTCGATATTGTCAGTCGTTTTCGATAACATTTAAGTTGTTTCTTGACATGTTTTTGGGTAACCTTCCACAGTCTGAAAATGAAAAAAAAAAACACATTCATTCAATATTTAAGTTGTTATAATTTCCAGATTCAATTTTCAGATTTTCGATTGTTTTTTTATTTTCCGGTTGAGCGAGAGAAAAATGTATTTGAAATATCTTGTAGTGCCATTCGAGAGGTATACATTGCATTCCGATGATTTCCATATTTTCCGTTAGTTTGCGAGATTTTTTAATTTAAGTCGGAAAATCCCCATTTGAAATTTTTCGATCACGCCCAGTTTCAATAGGCTTCATGTCAAGCTTTTCTGGTATATAGTATAAAATCGGAAGAATCACCCATGCTACCTGTAGTCGAATCACAAGGAATATTGAGAAAAATCCCTGAAAAACTATCTTGGAATTATATGTATAATGACAGAGTGTCAAGACGATACGTCAAAGGGTTCCGGACATAGTCCAATTTGTGATTGATACAGAGTACAGACAGATAGACAGACAACATTCGAAACCAAAGTTGCTCAAAATTCGATATGGATAATTTTCTCAACAGCAACTATACCTATATTTCGCTTAGTTTCCGAGATAGCTTCTCTGTGGAGATCGTAGTATACTCCTCTATAGTATATCGTCGTATAACAAGAGCTGTTGGAGGCACAAAGAAAAATAATATTTAGAACACCAGAGAGGAAAGTAGAACAGGATCAGGATGAAGGATTGACTGAATCGTTAGAAGGCTATTCATCTGAAGGAGCAGAACAAGATGAATTCTTTGAGGTTCTGAACTATGTTATCGAGGATTCTGAGAATGACGAGGGCAGAAAAAAGGCTGATGAATAGAAGACTGAGAAGAGAAAGAGGTCCAAGGACAATCCCGAAACAAAACGGAGTAGTAAACATTTGAACAGCTATATGTAGGATGATAAGGAAGTCGGAGAAATATAGAGAATCATCGATGTCGAAACTATAGATGGGGAGCTGGAAAAACACAAGGAAACATAGTAAATGCGAAATATGCAAGTGCGGAAAGGAAAGGATATCGAATCGAAAGGAGAAAGAGGTTACAGAAAAACATTGATGGCTTCGAGAAGGCCAGGAGAGTCTCGAATAGACCATGGCCAGACGACATGTACAAGGCAATCAAACTGGAAACTGGGAGTCTAGTGAGTGCCAGTGCTGAGTGGGAAATTGCGATTTTGATAGGGGAAAAGGCAATGGAAGTTATATATATATATATATATATATATATATATACATATATATTTATATATATATATATACTTATATAAACATATATATATATATATATAACAAGAACCAAGAAATCGCAAGTAGCATAGGTAAATGGTGTGTTCCTATGGAAGAGAGCCTGGGCCTACTCAGACACATCCTTTTCGAGATTGAATATATGCACCAAAAATCAAAGATGCAAGGAGAAGAAATTCGTGAAGACACTCCGTTCCATGGAGGGACATATACACACCCTGATGGCCTCAGATGCTCAAGAAGTGCGTCTCACCAGAACCACTCTCGGCTGACTGCGGACGCAACCAGTGTGGTAGAATAAAAAGGGGAGGAATGTAACGAGAGCAGACGAAAGCTGCAAAGGGTATGGTACAGGCACGCTGACCCTGATATGATATTGCAACTGGAAAATGAGATTCAGAACTCAAGGAAAGAACTCAGGAGGAATGAATGGGATTGTGTGATAGATTGGAGGATGACATATGGGGCCAAGAATATAAAATTGGCACGGGCGCACTCAAATACGCGAAAACATCCCATAACGAAAGCTAGTGAAGTGAGAGAACTTGTTCCCAGATATGGAGATCGGGTAAAAACAATAGTCCCTTTAATTACTTTAATGACTAGAATGTTCCCAAGTCCAGATGGGCTTCTGCCAGAATCAATGAAAATGGCAGTGAAGGGAGTCTCATGAACTATTTTGGCAGCCCTAAATGAATAATTTGATGGAGGCGTCTCCCCCAGAGTCTGTAAAATCGTGAAGATAGTCCTGTTACCGGAAGAGCATCAAACTAGGGCCATCGCCATATACATATTATATATCCTGGGGAAGTTGTTCGAGTAACTTATTGAGAATAGACTGGAGAAAGAACTGACTGGAAGGGAGATAATCTCAAAATATTAATTTGTCTTTCGACCCAAAAAATCGACAATCCACGGAGTCAAGTATGTGCTGGGTAAAGCAGACGACAGTAATGCTAGATGGGAAACGATATCACTGATTGACCTTGAAAACGCTTCCAATGCAGCAAAATGGGAAAAAATTATATAGCGTCCAAACCGACCCAAAATTAGCTCTTATATGGTCAAGGCAGAAGGTAACTATTTCGGGGACAAGGCGCTGAAATGTGGGGGATTCAAACATGCTTTGACTACAATGTTCTCTATGATAGTGTACTTAGACTGGAATTGCCACAAGGATGCTATATAGCGGCATATGTGAACGATCCGGCATTGATATTGAGGGCAGATTAAACCGATGCGTTGATTTGCAGAGCAAATCATACCCTAGCGAAAAAGGGGTTTCAATGGATGAAATGGCACTAGAAATAGCACCGACCATGACAGAGGCGATCTTCATCAGTAGCAGCAGAAGCAGAAAAGATATACTCTTTACACTAGCGGGTACCAGGAACATACCCAAAAAACTGTCAACTACTCGGGCGTTTGATCGGATGATAAAAAGACCTTCAATGAACATATGAGGAGAGTGTGCAAAAAGGCGGCCAGACACTGATGCAAGATTCTTTCAAATATAAGAGACCTGGAGGCAAAAAAACGGATATTGTATGGTGTTGTCTGTGTTATTATATGCCGCGCCTACATGGGCCAGTTATTAATATAAATTATGTAAGCCTCTCAGAGGAAGATGCTGATTAGAACCGCATCGGCATATCGAACAGTTTTGGCCGAAGCCCTAGCGGTAATAGTAGGAATTCCATCCCTCCCCCCCCATATATATATATATATATATATATATATATACACTGTGTCCGTAAAGTATGGAACAAATTCATTTTTAGCTAAACAGGTCATTTTAAGAAATAATCCTGAAACACATCGATTTTTTATGTTAATTTACCGTATTTTAAAATAATAATCTAATATACAGGGTGAATTACGTTCGAGTAATGACGTCACCGTCATTTTTTTAAATGGAACACCCCCATTTTGTCTCAATTTTCGGATTACTCTAGCTGAGCTGATTCCAAAAATGTATCACATGTTGATTCCAATTGGTACAGGGTGGACAAAAATACAATAGTTTTGTGTGTGCTCATAAAGTAACGCGTAACATTCTTTATTAGGTAAATTAACAATATTATCGAAAAAACTTATTGTCTAGCGGACAGAATATGCTGGAATACATGACTTTATAAGTATTCGAACTGCAGCCCTTGCTGTATTTGACAGTAACCCAAACGGTGTACAAATTCTTGTTGAACCTTGTGTATGGTTTCTTGCGTGATATTGTTTATTTCTGTTCGAATTTTCTCTTGTACATCTGCAATATTTGCTGGTTTCGTTTTATAAATAACATTCTTCAGATGGCCCCACAGAAAATAATCCAAAGGATTTAAATCTGGTGACCTCGCTGGCCATTCAGTGGGTCCACGTCTACCAATCCACCTGTTCGGAAAAATTTCATCCAGGTACCTTCTAACATCTACAGCATAATGTGGAGGTGCACCATCCTGTTGAAACCATAAACTTTCATCAAAACCTCCAGGATTACGTCTGCTGGGAAACAAATTACGTAAAGTAGGTACGAGATACCCCCTTAAAAACTCAAGGTACGTTGCCCCGTTTAAATTACCTTCGAAAAAGTAGGGTCCGATGATTCGATTTCGTACAATTCCAGCCCATACATTTACCTTTTGAGGGTATTGTGTATGATGCTCACGCATCCAGTGGGGGTTTTCTTTTGCCCAGTATCTACAATTCTGACGGTTAACCTCACCATTTAACATGAAAGTGGACTCATCAGAAAAAATAATGTTTTGTATCAAGAGAGGGTCTCGGTGACATTTATCCATCATTTCTTCGCAAAATTGGAGTCTTCTATCGGGATCATCTTCGTTTAATTCTTGTACAAGTTTGATTTTATAAGGATGCCATTTTTCAAGCTTCAATAGTTTGTGTACCGTTACCGATATAGCAACTAACTTTACGAACAGAAGTGTGCGCATCTTCTTCAAAACTCAGTAAAACATCTAATGCTGTATCAGCATTTGCAGGGGGACGACCTGATTTGCGTACATTTTCAACATTACCAATTTCTCGAAATTTCGTTTCAATCTTACTGACTGTTGAACGCGTTATAGGTCTTTCTGGATATTTATGATTAAACAAATTGCACACTTCCATCTGAGTTCGCGATCTGTCTCCATACCCAATCATCATAAGTATTTCAATTCTTTGTTTTACACTTAACTCCATTTCTACTTCCAATTAAATCTAAGCAATCATTCGAATATTCACGAATACCAAAAATATTGTAGCACTAAACTGTCACTGAACATCAATAAATTACTAAACAAATAATGACATTTCCCAAAAAAGTAGACGACTAGGTTTTTTATAAATAGATAAGAAATATTTTTTGTCATATTCTGTCTGCTAGACCACAAGTACCAAACATGTTTGGAAACAGCTCATTTTTATTACTCTAAACATGTAGCAAACTACGGGGTGTTACATTTAAACCAATTGCCGCTAGACAATAAGTATTTTTGATAATATTGTTAATTTACCTAATAAAGAATGTTACGCGTTACTTTATGAGCACACACAAAACTATTGTATTTTTGTCCACCCTGTACCAATTGGAATCAACATGTGATACATTTTTGGAATCAGCTTAGCTAGAGTAATCCGAAAAGTGAGACAAAATGGGGGTGTTCCATTTAAAAAAAATGACGGTGACGTCATTACTCGAACGTTATTCACCCTGTATATTAGATTACTATTTTAAAATACGGTAAATTAACATCAAAAATCGACGTGTTTCAGGATTATTTCTTAAAATGACCTGTTTAGCTAAAAATGAATTTGTTCCATACTTTACGGACACAGTGTATATATGTATATATATATATATATATATATATATATATATATATATATATATATGAATATTCGTAGCGTGACAAAAAATATTGGTCCTTTAACTGTATTACTCGATGAACTATCCGTCGAGTTTGACATTATAATTCTAACCAAAACTCGCCAACTTCAGGACCCTAACCTATTTCATATTCAAGGATATGACATAGTCTATTATCAGGGATCACTCAATAAAAATGATGGAATACTTATATTTGTAAAACAACATTCGAAATATGATTCCAAAAATGTTTCAATAGGTGATGTTAATGCATTAAATATTTCATTTTCAACGGAAGATCAAAAAATTAACATAACAGCTATCTATCGTTCCCCAAGTACCTGTCCGAGAGGTTTCAACAGAGAATTCTCAAATATCCAGGAAATGAAGAAATCAAAGAACGATACAAATACTACCAAAAAAACTCTATAAACTGACAAAACAAGCAAAGAGGGAATACTGTTCAAACCAAATCGAAAAAAATAAATGCTCTTCTAAAGCCATGTCGGAGACAGTAAATAGCTTATGTGGGAAAACAAAACCAGAAACGAAAATCGAGATTATTGAGAAATCGGATGGTACCAATATAACAAAAAAAGTAGACATCGCCAATGAGTTCAATGAATATTTCAGCAACCTTGGAAAAACTTATGCGGAAAAAATTCCAAATGTTGGAAATTACGAAAACATAGAAATTTTGGAAAACACCATGTATCTACATCCAACAAATGAAAGTGAAGTGATATCAGTCCTAAATAATTTAAAACCAAAAAAATCACATGGGTTTGATAATATCAGCTCAGAAACATTGATAGAAATAGCCCAGGAAATAGCTGAGCCGATAACTTTCCTAGTGAACAGATGTTTTGATACAGGGTGCTTCCCAAAAATATTGAAAAGTGGTATCATAAAACCACTTCATAAAAGCGGAAATAAGTCAAATATAGATAATTACAGACCTATAACCCTCATATCGAATATATCTAAGATAATTGAGAAATTAATGAAAATAAGACTTAGTAATTTCCTTAAAAAATTTAGTATTTTATCAGATCGTCAATATGGCTTTAGAGAGGGTAGATCTACAGAGAACGCTATATACAGAATGACCTCTATCATTCATAAATCCATGGATAAAAAAATTCCTATGATGAGCATATTTCTAGACCTCTCTAAAGCCTTTGACACCGTGTGCCATGAAAATCTTCTTGAAAAACTCCAAAAATACGGAATTAGGGGAAACACTTACGAATTTCTGAAAAGCTACCTATCTGATAGGGAACAGAGAGTGTAGTTCGAAGGAACTTATAGTACAGCAAGAACAGTTACTTTTGGAGTACCCCAAGGAACTGTCCTTGGCCCACTCTTATTTATTATATATATGAACAGTATGCTTTTTCTCAATACTGCCGGCGAAATTATCAGTTTTGCCGATGATACAACCATATTATATACAGCTCCAAGCAGAAATTGAAAGAAAAGATAGAAATCGATTTTCCAAATATATCAAACTGCTCACAAATGAATAAATTGACACTAAATAACAAGAAAACGAACTACTTACCCTTTACGTCATATATAAATGGTCTGCCCAACTTAGGGCCTTTGAATGTCGGATTAAACTCTCAAATTCCCGAATCGGAAAAAATAAAATATCTCGGTATAACGGTTGATCGCCATATGAGGTGGGACTTACAGACAAAAGAAATTGTCAAAAAACTCAGGGGATTCTTATCGAAATTCAAACACCTCAAAGATTTCCTAAACATAAAACATTTAAAAACACTATATTTCTCCCTAATAGAGTCTCTACTACCATATGGAATATTAGGTTGGGGCGGAGTTAATGACTGTTTTCTAAATGAAGTACATGTTTTACAAAAATGGATATTGAAAATAATATACGGTAAAAAGGCATATTTTCCCACAAATTCTTCATACAGCGAATCCCAAATAAGAGATGTGAGACCGATTTTTTGTCAAAAAATAATTATTTTCGTAAAACTAGGAAAAATTTAACTCACTCTACATAAACACCCCTACAATACTCGAAAAATTGATGAAATTTTCTTCCCACGTTGCGAAAAAACTATCGGCCAACGAAATACCAATTATTTGGCACCCAGAATATATGCTTTATTACCAAACGAATTGAAAGATATAAAAAACTACCGAACGTTTGAAAAAGAATTGAAAAAATGGATTGCCAAAGATAGACTTATATTTACCGAAATTGTTAACCAGAGATAAACACATATAACTGAGCAATTTATGATGTATATGTTTGTGTGCATATGAGTGTATTTGTGTATATCAATGTGTGTATCCATCATGTATATTCATAACTCTTCTCCATAACTCCAATTGTGACTGGAAAATTACCCCGATTGTGATAGAAAATTACCCCGATTGTGACTTACCCTCTAATATATGTAAAATCTCAATGAGAAGAGCCCACTTATGATGTAATATACTACCTGAATGTGGCAAATCCATAATTTTCTACCATGTTTACCATTTGAAAAAAAAAATACAAATTCTACTCATTTTAATGTAATTAAAAAAAAATACTATGGAAATCACATACAGAAGTAGTTAATACTACTTCTGTGACCCACCTGTTTATTCACAAGCACACTTGTATAAGTATATATTATGTATTATTATTATGATGAATAAACATATATTATTATATATGTTGGTAAGAGGAAAAAAGCCTAGACGAGAGGGACACTGTGACAAAAGACGAACATTCCAATTTTCGATATAGAGAAATAGTTGAATTGTAGCTTCGAGACCACTGAATATTACCCATAGGCGCTCAACGGGCATGGATCCCTTATGATCTTCACCGGAAGTCAAGATGAGATCTGCATTCACTGAGGTAAGAGAGACGACCCGTAACACTTGAAACAGAATTGGAAGTCCAAATAATAGTTGGGAATTCAATCTCAAGCATGATAAAAAACAAAGATTCATGGAAAAAGGAGCCGATTATATACGTAGAGTCATTAAGAAAAAGGAATATGGATAGGAGAGAGCGGAGGGAAAAGAAGACAAAATGTATCTTGGGTAATGAAGGAAAAAAATGCACCTTCGCAGATATACCTGAAATATATCACTCAGAGTTTCAGGTATATTCTATGAAAGGGTAAGGGGTTTCCAGTCGATAGAAATCCAACATTACTGGAAGCAGAGACGCATGCTTATGTCTTTCAAAGATTTTTCTCACACCTCAACAAAAAAAAAACTGTACCGGGCCCAACGGAAAATTCGAGTACAAAAGTTGGGACAAAGTCTCCAGAAATTTAAAGCGGATGTGCGTGTAAATGTTGATCTAGCTTGCTCACCCAGAGAACCCACAGGATTCCATAGAACAGTTGCCGGTGCAAATGGTCATGCTTCGAGAGATGTTGGTGAACGGAGGATCTCGAAATTGAGTTTAAAAAATGTGGTAAAGCTTTGGTTTGTTCCTTGGAAGTGGAAGCAGCATCCAACACCTCAAAGCCAGAAGTGAGAGCAGTATCGATTGAAGAAATACTTCAGGAAAAAAATCTGAGCAACATTATGGAAGAGATGCACATCCCAATACTGGATATACTGAAACTCAATAATAACAGCGCAAACAATCAATCAAAAGGCAATTGTTTCACATGTTTTCCAGATGTGGTAGCAGCGGATATTTCCAAATAGATTGCAGCATGGGGTTACCACTACCTTTGTCATCACCTTGGAGGACACATTCACCTTTCAACTAACCCACGGGGATTGAGTTATCCAGCGTGTTTTCAAGCAGATATCGAGGAACTGGATCAGCACAATAACTCGGAAAACATGTCGACTAGTGGAAACCGAGCAGAGCAGGATGCAGAATAACAGAATCAGAAGAATTATCCAAGATCTGCCCATGAGAAAGAAAATAAATAATTTTAATACTAACATATATGGCTTTTTTAGAAAACCCTGTTCTAGAGCATCTGAGCGAAGTCAAAGAAAAATATGCCACGAAGGAGACGCCAATATCAGGCAATCGAGACCTTTGTACTACATACATAAGACAGGAACAAAAAACCTAACCAAATGGTTGGAACTTTCTGCTTCGAGAAAGAACGATAACCACGTGGACAGATATTTCAGTTCGAGATCCCATCTTGAAGGCACAGTGAGATTTCCTGGTTGTTGAAAATGGATTATTCAAACATGAATGGAAGTCAGCTGACTCATGATTGAAAAACAAGACATCTGTAAGTCAATAAGACCTTGAAGAAGATCAGGGGAGGGGTTCATCTGGGTTCAATGTCGAGACGATGTAGAAAACGGGTGCAGAAGATGTCCAGGGTGCGGAGCAATTATAGATCCCAAGTCAAAGTCCAGAGGTAAAATGAAGAAATACAACGAAGGTATTGCCATTGATGTAGCTGGACTGTTTTTCGTGACTGATGATGACAACAAATACATCCTTGCTGCCATGGACTTTTTCAGCAAATGGGTAGAAGCCTATGCCAATCCAGACCTAGAGGCATCCACAGCTATCAAGATCATTGTGAACAACATGTTCTCAAGATTTGTAGTGGATATAGAGTTACATTCCGACCAAGGTAGAAATTTCGAGTCGTAGTTATTTGAAAGAGTTTGTGAGCTGATGGATATCAGTGACATCAGAACTATTATGCTCCAAGCCCAGTTGGATGGGTGTATAATCCACGTAGGAAAAACAATATATCTCCTAAATTAACACTGTTCTAGCAAAGACCGTACGAGGTGAAGGAGAGGGTGAACGTCGTGATTTTTACAATCCAGCGCAGCCCTAGAACTGAGATAGACGTTGTTCACCTAGAAAGATTGAAGCCCTATCACGGTGAACCGATGTCTTTTGATCGGGACGAGAGGGACAGTGTACAAAAGCGAGTACACTACGCCACTGTCTATTATTCGCTCCGCAGAGCGAGTGTTTTGCAGGAATATCGAGAATTTTCTGGTTCGTATGACATTTATATAACGCATCGCGTACGTGATTTAGTTTCAGTGTCGTTCGCAATATTTCAGTAGTAAACCGTGATCGATTGATTTATTGGTCAGAGTGCATTATTGGGTTGTTTCTGTATAAATAGACATAATTAGTTCCATAAAATTACTAATATTTTCTTTCAGCCGCCACTGTTTTCACATAGAATATAAATTGGCGAAAACCCATTATCATTAAATACCCGCATTTTTCTAATCATTATATTCCATAACGCATCAGAGAGAACATGGGGAGATTGTACTTTTCTTTGTTACTACTCAGCATTTTATTCCATGAGTCAATTGGCGAAAATCAGAATGTTGATTTTGTTGATTATTTCCAAGATATATTTTTCCACACGAATTACGCTGGAGTATCCCAAGAATGCAGTGAGATATTCAGAGATGGAAATTTCAAGCACACAACATGTAAGTAGAAGTGTACGAAGCTCTAGAAAGGACACCCCAAATAACATTTCCGCTCATTTTAAAATTACGACTTGACTCGGAATTTTAAACTTCCGAGTTATAACTAGAAATAAAAAAATTCCGACTCATAAGTCTGAATTTTAATTTCAAAGTTCCGGGTTATAATTCGAAATTTCGAAATACCGAGTTATAAGTCGGAATGTTGGTGTAAAATTATAATTCGGAAATTTAGAAATATATTTTATTTTATTTTAGGTGTCCCTTCCAGAGCTTTGTAGAGATATGATTTATTTGCGTAACAAAAGTGTTGCCGACTGCAACACGAACGAGCAAATCTCATGTGAAAGAGCACGGCAAACAAAGAATATGAATTGATTGCCAAGTAGTTCACAATGATTTTCTGTTATTATGAACATCTTAGAGAAATAATTTCCAAATAGGTGTTTCAAAATTATATAATTTGATATTATATAAATGACCAATATCAATATGACAATTCGCCAATTTGAAAATACGTTACCAATCCATATTTGAATTCAGCCGAGATATTGATACAAAGTGTTTCGATGTCAAATACCATTCCATTTGGTTCAATGATGTGGTTCTTAGTTAATATAATAATAATAATAATTCATTGATTCATCCTGAGATTTATGAAATGTATGGGACAAGTCGGTTGAAATATATACATATATATATATATATATAATATATATATATATATATATAATATATATATATATATATATATATATATATATATATATATATATATATATATATATATAAGCTGATTCTATGTGGGGTTGCAGTCAAGTATGGGGCTGATTAGGAAAACTCTTTGGTATCCGTCAAGCTTTCGGCAATCTTTATTGTCTTCCTCAGGACGACTACAATTGTATGGATTACATTATGAAATTATATATTATTTGTCTACTTACTAACGTGAGATTGATGTAAAATTAGCACATTGAATGAACAGAAATTCATGAAAGATGAAATAAATTTTGACAATGACAACTTCTTTTTTAATCAATTCAAAATCAAGGCGGAAAATTTTGATCACAGGGCGATATATCTTTTCTGTTATTCATTTCTAGCAAATAAGTATAGATTTGCGTAAGATTGTTCAAATCAGTTCTTTTATTCATTGATTCCTTATCATTTTTTATGTGAACCATCTCTAGAAATATTCTTTTGTTTTCATTGGTCTCGTTATCTAGAATTTCCGTATTATCATAGTCTATCCGATGATCTCTCTCATTTACATGTTCAGAAAGAGCACATGAATTAACATTACGTTTACAGTCGCTCTTATGGGATATGATACGACTGTTAAGGGTTCTTGATGTTTGACCGACATATGTTTTAGAACAGTCTCTACACGGTATTCTATAAACAACATTAGATTTCTGTTTATTTTGAATCGAACTTTTCACTATTGTGCGTAATTTTGATATGGTTTTAACATTTTTCTTCGCGATTTTGACATTTTCATTTTTTAATACATTTGTTAGTTTTGGGGTGAGTTCTTGGATATATATATATATATATATATATATATATATATATATATATATATATATTGTGTTTCCTTCCCTCCAAAAACTTGGGGTTGTTTCTTGAATCCAGTTGTATATTTTTGGATGGGGACTTTCTTGGGTTTTGGATTCGTTTCTTAAGCCAAATTTATCATACCATTATTTAAATCTATCACACAACTTTATTGAAAGGACAAACACCACCAACTGAGCAATTGTTTTTCCCCATCTTCTCCAAATCAACACCCACCAAAGCAAATGTAAAGAAAACAGGTCCACCAACTCCTGTAATGAAACCAATTTCATCAAAGGCGTCATAGAAGGAATCGTAATGCACACCACAAGCAAACAAAATATATCCGAAACCCAATAACATTAATGAAATTTGGAGTTTGTCCTAACGTAACAGGAATATCATGAGGAACAGAAACAAATACACATTTCACAGTCAAATAGGTACGTAACCTCAATTGTCAAACAATTTAATAGTCACAGAAGCCATACAAAGTAAAGTAAATAAAAGTCAAATGTAACCCAAATTTTTTTGATTGAAAAATATACTCATAACTGAAATACTGAAGAAGCCCTCGGCCAAGGGCGAAACATTTATGGAAAAAATGGGTCGTTAGTAACCAACAAATGAGAAACGAATCCAAAACCAAAGAAAGTCCCCATCCCAATATATGTATATATATATATATATATATATATATATATATATATATATATATATATATATATATATATATATATATACTATCCCTGGACTTCCTCTTTTCCTCCCGGGAATGTATAGATGGGGTCAAAATATCACCTGTACCTACTTCATATAACTTTTGTTCCTAAAAGCCTTCGTTACCAAGTTACTGGCCCTCAAAGTTACAAAATGAAAAATGTTTTTCTTTGATAACTTTCAAAGTGAATATTCAAAATCATCTGAATTTTGGTGATTGACTAAACTAATGAATTCCTCCGATGAGCTTTCATACAGGAGTCAGTTGTTTTACTACAAAGTCAGGAACGGACTACCCCCGATGGTCCACAACCCAAAACTTTAAAATAACTGGGATTTGTCAATATGTTTAAACAAAACAAGGTTACATGGACAATTTCCTGAATAAAAGTACTCTAGTGGAAAATCGATCGGAGCAACGATTTTTGATAAAAATACATTTTTGTTTGACGACATCCAACCTGAGATGTCTACCATTATTCGAAAAGAAAAATTTGTAATGAAACTAGAAATGATAGGTACAATGTTCATAACGAATTTTTATCATGCAAACACGTTTACCTTAGAAAACTCATGGTGTAAATAATCAATCGCAAGCATCAAGAGCAAACAGAAATGCAGAATCCGCTACAAAAACTGCTCGATATGACTTGAAATAGCATGCCAGGGTCGTTCCGTATGGCTTCACAATGTAATGTAATTCTATTCAACAAGGCATCTCTGGTGTGAATATGTGTAGGGTAAACAAGGCTTTTCAGATGCCCCCATAGAAAGAAATCCAATGCATTTAAATCCGGAGACCGCGGTGGCCATGAATATGGCCCACCTCTACCAATCCATCTATTGGGGAAAGTCTGGTGGTCCCGCATAATCAAACTGAAATGAGGAGGACCGCCATCATGCATTAACCATATATCTCTTCGGGTTTGCAATGGAACATGTCCCAAAAGTCCATTCAAATCGTTCTGAATTAACTCCAAATTCATGTGCAGCCGTTTTTATAGTTTATTCGTTTGCTTTTTATTAGTTATGTCTTCCGATGTGCGTTTTTTCAGCTAAATTTATCTTCGGGTTGAAGATTTTCTCCCATGAAATTATACTTATCAGTGAAACTCCTCAAGATTTAAACTGTGGATACGAATTTGCAACATCCAAATGTTGAGTTTCATGAAATTCAGATAACACAACACGAAACGTGCTTATTCCAGGCGTACATACAAAATATGGACTGAATTCGATATTTCATAGTGGAGTAGCTTGTTAGTTCAAAAACACCACGAATCTACATAACTTGATATTTCATTCGAAAAAATATATACATTGTGAATGAAACTTTCAACTAGATACTGTACTTATTGTTTACGACTTTATTCAAGCATATTTTGTATTATCCCTGTTATAAATGTTGTTGAATTAACGTTAGCATTAGTATTTCTACTATGAAATTTTCTAATGATAGTGGACGATCGGGTTTGATGTCGTCGAGTGATACTGCATTTTTATTAAGAATCGTTGCTCCGATCGACTTTCCACATGAGTACTTTTATTCAGAAAATTGTCTACGTAACCTTATTTTGTTGAAAACTATTGAAAAATTATCTGTCATTTCAAAGTTTTGGGGTGTGGACCATCGGGGGAAGTCCGTTCCTGACTTTGTAGCAAAACAACTGACTCCTGCTTTTGAATATTCACTTTGAAAGTTATCAAAGAAAAACATTTTTCATTTTGTAACTTTGAGGGCCTGTAACTTGGTAACGAAGGCTTTTAGGAACAAAAGTTATATGAAGTACTGGTGATATTTTGACCCCATCCATAGATCCCCGGAAGGAAAAGAGGACGTCCAGGGACACCCTGTATATATATATATATATATATATATATATATATATATATATATATATATTTACAGGACGATTCCTCAGTTCTTTATAAAGTTCATATAAGCATGACTCCGCAAGGCCTTCATTTTTGAAGGGTGTTAAACATTTATATCAAATTTATTCTGGTGTTTCGTGAATAATTTATTTTCAAAACAATGTCGATATTTTGGGGATTTTTTATATGAGAAATTCAAATTTGATCTTAGCCTTAATTGTAGGGGGCGCCGACCTACAGGTCTTTCTTTTGGGGAGTCACAACTTTGTCGTGCATGTATGTATCACATTTTCTAGAAGGAAAATCGATTTCTCTATCATTTTTACGTGAAAAAATTATGCCTTTCTAAAGTCGCTACAAGCAGCCGTTTTCGAAATATTTTGATTTAAATTGATCGATGAAAACTTTTTTTTAATTCAGCATAGAAACATTTCAAACGTTAATTTTCAAACAAGAATAAACAACGGAACAATAGACATAAATCTAGATCAGAATCACAATAAATGTTCGAAATGTCCACCTCCTGCCTGTAGGCGCGCATCCAATATTCTTCTCATCGATTCGCGCACTCTTTGGAAAATTTCTGGAGTATTTTGAATCGTTCTTGTTTTACGCTTTGTAATTTAGGTAGCCTGAGCTGATATTGACCTTGAAGGTATTGCTTTAGTAGCTTTTTCAACTAACGGAGTAATACGTGAAATATCTTTTTTTTATTGGTGCCCCTTTTTACCCATTTAAAGCACGCCTCAGCATGTTTAAATCGAACTTTAAAAAACGCGCGTTTTTTAAAGGTTACCATGACAACATCAACAAATCGAGAAACGTGAAGTCTAAATGACATATTTTTGATTATTGATCTGACAGGAGTACCTTACGTCAAATAAAATATTACTCACAATTCGTTCATTTATATGTGCTCCTCCATCCATTTGATGAACTTTTCATAGTCTTTTTTATATATATCACTGGATTTTCGCGGTATTAACCGCGATTCTGCCTCACTATTCAACAAATCGATATTAGAATAATTCATTTTTGAGCTCTGGTGACAACAAATATTGATCTTTGGTAACAAATTGCAAATGAATGTTTTTCTCATTTCCATGACAACGAAAGGTATACTGATGTCACATCACAAATTCAACCTTCTTGCATTATTAGTTCTTATTTCTATTTTTTGTAGTAATAATACCAGTATATATGATTTCAAAGTGCACCAATAAAAAAAAATAACGTAAAGTATTCGTGGATAACTGGTCTTAAAAACACTTGCTCTATTTCGAGCACTCCGGCTGCGCCGTCGTGCTCGAAAAATCGCGCGTGTTTTAAAGCCCTTTTTATCCACTTATACTTTAATATACTATATTGACTCTGCTGTACATAATAATCGCTTGGTAACTGTTATTTTAAAATACAAAGTGTTCAACATAATATAACATATAACATCCCCTATACTTTATATAAAAATCTAAGACATTTCATAATCTAAAAATTTCTTGGGTAGTCTTGTTTCTCTTCTAGGCCTCGTAAATTGTTCTCTCTCCTCGACTATATTATTTTCTGGTGTTTCTACTTTATTTTTCATTGGTTTGATATCTGTTATATTTCTTCTCAGTTCACCGCTTTCATTGTCTATTGTGAAAGATCTTGGATTTATTTTTTGTTTTATAATTCCCGGACTCCAGAATTTGTCGTCTTTCTTTCTTCTGTATAACACTTCATCTCCGATGTTTGGACTTGGTAGTGATCTTGTAGTCCTGTCATAGTAATTTTTTGTTTTCTGCCTTTGTTTTTCAATTGTTTTACAAACTGCTGGAACAATCTTTGGAATTAGTTTATTTTCCTTGATTGGTATGGTGCACCTCAAATTCCTAGCAAACAACCTTTTTGCAGGACTCGAACCCATTTTATTAGGTGTATTCCTTTC
The DNA here is from genome assembly GCA_018342105.1 of Gonioctena quinquepunctata. NCBI lineage: Eukaryota > Metazoa > Arthropoda > Insecta > Coleoptera > Chrysomelidae > Gonioctena > Gonioctena quinquepunctata. The sequence continues at coordinate 155,032 of JAFIRS010001095.1, forward strand.
GAGCAGAAGCATTTCATAAAAATCGTTCTTGCTTTCGATGCTTTTCATTATAAGACTTTTCGCAATTTTAACAGCTGATTCTGCTTTACCATTGCCTTGTGAATGGTTTGGACTTGATGTCACATGTTTGAAGTTCCAATCTTTTCAGAAATTCACAAATTCTGAATTGAAAATATTTATTCCATTATCACTTATGACAAGTTTTGGGATTCCATATCTACTGAATATTCTTTTACACATCAAAATTGTTGTTTTTGCAGATAAATCCTTTAGTTCTTCTATTTAGAAAAAATCTGAATAGTGATCTACTAAGATTAAAAATTTTCTTGGCTTTCCTTTCATCCTGACTTCAAATACATCCATACTGATGATTTCGAATGGTTTTTCTGGGACCACAGGTGATTTCATAGGGGGATTCTGTTGACTTCTGGAATATTTCAAACAAATTTCACAATTTTGAACTTTTTCCTTAATTTGTGTGGTGATTGAAGGCCAAAATACTCGTTCTTTTGCTAGGTTGATAGTGTATTCCATTCCTAAGTGGCTGTAGTGCAGTTTATTCAAAATTTTCTTTCGTAATGATGGTGGAATGACAATACGATCCTTGCGAAATATAATGCCGTGTTGGGTGTGTAGTTCTTCTTTGAATTTCCAATAGGGTCGCACTGATAATGGAGTTTCTGTTAGTTTTTCAGGCCATCCATTATAAATTATTTCAAACAATTTGTTTATATTCTCATCTTTTTTTGTTTCTTCACGAATTTCTTCAAAGGTCTTGTCCGATATTGGCTTGTTTTCTAAAGAATCAATGTGTTCTATCTCTGGGAATATTGTATGGATTTCGTATATTTCATATTTTCCATCGTCGTTATCACCTCGTAGTCTCGATAACAGGTCAGCAATATACATTTCCGTACCTTTGATATATTTCACTTTCAGGTTATATTTCTGCAGTTGTAAAATCATAGTTTGCAATCTCTTTGGGGCTTCTGTCAGTGGTTTTTTTAGAATATTTATAATGGGCTTATGATCTGTCTGTATAACAACATCATTTTTCCCAGAAATATACTGGTGACATTTTTGCAGGCATAAACAATTGCAAGCATTATTTTTTCAAGCTGGCAATATCTTGTTTGAGAAGTTGTGAGCATTTTTAATGCATATGCTACAGGTACGTTTTCTTGCATCAAGGTGCATCCTATAGCGAAAGATGACGAATCTGTTTGAATGGTTGCTGGTTTTTTCACATCAAAATATCTCAAAATGGTTTCCTTCTGGATCAGTTCTTTGATATTACTGAATGATTTTTCATGTTTTCGTTCCCAAACAAAATTTTCATCATGTGGTTGGGTTTTCGTAGAGGTTCTGCTACATGAGCTAAATTTGGATTATATTTGCTCAAATATGTTACCATTCCCATGAATCTCATGACATCAACCTTTGTTTTTGGAGTTGCCATGTTTTTAATTGCATAAACCTTTCTTATATCAGGTTTCACTCCCTCATTTGTTGAAGTATGACCAAAAAATGTGACTTCTTTCTGGCATAATTTCATTTTTTCTCTATTCAGTCTGACATATTTTCTCTGTAAGCATTCGATTAAACTCCTAAGATTCTTGTTATGATCAATCAAAGCTTCTTCATCTGTCTGGCCACTTCCATAAACAATCAAGTCATCTGCTATTGAAATAACCCCCTCCAATCCATGAACGATCTGGTGTAGTTTCATCTGGAAAATTTCCATAGTTGGAGCTAATCTAAATGGTAGTCGTAACCAACGATACCTACCTTGAGGAGTCCAAAAAGTTCTCATTTTACTCGACTTTTCATCTAGCTCAATATGCCAGAAGCCATTTTTGACATCTAGTGTGGTAAATACCCTGGCATTTGCTAGTTCTGGCATCATCTCTTCCTATGTGGGAATTTGATATTTATTACTCATCAAGGCTTGATTGACTTTTAACGGATCTATGCATAGACGTGATTTTTTGTTGCTTTTTTCCACTGAAACAATGTTGCTCGTCCAATCAGCGTGCCCTTCTTCTCTTACAATAATCTCATTTTCCTCGAGTTCTTTTAGCATGTTTTCTAATTCTTCTTTCATTGCTACAGGTACTCGCTTCGGCTGCTGTATTGTTGGTCTTAGTTTTTCATCTATTTCTAAGGAAATATTCCCTTCAAACTTTCCTATTCCTTCGAAAACATTCTTGAATTCGCTTATAATAGCCTCAGATTCTATATTTCTCACATCCTTCCTTGACATCTGCTTGCATACCTTGATTAATCCTAATTTCTCGCATGCATTTGCTGATACAAAGGTTTGTGGTGCTGTTCAACAACTTCGAACATCAATTTGTATTCTGTTCCACCTCGTAAACATGTCAAAATTTTCTGACCTACTGGATGTATGATCTGCCCACCGAAACATTCAAGTTTAGATATAGATTTCATCAGTTTTGGTGTTCTACATCGCATTATTGAACATATCTCTTCGTAACCTATAACATTACACGTCGCCCCTGTATCCAACTGACATTTCACTTTGCAAGTGTCACCTTTGACAATGAATGTGAGTTCTGCGTTCACTTCTTTTCTGTGTTCATCACTTATACTCAAGATTATTTCTTCACAGTTGTCGGAATAATCACTTTCGTCATTAGATCTATCGTGAATATGCTTCAAATTCTTCATTCGGGTGAGTTTTCTTCTGCACACCTTAGCAAAATGATCTTTTCTGTGACAGAATTTGCACGTTTCCCCTTTTGCTGGACAATTCATGTGCTCCTTTGCTTATATCCACAGTAGTTGCATTCTTCTAGCTTTTTTCTTTACATTTCATTTCACATTTTTCATTTACGTAGTTTCTGCTGCTGCATGGCCTCTCTTTGTATTGAACTTTATCTGTCGAACTACGAGCGATTTTCTTGACTTCGACTTCTTTTTCATTCTTCAAAGTATTCAATTGCTTCTCGGAAAGCTCTTTTGCTTTACATTTATCGATAGCTTGACTCAAAGTGATATTTTTATCAGGCCAAAGATTTCCTCTCGTTCTAATATTTTTGATAGAATATACAATTTTGTCTAGCAATGAATCTTCTTCTGAGGTACCATATTGACAATTCTTTATCAACGACTTCAATCGAATAAAATAGTCTGAATAGCTTTCATCATCATTCTGCTTGGCCATATTGAATATTGCTCGTTCATACCTCTTATTGATTTCTGGAGATATATTTCTTCCTATTGCTTCAAGTAGTGTGGAACATTGAGTCTTTTCTGCATCTGATATGGTGAAATTATTATATCTTTTGAATATCTCTTCACCAAGTGCAGTCAAAAGAATAGCGATTTTTTCTTTTTCTGATCTCTTTTCCAATCCACTAGCTATAATATAGTTCTTCCAGGAACGTCTGAATAGTTTGAAATTTTCTGACACATCTCCTTCCAATAATGAAATTGGCTTTGGTAGAGGAATATTGAAGTTCGTATTTTCAACACAAATCTGGCTCCTTTCATAAATTTTCAGCTTGTCTTCTAACTCTTTTATTTTATCTTCAACACTTGTCATTTCTCTTGTCAAGTCTGTCACTTACTTTTTCACGTAACTTTTCCCAATTTTTCTCAGTTTTCTGTTACCTCCTTTCAGGACAACCTGACACCATGTTTTACGCTTTGTAATTTAGGTAGCCTGAGCTGGGATTGACCTTGAAGGTATTGCTTTAGTAGCTTTTTCAACTAACGGAGTAATACGTGAAATATCTTTATTGACTCTGCTGTACATAATAATCGTTTGGTAACTGTTATTTTAAAATACAAAGTGTTCAACATAATATAAGATATAACAGTTCTACAAGAGTTAATTATTCGATTACTCAATTCTTCTTTATTTTGGATAGGTGTCTAGTAAATCAAGGATTCTAGATGCCCATATAGGAAAAAATCCAAACTGTAGAGTTCTGGCGATCTAGGGGGCCATGGTTGAGGCCCTCCCCGACCTATCCAACGGTTGCCGAAAGTTTGATCTACAAATTCTCGCTCTTGGATGATAAAATGTGCCGGGGCACCGTCATTCATAAACCACATTATCATTCCGTAGTCTAAGCGGTACATCTTCCAGTAAAATAGGCAAATCTTCTTCAAGAAAATGACGATATCTCTCTATCCGTTTAATCTTCCCTAAATAAAGAATGGACCTGGAATAATCTCCAAGGATTCCTGCCCACACGTTAGGAGAGAAATATTTTTGGAAATGTGATTCCTGTATCGCATGGGGTTTTCCTCTGACCACAAATGATTGTTGTGAAAATTGCGTATAGCGTTACGTGAGAAATTTGTTTCGTCGGTAAACAGGATTTGATTTTCAAATAAAGGATTTCGTATAAGGCATTGGAGAAACCAACGACATATGTTGATACGTAACGGAAAGTCACGAGGGAGCTGTGCCTGAACTCTTTGAATATTGTAGGGATTTAACAAATTATCAATTAAAATTTTCCATACCATAACATGAGAAATATTTAACGACAGCGCTATTTTTCTGAAGCTTGTTTCCGGGAGTTTCCTATCGGATTAAAAACTGCTTCCTGGGTTTCTGGGGTTCTTAGCGTATGATGTGCACCCGACAGATGACCAGCGTGAGTTCTTGAAAACGTTTTGAAGTAGGAGTTGTGCGGTTCGGATAACGCTCCTGATACAAACGTCTAGCCTCATATGCATTTCCGTTAGCAAGTCCGTATGTAAAATGTATGTCAGCATACTCTGCATTGGTGAAGTTTACCATTTTTTAACAAATAATCACAATAATAATAAATAAAAGTATTTAACTATGCATCAACATATTATTTTTGATATGACAGCACAAAAAAAACATTGGAGTAAACTCACTAGCCTACTTGATACTTTTATCATCAAGGAGTTCGCGAATCAATGAGAAGAAAATTGGAAGCATCGATTAATTTAAATCAAAATATTTCGAAAACGGCTGCTTGTAGCGACTTTTGAAAAACATACCTCTTTCACGTAAAAAAGATAGAGAAATCAATTTTTCTTCTAGAAAATGTGATACACACATGCACGACAAAGTTGTGACTCCTCAAAAAGACAAAGACCTGTGGCGCCTCCTACAATTAAGGGCCAAACTAGGATCAAATTTGAATTTCGCATATTGAAAAATCTAATCAAATTTCAGTCCAAATATCGACATTATTTTAAAAATTGTTTACGAAAAACCATTTTTTTTTTAACATTTTGTGTATCAAAAATGAAAGTTTTTGCGGACCCATCTTATATAATTTTCCACCTTAAATAATAGGAATAATGTTAAATATCCCACTCATTACATAACATCCTGTATACAGGGTGTTACCAAATAAGTGCGGAAGTTTTCAGAGGATGAGTCTTGTCGAAAATGAAAGGGGGTCTTTCATGTGAACAAAAGCTCTTAGGCCTTTCCTTGAAAAGTTACACGTCTCCAAAAATAAGAAAAAAAATTTCATTTTCTTGAAATTGCTGAAGAATTGAAGAAATGGCATTTTGTGGGCATATTCTTCCAATAAAAATTCTGCCTATGAATACTTTTTTAATTGTGTTGTAATCTTTCAAAGAGGTGAAACATGCAACCCCTATTCTATGTTTGAAAGAACTTTTCAAAGAAATAAAATTTCACAATTCAAAATATGTGTTGAGGGGAACAATTCATTGCAAAACTTCTTTAACTGCTGTATTGTGTCCGTAAAAGCAATAGTTTTCTAATAAAAAAATCAAATACAACATTGTGCATGAACGGATCTTCTGTAACTGGATATTAAAATACTACGCAAATAAAACGTGACAGCCACCTACTAGTTTTTTTCGATTCCATTTATAGAAGATCCGTTCATGCACGATGTTGTATTTTATTTTTTATTAAGAAACTATTGCTTTTACAAACATAACACAACAGTTGAAAAGTTTTGCAATGAATCGTTCTTCCCAACACATATTTTTAAATTTTGTTTCGTTAAAGAGTTCTGGTAAAAATGGAATGGGGGTTTCATGTTTCACCCCTTTGAAAGATCACAACAAAATGAAAAAAAATAATCATACATAGCCTTTTTAATGGTAAACATGTCCACAAGATGCCATTTCTTCAACTTTCTAGTGATTTCAAGAAAAAAAAAACCTTTTTTTTCTTGATTTGTTGAAAATATAAACAGGATGTTCATGAAATCATAAAATATTTTTGGAAGCGTGTAACTTTTTAAGGAAAGGCCTAAGAGCTTTTGTTTACATGAGAGACAAGGAATCACTCCCTAAGAACTTTCGAAATTATTTGGTAACACCCTGTATGTACAGTGCGGTCCATAGGTATGGAATAAATTAATTTTTAGCATTATTATGTATTTGTTTAAAACAAACCTGAAACCTCGTTCGGAAGGGATTTTCATTCTCTGTTCAGCAATATTGAGTTCTTCGAATTTGGTGCAATCATAACTGATAACATTTAATTTGAAAATGTGAAATTTTGATACTTCACGTAGAATGAAGGAAATAGTGCCATATAATGTTTAGGAAGTATTTTTCAATTCATTTTACGATTGAATTCAATGTTCAAAATGACCACCATTCACTCCTTGACAATAAGCAAGTCGATCTTGGAATTCTCGTACAACATTTTGTAGGACCTCATGGGTTATGTTGTTAATTTCTTCCGTTATCCTAACTTTTGAAACTGCAATATTGTCTGGTCTATTGAAATATACTTTCGATTTCAAATAGCCTCATTAGAAATGATCAGGTATTTTCTCATCTGTTTAGCTAAACGTCAGAAAAAAGTCGTTCAAGACACCAAAAAATTATTCACAAAACCTACATAAATAATGCAATGATAATCTAGTAGACAGTTATAAGTTGCTGATATACGTCAGTGTATTGAAAAATATTTGTGTGTGTATTTGATTTAACTATGGCTTTTTCATCCGAAACTCAAAGAATATACATTTTGATTATGATTGGATGCAATAATAAAACAAGAACTCAAAAGGAAGTTTGTGAAATATTTATTAATAAATACCCTGGTCAACACGTCTCACAGTCTACAGTTAGCAAAATAAAAAGAAAATTTCGTGAAACCGGACATGTAACTATTAAAAAACAAGGTCGAAATGTTAAATTGGATGAGGAAAAAAAGTAAGATGTACTAGAAGCGATTGAGGAAAATCCGCATATGACAAGTAGACAACTTGCCGCCGACAATGATTCAAGTAAATCATCGATATTGAGAGCTTCACATAATGAAAAATACAATCCTTATAAAGTTCAGTTGATTCAGGAGTTAAATGAGGATGATCCCGATAGAATGCAACAATTCTGTGAACTGATGATGGACAGAATGGGAGCAGATTTGCAGTTCATGAACAAAATTGTTTCTTATGATGAAGCTACTTTTCATTTAGATGGAACGGTTAAAGATGTGTGAGGCTCACACACAATATCCTGAATAAAAACTTTTTAACAAAAAATTAAACCGACGAAAAAATCAACTGAAAAGCAAAAAATAAAATAAACCTCCTTAGTTCAAATGATAATTGAGCTCCTAAACTAATGTAAGTAACTGATTTTGAGTCGGCGCCAAACAAACAATTATCGAAGATCATTATCTATGAAAGAAGTCATCAAAACGCAGCTGTGCATCTCGCTGCCATCATTTTACGCTTCACCTAATTCAATTGCTAGTTTGTTTGGCGCCGACTCAAAATCAGTTACTTACATTAGTTTAGGAGCTCAATTATCATTTAGACTAAAAGGTTTATTTTTTTTTTTTTCTTTACTTTTCAGTTCCGTATTTCGTCGGTTTAATTTTTTGTTAAAAAGTTTTTATTTTCAAGTTTTTGTGGCTAAAATCTACCAATTACTATCTACTTGTTTTTTGATTACCCCCAAAATACTTACTTACTCACCCTACTTCAACTATTACCAGTTAAATAATATGATTATCTACTTTTACTATTTGTTGTAATATGAATTATTTCCGTTGTTCTGGTTAGTTTATTTCATTACTTTGTATATCATTCCATCCTCTCATAAAATATACTGATTTTGACGGATGTGAAACAGTAGCGATCTGTCATTGTCAACTACGTATGTGTATGCTAATGTTCACTAGTGAAAAATCAATTATTCCCTTTTTTTCTACCCGTGAGGGTGGCTAATTCCTTCCGAAATCCGAATATAAGGTATACCCTATCTACTAAAAAAAGAATCATCCAAATCGAAGAACCCAGTACAAAGTTATGATTGATAGAATCGGTTAACGGGCCAGAATTCAGAGGGTGAGTGATCAATATCCTTCATTTCGCTACCCTTAGGGGTGGATTTCATCTTTCAAATTCAAATGGGACCAAAGTCGAAGTACACCCTATCCACTGAAAAAAGAATTATCGGAATCGGACGCCTCGGTAAAAAGTTATGCGTGATCATACATAAAAAATATGATGGAAAAACAAAATATACGGGTCGAATAGAGAACCTCCTTCTTTTTGGTTTCGTCGGTTAAAAAGTGAACGTTTGGGCTGGTATCATTAACAACAATATTATTGACTCTTATTTTTTTGGAGGCACATTTAATGGTGAGATTTATCTAGATTATTTTATGAACTTTTCACAGCCTATTGTGAGGGGTCTTTTCCCCACTATCAAACTTTGGCGCCTTCCACTTATCGCTTCGAGCGCCACCTTTTGCTTTATAGTGGAAATGGCCACTTTTCCTCCGGGCAGTCTCAGTGAAGAAAAACACTCCAGGGTAGTGAGTATGTAACGGGGCCAGCAAGGCAGGCTTTAATTGCCCAAAACTGGGTTTCGAACCTGGGTGCCGACTGCGCACTTGATGATTATATTAGTAATAAAACACTACTCTATGAACAGGATAAACAGGTATATCATCACAGAAATACAGGCAGGGCGGCTGACGGCAGCCTCAAGTTATCGCAACAAATAAACAACTGGCAAGCACTACATACAGAGAGAGCAGTGAGGGTGTTTTAAAGCAAGCGGGGTATACTTATTATCGTAGCAACCAAAAAGCTCGTGCGGGGGCGGGGGTATCGTACGGAGTAGTGTGCAAGCTCAAAAACGGGTGCAATGCAACAGGTCCTGACTATTCGGAGTATGAAGCGGGTATCAAATGCAAGCTGTTACGGACGGCCAAAACGACTAATTTCAGTAGCAGTTCGTAATGCTCCACGTGGAGGCTGGCTTGACCTATACTTCCTAGTTGAACCTAGCCTTCATTTTCCCACTCTAGCTATTTGGCCGCAACTCATTACAACTTTGGATCGTATGAAGGTGAGACGCGAGAGATGTCTACTCCCTCAGTGACCGTATCCCATTCCCCCGCTATCTCGATATCACGCTATCCCTTTATCCTTCTATCCCGTTATCCGTCTATCCAGTTATATCGCTATCCCGTTTCCGGTTATCCCGCTATCCCTTTTTCCGTTACCATTTTTATGGGAAATAATTTCCGTTTTCAAATATGTGTGTTCGCCAATTTTCATGGCGATCGGTACGTAAATCATCCAGGCCCCCACTTGAATGCATTCAAAAAAATTCATTCAAATCGATCTAGCCGTTTAGTTGCAGTATAGATAAATAACCTAGATACCGACTGCAGCGCCATCTGCCAGGCTGATTTGTGGATCTAAATCATCCAGGCCCCCACTTGAATGCATTCACAGAAATTCATTCAAATCGATCCAGCCGTTTAGTTGCAGTATAGATCCCCACTTGAATGCATTCACAAAAATTCATTCAAATCGATGCAGCCCTTTAGTTGCAGTATAGATGAATAACCAAGATACCGATTGCAGCGCCATCTGCCGTGCTGATTTGTGAATCTAAACCCTCCAGGGCGCCACCCAAACGCATACAAAAAAATTCATTCAAATCGGTCCAGCCGTTTAGGAGGAGTTCAGTGACATACACACGTACAGTAGAATTATATATATATATATATATATATATATATATATATATATATATATATATATATATATATGGTGATCCAAGACGCTCCATAAGCTTTTTTATTTCCAAGATATCAAACTCATTTTTTTTAACGATACGTCCGACTAGGACGCACATTTAAAAAAAAAAAATTTGGACGCGAAATTTCCCAAAATAAGATACACAACTGAGTTCTGTGTTTTTTAATGACAACATTCTCCGTTTTTGTTGTAGCTACTAAATTGTCGATATAACGCACCTAGATTTCTTAGATTTATCTGCAATAGTTTTCGACTTATGTCAATTCATGTGTGAACATAGTGACGTGCATAGATTCACAGAAAAATTCATAACTTCAGAACCATTTAAGATAAGTCAATCCACTTTTCTCCAGTCGATTCCCCAGGCTTCAGCGCGAAGCCGATGTTCCATCACCAACTACAACTACGATTTTTTTAATATGATAAATTACAAATAGCAATAACTCGACTTTTTCAAACGCAACACCCTATATTTGATTGCATCATTGCATTGCAGTTTACAAGAGCTTTTCGTCGATGAAGGATTTGTGGGGTCTACTTTGTGAAGTTGAAAAATGATAAATTGTGATGTTTTTTCGAATAAAAAGGAATCGAGTAGGTCGCTGTGGTCAAATTTGAAACATCCGTGTAATTTGTACACGACTGATTGCCAGTAATGAGATTCACTCGCGAAGAATCAATGAATATGCTCTACCTACTATATTGGCGAAGCTGACAGAAATCCTTCATTAGCAAGCAGAATCTACCATCAAAAGTATCAAGAAGCAATAACTCTACGGGTGTCTTCATTCCAAAAGTTGATAGATCAATTTGAACGCACTCATACCAATTATAGTTTGAAAAAACTTGAAAATCACGCATATATGGCAATAAGGACTAAACAGTTGAAAATCACAAGAATAAAGTTATTGACCAAAAAATTATCTTCTATGTAAAAAGCGTGAGCTGCTTGATATCGGTTATCTTAATATCATTATGGAAAGTGAGTAAAAAGCACCCAACGCTTTTTTACATAACAGAAAAAATGTTGGTCAATGATTTTATTCTTATTATTCCCAACTTTTCAGTCCTTACCGCCATATATGCAACTTTTCAGTCCATATTGCTACAGAAGACCAAAAAAGACTATGGGAGAAATACTCTTCGTCTGATTCATCCACATGAGATATTAATAACTGCATTTTGCTGAATATGCTGAGAACCAGTGCATTCGCTATATTTTTTACTTGTAAATTATGCTCAGAACGGTCTCATTGCATTCACCATATTTTACCAGTAGCCACTGGCGAGTTCCACTATTCACCTCCTGGCTCCATCATCAGATTGGCTCCAAGATACCCAATTATAGTATTGTTATCCAAACTACATATACCTACCAAGTTCCATTTCAGTACGACAATTAGAAGTAGGTTAAAATTAACTACTAAGATTTCATTACATTGATTGTTAGTTACAAGTGAAGCTGATAAAAATAATTAATAAAAAACTTTTTTAAACGCAAGATTTATTCAAAAGCACTTAAAAATACGCAGGTTATTCCATGAGTTCTAGATTCAAGAGCTTATCGCGCAAAGTTTTCAGTTCGAATACAAAAGCGACAAGCTTTTGAATCTATAACTCACGGAATAACCTACGTCACACATCCAAAACAATAATATTTCAATTTTAAGTGTATTTGAAAAGGTTTTTCATTAATTATTTTATTTTGTGCTTTTTAGTACTCAAGTACGCCTTAGTCTATGCATTTTGTTAAAGCATCGTTATTATGAGGCATTCTTCCTGTTAGTTCTGAGCTATCTAGTCCTTCAATGAGGAGACCATCTAAAAATTAACTCATCCGCCATCTTGGAATTGCCATCTTCAATTCATAAATTATATCTGAAAATCAATAAATTCATAATCTCCGACCCCAAAAACTCCCACATACCAATTTTGAATAGAATCGGACCATGAACACAGATATCATCGGCCATCTTGGAGCCTTATTTTGATTTTATATAAATTTTGAAGAAAAATGCATAATCTTCAATCCTGAAAACCCCCACATACCAATTTTGAATCAATAGGACCTAAATCTCGTCCGCCATCTTGGAGCGCTATTTTGTTTTTTTCTTTAACAAAAATTTCATGAGCCAATTTTTTAAAAACTCATAATCTCCAACTCCTAAAACCCCCACATACAAATTTTGCATAGAATCGGACCATAATCACAAAACTCCCCCACCATTGTGGAGCTACTTTCCAAATAATGAATTTTGACAAAAAATGCATGATCTCTCACCACGAAAACCCCCACATGCCAATTTTCAATCGAATCGGACCATAATCACAAAGTTCTTCCGCCATCTTAAACCGTCATTTTGTTTTTTTTTCTCTAACAAAAATGTTATAATGCATTTTCACAAAAATTATGAACACCTGCTGAATTTCAACTCGATCGGATGTCGGCAAGTGCTCCAAAAATGGATTACAAATTTTGAAACGGAAAGAATGACAGAATGACAGAATGACAAACTAACGAAGCAAGTTAAATAAAAGCTTGTAAAACGCGTTTTATTATAAAAAAAAATTGTCATGCTTTTTTTCATTTTCGTGACTAAAATGTGACCTATTTCAACTCAAATTAGTGAGAGAAGCTGTACTTTTAATCACTAGTGATCAAACATCTTTTTTTAACAGGTGTTTGAAAGTGTTACCTAGGTTACCAATAAACAACCATCATACACATTAGTCATAGCGCAGCAATGGTGTCGAATTATTCATATCGAATAGGCTCCATTTGACAAATCTGTAAATCTGAATCGATATTTCACACGGCCTTCTGCCGGTGCTGCTACAAATATATTTGGGTATTTATTGCAGAAATTAAATCATAGTTCCTACACGAATCATTCTTTGGAACGCTTATACGAAAAAATATTGTATGCAGCACGTACGCAAATGATTTTCGCGGACTCATTTTCATTTTACAGACTCGGCTAGTGTATCGTCCGTAATCATTACCCCCCACCTACCAATTTTGAATCGAATCGTACGATAATCACAAAACCCGTCCGCCATTTCGTTTTTTCCTCTAGTGCATTGCCACAGGAATTATGAACACCTGCCAAATTTCAGCTCAATCGGATGTCGGCAAGTGCTCCAAAAATGGATTACAAATTTTGAACCGGAAAGAATAACAGAACGAATGACAGAATGAATACGAACGAAGCAAGTTGAATAAAAGCTTGTAAAAAGGAAATTGTTGGTGGTCAGATAAATGAGGAGAATAGTGCTATAGGAAAATCCTCACCTAAACACTAGGAAAATAGCAGCGGAAACGGATATTTCATAAAGTATTGTGAACAGATAACATTAACTTTTTGAAAATTCACTACTTTGTGTACACGACGATTCCAAATAGAAAATTAAAATTCTGTATTTCGTGTGTTTTTTTTTAAATTTAATATAGAATTTTAATTTTTGATTATTTTTTTCCCTGATTTTATTCTATTCCACAATGTAAATTATCTCTACTATGTATCACAGTGCCTTGTAAAAATGATCCATGTTTCAGATTTTGATGCCAGTGCCAAATTTCCAGAAGGAGTGAATCAGGGAACACTTTTTAGTTTGGGAAATTTTGACGAATGCTATGGTTATGTCGACCATTATGATGATGTTGTTCATTATGGAAAATACTGTTTAGGATTCCTGGGTATTGGCAATAGCAATGTAAGATAATAAAAATGAAATATTAATATCGAAATGATTACAGCTACAATTTCGAACGTAATTGTTCCTTTAAATTCGATAATTTTGTTTGGAGGAATTAGAAAAACGCTAATCGGTTGAATAGTACTTCAAACTAAAAACTCCAAATATAATACTGTTTCTTACACTAGGGAGTAGAAACCGGCGGTATCCACGAAATTTTCTACCAACGTTGCTTACAGGGTGAAAATTCAAGATTTTACAAAAAAAAATTTTTTTCGAAGATATCGTTAGCATTTTGTCGCTTAAAAAAACGAGTTGATTGGCATTCACGAAATTTTCTGCCAACGTTGCCCACAGGGTGGAAATTAGAAGTTTCACAATAATAAAATGATTCATATTATAGAAAACTATGCATACTAACAACTATATATAATGCACTCGGGAGTAGAGTCCGGCGGCATCGATAAAATGTTATGCTTACAGGGTGAAAATTCAAAATTTTCCATTTTTTTCGAAAATTATGCATATAAAAACTTCAAAAGGAGATTTAGGAAAGTCTTTAAAAATTTCAATTGAAAAAAAATTAAAATTTTTACAGATTGGAAATTTTTCCAAAAATAAAATGTTTTATTTCTCGAAAACTATGCATACTAACAACCTCAAATGTTGCACACAGTCAGTCAATCGGGAAAGAAGTTGCGCTTCATTCATTAGATTTTCAGCCAACTCTGCTTATAATGTGGAAATTAGGAATTCAACAAAAGTTAATATTTTTTACAGAAAACAATACATATTCACAACTTCAAATGTTCTATAGATATGGTCCATTGTAGATGAAGTCTAGTGGTATCAATGTCATTTTCAGTACACAATGGTTACATAGTGAAAACCATACATTGGTTAGTTGAAAATAATTACAACATAACCATAACGATTTCAGTTGATCTCCCATGTCAATTTTGTGAAGGTCTTCATTCAGACAAGAGAAGGAAAATTGGTTTCTATTCTTTATATAGATGATGGTGCTCCTGATAATATGGCATCTCCCAATGAACTCCACATATTTCAATATATTCGGCAGAAGGTTTACATTTCATTGATAGTTTTCATATTAACGAGAATTCCGTAATGCATATCGAATAACGTTGGTAAATATTTTTATAAATTCGAAAATCTGAATGATCTCTGTTGAGTTTTGTTGATCCAACTTTCCAATAATTTTCCATTGGATTATTCATTTTTCTCAATGCTTGGTTAATTCCTATCAAAATGATATGTTTGTGGTTGGCAACTGGAATAACTGGTGGTTGGCTACTGGTGATAACAACTGTTGTAATATATCGAATAAAAAAATTATCAAAACCTTTTCTACATCTCATCCCAGAATTGGATCGATCTAGATATTCTAATAATTGTTATTCCTTTAAACGTGAATATGAATATATCACACCATGATATATCTGTTATCTATAACAAACCTTGGTTTTGATAGTGGTGATTATGGACACACTCTATTGTAGAATTATTAGTATCCAATAAATAGAAATGTGGATCAATATTTTTGAATAATATAGATACTTTAATATACCTCGACAATGCCATGTTCGCCAATCTTCTAAATGCCCGCAGAATTATTTCTTCTAGGGTGGCTGGGGCTGTTGCATAGTAAATATTTTCTTTAACATACCCCCACATGAAGACATCAAGCACCGTGAGATACGGTGAGCAGGCAGGCCACAGTACTGGACCATTGGTTGCAATAACTTGATTATTAAATGCTCTATTAAGTAAGAGTACGAACTTCTCTGGTATTATGAGTGGGTACTCCATTTTGTTGGAAACTGCTGAAGGTAGAATATTTAGATTATCCTTGATTTAATTTTGAAAAAAACCTACGGACCTAACCCCTGTTAAATAACCTTGAAACAATATTGGCCCAATTATTATGTTCCCAACGATACCAGCACATACATTGACGCCATATCTTCCTTGAAAGTTATCCTCCCTCATTGCATGTTCCGCCTCTCGACTTCCTTTCTGCCTAAAACGATTCTCAACATACGGAAAATACTGATGGGCTGGATGTTGCCGATTGGAATATCTCTGAGCATACAACTCAGCAGCATTCCTTGAATGTATATGACATTCTCCAAATATTAATAACATATCCCTTTTTCACTTTGAGTATACATTATTTTGAAGAAAAATTAAACTGAAATTTAACGAAAATTAAGAAACTTTTACTGTCTGCTCTGTGCTCTGGCAGAACATGTAAATGAATTTGATGAACTACGATTCAGTGGAAGTGACAGAGACACATACATACATCTAAGAGAACATTCTTTGAAATGGCTTTCATTTCCCAACAATTGTATAAATAAAAAAACAGATATTAACCATTTGAGTGAGATTTACTCTTATTTATTGTCTTTAGATATCAATCAAATTTGACACAATGTAATATCAAATAATAGTTCTTTTTAACATTACCGCCACCTGGCAACATCAGTTAGTACTGATCTAAGAGGTGGCACCACTGTAACTACTTCCAAGTGACACCCGTCAGGTGTCGTTGGCATAAATATAATTGCGAGATTCATTCCTAACCTGTCAGTTTCACTTGGCAAACCACATAGAGAACACATTTATATTCATATAATTTTAAACAACGCTAATGTGGTTGTAGTAACTTTGAGCTTCGTTCTATTCCTGGATCTTCGTTTTCCTCTTTTGTATCACTATGTTGGATGAATATGTTTAACATCATTGAAACCAACCTCAACAAAGTTGTGAGTAGCATAATGTGTCGCATTTGAATATGTATTATTATTGGTTTTCCATCTATTGTAGTCTCGCTGATGATGGAAAAAAAATCCGAAAGCTTAAAGAGTTTACTTTTTCATTGCAGTGATAGATCAGAAATAACCAATTCAAACCAAATCTGCCGCATTTTCGCAAAATACCGCACCCCCTATAATAACCATGGGCTTTTCTTTTTGTTAATAATTAAAGAAATAATTACAATAATAAGAAAGACTTCTACAGCTTTCACTTTCTGTTTTGGAAATCACTTACTAAAGAAAAATATAGTAAAGGGGTATTTTTCAAGCTATTATTTAGTTTTATTCGTTAGTTCGTTTGTTTGTTAGTTTGGGTCAAATCTTGCAAGTGAATTTTACCACCCAAAATAGAGAAAATTGTGGCAAGAATAATTTTCTCGTTGCATAATGGACGATATAACCAAACAACTCACCAAGCATCTAATCGACCCCTTGTCGAGAAATCGAATAATGACAGTCAAACCAAGGAACCCATATTAACAATTCTCTCCAAACTAAACAGAGCCGTTTCAAACTCATGTTTGATGATAAGGACATCAAAATAACCTAACCATAAGAAAAATCTACAAGGAAATATTCCTTTGATTTACATCTCGCAAACTTTGTTCATGGTACCTTTTCCTGTTACTATTCCGATAAGGAAAAAATATATTGTTTTTTTTTTGTTCAATGAAGAAGACCCGTTTAAACGTAAACAAATAAATGTAAGGAAACCAAACCAAAACATCATGTAATTTTTTAAGAAAAATAAAAATGAACCTCATCCCCACGAAAATGATCTACATACCAATCGATAGGTTCAAGAAATATATATATATTATTATATGTATTATATATATATATATATATATATATATATATATAAATATATATTTATATATATATATATATATATATATATATATATAAATATTTATATATTTATATATATATATATATATATGTATAATTATATATACAGAACTAGAAGTAGAATGGTTCTGAAAATTTCTAGAGACGGTGGAGGAAACATGAATGAAAATGAAAATTCAACAATTTTTTTTTGTGAAACTGTTTCAATAGGACACCCTGTATTGATTTGTTCGAAATTATGAACAGGATGTTCATAAAATCAGATGTGGAATCATCTGCGACTGAAAGATAAACTTTAGTCACTATCTTCCATCTTTCAAGATAACCTCTTGGGAAGTATTCATTTTGAAAAGGGAAACAGTCTCAATTGAAAATTGAAAAAAATATATTTTCTGATAATTGAAGAATCTACGACAATAATGAAATTAATTTTTGCAATATCAAACCATGAACAACTAATTCTCCGGCTAAAGCCACGCTGGACATTGAACTACATCTGATAGATATTGAGAAAGGACCCAAACTCAAAAGAAAAAATCTGAAGGTGGAAATTTGCATTTTCATCCAGATAGTTATTTTATTTTTTATTACAGTCTCCATTAAGAACTTCCATAAATGAATGAGGCAAAGGAGAATTTCATCAAGAAATCATTTGTAACATTGATGCAAGAGAGGCATCACATTCATTATTAGGTCTTCAATACATTCCTGTCAACGAAAATGCTGAAGCACTAAGCACCAGCTCGAGAGCACAGTGCAATGGCTCGAGAGCAAAGTGCTTACGATAATATATAATATTACATAAATGAACACACCTATTACACCAAACAAACAAACATCTATATCCAAGCAAGAATATAAACAAAAATCGTATATAACATATATTCAAATATGCACATTTTGTCACGTACATTTATCGTTATTGTTTGGTGTAATAGGTGTGTTCATTTATGTAATATTATATATGATTGTATATGTTTATATGTGTATTATATAAGTTTTGAGTGCTTCACGAGCACTAAACACAGTGCTCTGATGAATAGTGAGTGATTCAGTTGAATCTATATGTTAAATAGAGATGATACAACAAAAACTTCCATATGTTGGCGGAATACATCATTTAAGTAAACTCGAATTCGAATTAGAAATATATATATATATATTGAAACATGAAACATTAAAAAAAAAGTGGTTTCCCTTAGTAATCATTGTTTTGCGTGTCGTAACCATTCCAAGCTATTTTATCGAATAAACAATCCAAAAATGTGGAAAAAACGTTCCGTAGTGCCCCTAAATAAATATGTGTTGAAATATTTTATTAACAATGCTGTCAGAAGTATTTCTCATTACCTTGCATAAGTGTGATAATAGGTGTTGATACTGTATTCGCTTGTGTCGTTCCTATATATCCAAGTTAAAGTTGAGAGTTGTGATACAATTCAAATGTATTACATTATTGTCCATGATGATATAAACATCCAGGGGTCCATACATATCTATCTATATATATATATATATATATATATATATATATATTTTTCAATCGTCTTATGGATATTTTCTGTTGATTCTTGGAATTAGGGTGCACATTTTTTGGCAAAACTGATGCCACAAACAAATCGAACCATCATATTGAGATTTTATCAATAACCCTCCTAGTAGAAAACAATATGATGATGTGACACATAACTTTTTTTTAACATGTTGATTTTTTTGTAGGTAGGTAATAAATACCATCAATAATTTGATAACTCAAAAAAACTCACTAAGTAGTATGATACCGGCACGACTAGAGATCGATGAACGATAAATTAAATACCGCTACTTATTTGAGGTTTTACGCAGAGCAGACAAAGACAAAACACAAGACCAGATGAAAACGCGTTTACTCACAGAGCATGTTCATATTGTTAATAGAAGGAAACAGATCGGTAACCATCAACGTGCAAGTTCCATTCGTGATTCGTTTTCGCAACGAATCAGTTACGTCATATTTCTCAACCACGAAACGTATCTTCGACTTCCCCATGGTATTGAAATATTGCTATAAATAAATCACCAATATGTTTTGAAGATGTCTCAAAGTTTGTTTGGTACGAAATGAAGCTGCGATGATTTTTCGGGCTGTATTAGTGACAATGCTTATAATAACATCGCAATATTATGTCTCAGTAACTTATAAATGATGTTTTCTCAGAAATGTCGTCACGGATACAAGAAATAAACCTTAATAAACCTCCCGGGTATGTTTTTTGCTCAGTGGGTTATATAAACTATTTCATTATTCAAACGTTATCTCATGATTACTTCATCAGCTGCTATGCAATACTGAAGACAGTTAAATTGTACTATTTCCCAACATTCAGAAACAAAACTATTCATTTATAAAAATGAAATACACATACAATAAGTAATATTTTCACTTTTCTCTTCCTTCCTCTGCTTGTGGGAAATTGTGGCTTAGTTAGTGGACTATGTAACTGACCGCTTGCCCTCCTGATGGGGCCAAGGGTCAGCCACTGCTGTTGTTAACAGGTGCCTTCAGGATATATCTGCCCTGTTGGAATTTCTGAAAATTCGTTTAGAAGATGCCTCCTGCTATTCGCTTATGCATCTATTTTCTCATGTACTGATTCCGAGAATTCTGCATTTTTTTTATACTTTTTTTTTGTGAACATATTGCTGGAAAATGATTCTTAAAACCAGCTTCGAAAAATGCTAGGGGGGGATTTAACCATTTTCCCTTTGTTGGGTTCGTGCTTTTGATACAGGTCTTTAAAGTTATTCTTGTTCTAAAATTACCCTATATAAGTTCAAGCCTAGGAAAATTACCCCGTGCTTTCGTGGTTGATTTGCGCGATTGTTTGTTATATCTGATGGGAGCGGACTTCTAGGAAGATGGTACCTGTGGAATTGGTCAGAAATTTGTTCAATGAGATCCGTGATTTTTTCAACTCTCGCCAGCTCGCGCAGGTGATTCAATCGAATCGGTTACTATTAGTAACAATACAAAGTGCTTTGTTCTGCAACCTTTCAAATCTCGAGAGATGAGTTTTGGGCAGGCTGCAGAATATTGGGCGGGCGTATGTCATTTCAGGTCGAATGATTCGCTAGTAAATGCGAGTTTTGTTATCTAGCGATAGGTTAGAGTTGCGTGCAATGAGGGGGTGGGTGCGCTCAATCGCCGCCGCTTCCCTCTGCAACGCTGACGCTATATGGTTGTGCAGGTTCATACGCCTGTCTGATTCCACCCCCTGGTACCTCTCTGAGGGCTTCTTCGTCACCGTGCTATTTTCGACCCTCAGCTTCCCGAGAATTTTCACGTTAGTGACGTTGAAGTTGACGACCTCCGTTTTATTGGGATTGAGGTTGATTTTATTATTCTCCAGATATGGTATGACCAACCTATTCAGATGAATCTGGAGCTGCTTGGTAGCCACTTCGCTATAGAACGAGTGGGCATAGATCACGGTATCATCCTCGAACATACCCGTACTCGTCCGAGCGATGGTCGTACCAATGGAATACAAAATCGGTGACAACGAAGACCCCTGTGGGACTCCACTCCAACTGCATGTTCCAGTGAACTGGTACCATAGACATTCACCCTGAAAGTCCCCTCCGTCAGGTACGACTCTAAGATCTTTAGGAGGTGAAAAGAAATGTTTGCCTCTACCATTTAAACGATCAACCCCTCTGTCCAGACCATATCAAACGCTTTCTGGGTATCCAGCAGAACCATTACTGTGTTGAGGTTACTGCGGAAGGCTCTCTTCACCCCGTGAACGACTCGGGCTACTTGCGTGGTAGTTGAGTGGCCCCTCCTGAACTCGAATTTTTCAGGCGGGATTACTTTTTCTGTCCACCACCTTGGCGATCTCACTGAGAAGTGAGATAGGCCTGTAACTTTCTAGGTTATTTTTGTTTTTCCTCCCTTTTAGTAAAGGAATCACTTCGGCATTCAGAAAACGAGTAATATGGCATTCCATTCCCAGAGCTTATAATCCTTCTTTCAGGAATTTCCAGTTCTTGATTTGATGTTTATGAAGAATGGAACTTTTGGTATGAATACAGGATTCTGTCTCAGCAGCCGATGCACAAAAGAAGATTTCTCTAAATTATTTTACAAACATAGTTTTACGGAAACTTTATGCTACTCCAAGGAGGCAGAAAACAAATTGACGCCAGGAGGATTCGTAACTATGTGAGTTGTCGTTCTCATTGCTATATAGTTTCACATTTCTATTAAAAATATTTCTTCATCCAATCCCCTGAATATTTCTGAAGTGAAACATCGTTAGGCCCGCTAAGGGGTAACTGAATGCTATTGATACGTATGCGTAACGGAAGTGAACAACCAACATGTAGACCAATCAATAGATATTTTTTCGTGACAAAAATACTACCAGGAAACCATCATACGAAAGACGGTCCGTAGTTATATCCTGTTATGTTTCCTACTCCAAACTGTCATTGCTGAATTTGTTATAACATTTAGAAGCATTTTTTATTTTTTATCGTTTTTGACTTGTAACTTGAAAACTAATGAAGCTATCTCGATACTCTCGATGAACGAATTGTAGAGAATCAATTGAATTATTAGTAACGGAGAAAAACCGGGAAAACTGGAAAACATTCGCGTTTTAAAAAAAAGTCAGTACACCATCATTCCTTTCTGAAACTGTACAATCAACACATAAAGCTCTCTATGATCAAAATAACCGAATCAAAATGACAATCTGCTGGATATTCAGATATATCTGAAAAAGCTTTAGTATTCTCTCGATTGCTTCGTAAAATTCGGAAAGGCCTAACTTTCCCTTTTCTGTTAAACGCAGGATTGTATAGTTACATCCTGCACATGCATCTAGATCCATTTTTTATCTCTCGATATTTCTCACGCCAAGTGACATCTAGATCTTAACAATTTCATTAACGTGTTGCATATTACCGAGCACTATTATCAAAATATCCGTATCTGAGGATCTGATAAGTACGTTAGAATCCGTCTCGATTTTGCATCGTGAAACACTCCTCGCGAAGCGAACACGAAAGATTCATAACTTTATAACTGTGCCATTCAATTTTTATAGCTGAAGCATACGGTTCATGTGCCAATTGAAGAGGTCATTCCATCATTTGCTCAGTCGTTTGTCAAGAAATTCACAGGCGTCTCTTGCAATTTTAAATTTTGCAATTCAGTTCTAAAATCTGCAGGACGTTCTTGATCGGGTCCAAGGATTTGTTATTACCAACCTCTCGTCGTACCACGCAAAAAGCGTTCAGTATCTTTGATAAAATGAGAAAAATATCTATCAAAAGACTGTGGAAGCTCTCGTTTGCAAAACAGTCTGTAAAATTTGCTTAGTGACATTTTTCAGAATAAGTAAGGCACATTTTTCCTCGCGTGAAGCACGAATAAGTTTTATTACGATTACAAGCAAAGCAATGGACTACAATCGCAGGTCGAAAAAGAATATGCATGCCAGTAGTATAATATGTTATACGCCGAGGGGAAATAAAAGGAAATTTAAATGCGTCTTAGGACGATGAAAAGCAGTTTACTGCTATAAACTTCAACGGCCACTTAAAATGACTTGTCCGACAAGTTCGTTGTAAAGGACAATTTTTTTACCCTCAGTTTGGAGTCTCAAATAATTTGCAAGATTTCAAGTGTGATCAACGAGTACAATATTCGAAAATAAATTACATCCTCGAGTACTTGTAAGTGGTGGAAGGTCCCACTTTACACCTGTATGCCCATTTTTTGTTTTTCCACGATGTCAAATGATTACATTGCAAAAGCTCAAGTGTGATGAAACTGGCATTTTTTTTATAACATATTATAATCATTGCCGACAACAAAAGTTCTACAGGTGCATTATAAGCGGTCTCTTTTAGTTATGTTCATAACTAAAATCGACGAAAAAACTTCGTTAGGAAAGTGATGAAATTGGCACAGTTTTTCTGTCGCCAGCTCCCGGAATGTCACATTTACTAGAATCATAATATTAAAAAATATATCGAAAAACCTCACGGTTTGTTTGAAATGATTTTTCAAAATTGTTGTTTTTCAATTTGTTTTTCGCAGTGCCTTTCTAAGATGACATCATGTTCGGCAAAATACTTGAGATGATGTAGGCAAAAATTCGGAATTGGCGTTACTTTCTCGTAAGTGGTCTGGTAGGTATAAATTTGTCGAATTCGTGGCTGAGTCACTTTTTGTCTCCAGATGGATCGAATGGCCACGAATTTATCGACGTGATAGGTCCCGACAAATTCGATAGATTCTGATATACAGGGTGATTCAAAAGTACTTTGACGAACTTCAGGAGGTGATTCCTCACAATATTCCAATCTGAATTGTCCAAATAAATGTATGTCCGGAAACGCTTCGTTTCCAAGATAGAGGCTGTTGAAGTTTTATTTTTATTTTCGTTTTTTTTAATAAGTTTCAAATTACTGACCTTAACAGAACGAAAATTGATATTGGGAAGTTTTTTGAGGTGTCAAATTCGAACCCAATGTTATTATTGCTCTTACTCGTAGGGGGCGCCACCTACACGTCTTTTTCTCTTTTGAAGATTCATAACTTTTTTCAGCGTACTTCTAGCACATTTTTTCAGTAAAAAAATTACTCTATCACATCTTCCTAAAATAGCTACCCCTGTTACAAGTCGCTATAAGCAACCGTTTTGTAGATATTTGGACTTGAAAATTTCAAGTCGATTATTTGATAATCGATGCATATTATTACAATTATTTTGCATTTTTCACAAGAATGCTTAGGAAATGAATTTGACGTGGGTGCCACCTATTCTATTTATTTTTACTCGTTTGAAATATTTTTATTTCAAGAAATGTTGAATATGTAGAATAAAATAAAACGAAGGAAACTGAACTGTATTCAAATAAATTGTTCAAAGTGTCCACCTTCAGCGAAGATACAGGCATTCAGTCTTCTAGTCATTGAATCTCGTACCCGCTCAAAAATTATTGGTGTGTGTCTTATTGTTTCACAGGCGTCTACTATTAGGTTTCTTAGATCTTCCTCGTTTACTACTGGAGTTTTATAAACTAGTGATTTCAAATGTCCCCAAAAATGAAAATCTAGCGGGTTTAGGATTCGGGACCTTGGTGCCTACGCCTGGTTAGGTTCTTCTACACCTATACCGATCCAACGATTTGGATAGACAGTGTTGAGGAATTCCCTGGCTACAACGCTTAAATGGGCCGGAGCCCCATCATGCATAAACCACATGCGGATACGAATTTCTTATGGTACATTCTGAAATAGTCCCGGCAATTTACTTTCCAGAAAGTCTCTGTAAGTTGCGCCATTCAGTCGGAACGGAAGAAAGAAAGGACCTATCAAGTAATTATCAATTAATGTCGCCCATACATTTACAGACAATTGATACTGATAATGTCTTTCACTAACTGCGTGCGGATTTTCCAGAGCCCAAACATGGTTGTTAAGGAAGTTTGTGATAGCATTTCGGTAGAAGTTTGCCTCGTCCGTGAAGAGTACATATCTTGAAAATTGAGGATTTCCAGCCAATTTTCTCAAAAACCGCTGACACATAGTAATGTCTCGTGACAAAAGAGCTTTTACCCTCTGAATATGGTATGGATAAAATTGTTGATCGTGAATCATTCTCCAAACTGTGGACTGAGTAGAATTGAGAGCTTCGGCAATTATTATTTTACTTGTTTCTGGATTCTCCCCGAGAGCGTTCAAAACAGCTTCTTCCAATTCTGGGGTTCGGACTGCTCGTGGTCTTCCAATAATATCAGCTGCCCTCTTAAACCTACCTGTTTCTGCCAAACGACGGTGAAGACTGGTAAATGTTGGAGCTGAAGGCAGTACTCGATTAGGAAATCGCTCCTGGTAAATACTTCTTGCTTCGCGCGCATTGCCATTCGCAAGGCCATAAACAAAATGCATATCGGCTAAATGAGCATTATTGTTTAAATAATCCATCTTTTCAAAATTAGTGTTTTAAAACTTACAGATACTTCAACGATAAAGACAGTTGGATATCCGTGAAGCTGGTTCCGCAGGGTATATAGAACCAAAATCCTGTTTTGCTCCCGATGTGGCTTGAATGTGTAACGAAGTTACTATTTTCCCGCTATATTTATCAGCCAAAAGCTCCCTGTAAGGAATTAAACCCCGCTTGAAAGTAATAATAGGTCTAGAAATACCATTCAGGTTCGTGATAAATCCGTGAATCACCCCTAACACGATAAATAGGCTAAACACCCTCCGTAACTCACGCCAATACCGCGAGCGTGGTTGTGGAGAACGAATGATTGAAACAAAGCAATCGTACGTCACCCGCCCCAATCTGGAGTAAGCACTTGAATCGAACGCAAAACTCGAGAATAAAAGTTTCCACAAAGGATCGCATTCATTCACGTACGAGCCAACAGTCCGATCGCCACCCAGCATAGTTGAGTCTAGACAGAGACGCGCGCACCGATCTGACGTCACAGCAGTCGCCACCGAGAACATGACACTGTCTCCGAGCAGCCGTTGACGTCACGAGGGAAGGGAGGCCGATATTCTGGACGTTGGATCAAATGCTCGAGAGAGCAGGCAGTCGTTCCGAAGCAGCGAAACCAGCCAACACGCCAAGGAGAGAGTTCCGCCAGAAGGACGAGAGTACAGAGGAGGCGCACGCACCAAGCTGACGTCACAGCTGTCGCCACCGAGAACATGACACTGTGTCCGAGCAGCCGTTGACGTCACGAAGGAGGGGTGGCCGATATTCTGGGTAATTATTCTGTGAAGGTATAATTTGTATCGCAAACGACAGAGTCCACAAAACGGCGCGCGCATATAAGTCGATCAGGAGGGATTCGGAAAAGAGGGAGAAGCTGGCCGTAGTTCCGTTTTGACAAATTTCAAAGAATTAGTAGCTTGCCCAGCCCAGCAGAAGCAGCCACGCGTCCGACTAGTATCCAGAGTGTGAGCCAAAGACCGAAGCAGTCCACGACCGTCCCGGGCCTTGCCGAAGCAGTGAGATCAGAGTTTGGTAAATATGTTGTATCAGGTAAAAGACATCAGGAAATGTTTGTAAGTACCGCAGATGCGACGTGCGCATGATCGTAAGAGGCACACATTCATTTCAATACTGTGCTGGTAATTTCTGCATACGAGTCCGTACAATACCCACCCCCCACCGCAGAGCTTTTGGTTGTTAAGTTTACCCCGCTTGCTTGAAAACACCCTCCTTGCTTTCTCTTTATATAGTGCTTGCCATGTATTCATTTGTTGTGATAACTTGAGGTCGCCGTCAGCCGCCCTCACTGTATTTCAGTATTTTTAATATACCTGTTTATCCTGTTCTTCGTATTCTTTCATTGACAATTTTGAGTAGAATTTTAACATCTAGTGCGCAGTCGCCACCCAGGTTCGAAACCCAGTTGAAGGCAATTAAAGCCTGCCTTGCTGGCCCTGTTACAGTGTCACGACTATATTGACCCCTGGAGTGTCTTTCTTCACTGAGACTGCCCGGAGCAAAAGTGGCCTTTTCCACTATAAAGTTAAAGGTGGCGCCCGAGAAAACCCGAGAACAGTGAAAAGCGCCAAGGTTTGATATTAGGGGAAGAAACCCTGACAAATTGGCGCCCGAGCAGGACCGTTTTATATTATATCGAGACCTGTCATTTTTGACAGATGTCAACTTCGACTCAAAAGAGAGTCAATATGCCGAGTGACCCCTCGTTTAATAGGTTTCCGGGGGTGTAGAACCGATTACCGTCATCCGTTTCCTTTTCAGGTTAACCATTCACGAGATACGTGGGTGAAGAGAGAGAAAGCAAGCTCGTACGATAAAGACAGTTGGATATCCGTGAAGCTGGTTCCGCAGGGTATATAGAACCAAAATCCGTTGAAGTCTACCGACCTGTCATCTTTGACAGATTGTCAAACTCGGCTCAGGCCAGGTCCGTGCCCCCAACAAATTATCGAGTGCGCAGAAGCGCTCCCCGCATCCGTTCGTCAATAGGAGGTACGGTGCCCAAGATACGAGCACCAGACAAGGAGTTGAGTTTCGACTGTGAACCAAGTAAGACGTGCAAGCTGAGAAAGTTGAGTACCGACTGCGAACCAAGTAAGACGTGCAAACTGAGGAAGTGGAGTTTCGACTGTAAGACAAGTAAGACGTACGAGTTCCAAGTATTCGCCGAAGATGCCGACAGGACTAGGAAGCCCCATCGCCGTGCCAGTGACCACCACAGACCCCGCCGGATGCCCCCTACCGCTGAGTCCAGGTACAGGAAGTGACCCCAACGACACCCGCGTCGGATGGGTGTATCAACTACGGAAAGAGGAGCTAGACACCGAGCTCGCTAGATTTCGCTTGGATCTAACCGGCACCGTCGACGAGAAGCGAAGGAGGATCATAAAATTTCTCCGAGAAGGACGAGCAGCATCACCCGCACCGACCGTCATCAACCTGTTCCCGTTCCCCACGACGACCACGACAATCGCACCGCCGCCCGTATTACCCACCATTACAGTGACGAGCACTGGAAACCCGATCATGAGCAACGTGCTCACAGGGACCCCAGTGGGAGCACAGGCCGCCCCACTGCCGCCTACTACGAGTGTAGGGATGGCACCATTGAGAGTAAAGGACTGGAGAGTGACCTTTAATGGACCAACGACCCCGCCGCCTTCCTCGAAAGATTGAGGAGATCCGAGAGTCCCAAGGCATCACCGCAGACCGCCTCCTGCAAGCTATGCCAGAGTTACTGGAAGGGATGCCGGCCCTCTGGTTCAGAAACAACCGGGCATGCTGGCCGAGATGGGAAGGCTTTTGCACCGCCTTTCAGGACTTTTTCTTCCCCGTCAACTACCGAATTGACCTGGAAGCGGCTATCAGCAGGAGGACACACAGCCTGAGAGAGAGTATGACAGCCTACATCACGGACCTGCAGACCATGATTCGCCGCCATGGTGGAATTCCGCCAGACCAGGAGTTGAACTGGCTGTACCGCAACCTGCACCCAGAATCCCGGCGAGAAATCAGAAGGACGGACTTCAACAATGTCCATGAATTCGCCAAAGCTGCCAGAGAGTACGAGCTTTTGCGAGCCGAGATTGAGCAAGCTCAGAGGACGACTCCATCCCCGCGTTTGGCACCATACAGGACCCCGGCAGCCCCACCAGTGGTCACTAGGCTTGCCCAACTAGCCACACCGCCCCCTAGGAGCCCAGTAGCCCAGCCGGTCATGAGCCAAAGCAGCCCAGTCAACCGCCGCCCCATCGAAGAAAACCGAGAGTGTTGGCGATGCGGGCAGACAGGGCATTTTAGGAGCCAATGCCAATCAGCCCCAAGGATATTCTGCTCCCGATGCAAGCGAGACGGAGTATTGTCTCGTGATTGCCCATGCCCACGGCCGGAAAACCAAAACCACGACTGGAGGTACGTGCAGCCCCGCTCCCATGACGCCTCACCTACCGCCATCATCGCTACCATCGACCACCGACCGCATCTTTCCGTCAAGATTCCCGGTGGCACCGCTGAAGCGATGATTGACACAGGTGCCGTAATCTCCTATGTCGGCGACAGGATAGCCAGGCAGTGGAATCTGCTAGGAGTACCGAAAACTCCAACTGCTACGAGTTCCGCCCGACTGGCCAATGGAGAAACCGTTACCATCCCCGTAACGTATCACGTGGAGATCCGAGTTGGAGAACACCGCTTTGAGGAGTGTTTTGGACACCTGAGTGGACTGTCATCCGATATGGTCCTAGGAATGGACATATTGAGGAAAAGGCAGTTTGGACTCGACCTAGGAAGTGGCCAAATCTTGGTAAAGAACCAACCCATTGCAAGGGAAGCTGGACCCCTACCGTGATAACCAATGAGCGTTCTAAAATCCAGAGCCCATAAATCAGCGATACCGACCCCAAAAACTTGCAAGACTTCCAACAGGACGAGTTACGCCCATTCGAGGACATTCATGGGGTAACGCCGCTGGTAGAACATAGGATCCGTCTCCTAAATCCAGGCCAATAAAGCAGCGATACCGACCCCAGAATCCCAGGATGCAGGAAGTTTTCAATCCCAAAGCTGACAGAATGCCACAGGAGAACATCATAGAACCCTCCGAAAGCCCGTGGAGCTCGCCAGTAGTCATCGTCCGAAAGAAAGATGACGAGCCGAGGTTTTGCAGCGACTTCCAGAAAGTCGATTCCGTCTCCATGAAGGATGCGTACCCGTTGCCGTTCACCAACACCTTCTGGACCGATCAAACCGCCACCCGAAGACCAGGACAAGCAGCCACCGCCCCAGCAGCTCCGGAACCCCCTCTGACTCTATACCTACCCGTCAACAGGGAGCTGTGCTGGCACTGCGGTCAACCAGGGCACACACGCACCGTGTGCCAACGAAAACAGCCCCTCCTGTTTTGCTCCCGATGTGGCTTGAAGGATGTCCTCTCTCGGGAATGCCACTGTTCCGACCCAGCCGCCCAGAGGAGACCAGCCCAGAGGAGACCAGCCCAGAGGAGACCAGCCCAGAGGAGACCAGCCCGAAGGAGATCAGCACCCATGTCCATGTTGATGTCGTATCCTGACCCGCATATCCCCGATGCGGAAGTTCAGCACCCATGTTGATGTCGTATCCTGACCCGCATATCCCCGATGCGGAAGTTCAGCACCCATGTTGATGTCGTATCCTGACCGGCATGTCCCCGATGCGGATGTTCAGCACCCATGTCCATGTTGATGTCGTATCCTGACCCGCATATCCCCGAGGCGGAGGTTCAGCACCCATTAGCTTGATGCCGTAGACATACCCATAGGATCAGGATGCGGACGCCAGCATCCAATCCAGGAAGATTTTTTTTACTTTATTATTTGGGTATGACAATTTTTTATATTATTTTTTTTTTGACTGGTTATGTTTTCTTGTTGAACAATGATCATTGTACACAGTAGTCCTGTTTGTTGCTCTCCGGCAACCAGGCAAGAGTTTATTTTGTTTTTCATTTGGAAAAATTTGAGGTCCACATTTAATTTTATTTCATTCCGTAATTTATGTATCAGGTGGACCTACCCCGAATAAAGGGTTCGACTATTAGGGGGGGTAGGCACCTGGCGGGCTATACTGTTATATTCCGAATGGACCTGTTTTTTTTTTGTTAGAACATAAGGTTGCTAGCCGTCTAAGTTTTGAGAATGTTCACAGCAAAACGAGTTAGTTTTCAGGTCCCTCTGACCATACGAATGCATGTTAAAAAGAAAAAAAAAGTTTTTTCTTTTTCCCCGAAGTAGGAAGGGTGTGTAACGAAGTTACTATTTTCCCGCTATATTTATCAGCCAAAAGCTCCCTGTAAGGAATTAAACCCCGCTTGAAAGTAATAATAGGTCTAGAAATATCATTCAGGTTCGTTATAAATCCGTGAATCACCCCTAACACGATAAATAGGCTAAACACCCTCCGTAACTCACGCCAATACCGCGAGCGTGGTTGTGGAGAACGAATGATTGAAACAAAGCAATCGTACGTCACCCGCCCCAATCTGGAGTAAGCACTTGAATCGAACGCAAAACTCGAGAATAAAAGTTTCCACAAAGGATCGCATTCATTCACGTACGAGCCAACAGTCCGATCGCCACCCAGCATAGTTGAGTCTAGACAGAGACGCGCGCACCGAGCTGACGTCACAGCAGTCGCCACCGAGAACATGACACTGTCTCCGAGCAGCCGTTGACGTCACGAGGGAAGGGAGGCCAATATTCTGGACGTTGGATCAAATGCTCGAGAGAGCAGGCAGTCGTTCCGAAGCAGCGAAACCAGCCAACACGCCAAGGAGAGAGTTCCGCCAGAAGGACGAGAGTACAGAGGAGGCGCACGCACCAAGCTGACGTCACAGCTGTCGCCACCGAGAACATGACACTGTGTCCGAGCAGCCGTTGACGTCACGAAGGAGGGGTGGCCGAGTTATTCTGGGTAATTATTCTGTGAAGGTATAATTTGTATCGCAAACGACAGAGTCCACAAACGGCGCGCGCATATAAGTCGATCAGGAGGGATTCGGAAAAGAGGGAGAAGCTGGCCGTAGTTCCGTTTTGACAAATTTCAAAGAATTAGTAGCTTGCCCAGCCCAGCAGAAGCAGCCACGCGTCCGACTAGTATCCAGAGTGTGAGCCAAAGACCGAAGCAGTCCACGACCGTCCCGGGCCTTGCCGAAGCAGTGAGATCAGAGTTTGGTAAATATGTTGTATCAGGTAAAAGACATCAGGAAATGTTTGTAAGTACCGCAGATGCGACGTGCGCATGATCGTAAGAGGCACACATTCATTTCAATACTGTGCTGGTAATTTCTGCATACGAGTCCGTACAATACCCACCCCACCGCAGAGCTTTTGGTTGTTAAGTTTACCCCGCTTGCTTGAAAACACCCTCCTTGCTTTCTCTTTATATAGTGTTTGCCATGTATTCATTTGTTGTGATAACTTGAGGTCGCCGTCAGCCGCCCTCACTGTATTTCAGATTTTAATATACCTGTTTATCCTGTTCTTCGTATTCTTTCATTGACAATTTCGAATAGAATTTTAACATCTAGTGCGCAGTCGCCACCCAGGTTCGAAACCCAGTTGAAGGCAATTAAAGCCTGCCTTGCTGGCCCTGTTACAGTGTCACGACTATATTGACCCCTGGAGTGTCTTTCTTCACTGAGACTGCCCGGAGCAAAAGTGGCCTTTTCCACTATAAAGTTAAAGGTGGCGCCCGAGAAAACCCGAGAACAGTGAAAAGCGCCAAGGTTTGATATTAGGGAAGAAACCCCCTGACAAATTGGCGCCCGAGCAGGGACCGTTTTTATATTATATCGAGACCTGTCATTTTTGACAGATGTCAACTTCGACTCAAAAGAGAGTCAATATGCCGAGTGACCCCTCGTTTAGTAGGTTTCCGGGGGTGTAGAACCGATTACCGTCATCCGTTTCCTTTTCAGGTTAACCATTCACGAGATACGTGGGTGAAGAGAGAGAAAGCAAGCTCGTACGACAAGGACAGTTGGAAATCCGTGAAGCTAGTTCCATAGGGTGTATAGAACCGAAATCCGTTGAAGGCTACCGACCTGTCATTTTTTGACAGATTGTCAAACTCGGCTCAGAAGAGAGTCAGGCGTCCGTGCGATACCTCCCTAACGAATTATCGAGTGCGTAGAAGCGCTCCCGCCATCCGTTCGTCAATAGGAGGTACGGTGCCCAAGATACGAGCACTAGACAAGGAGTTGAGTTCCGACTGTGAGCCGAGTAAGACGTGCAAGCCAAGGAGTTGAGTTCCGGACCCGAGTAAGACGTGCAAGCTGAGAAAGTCGAGTACCGACTGCGAACCAAGTAAGACGTGCAAACTGAGGAAGTGGAGTTTCGACTGTAAGACAAGTAAGACGTACGAGTTCCGAGTATTCGCCTAAGATGCCGACAGGACTAGGAAGCCCCATCGCCGTGCCAGTGACCACCACAGGCCCCGCCGGATGCCCACTACCGCTGAGTCCAGGTACAGGAAGTGACCCCAACGACACCCGCGTCGGATGGGTGTATCAACTACGGAAAGAGGAGCTAGACACCGAGCTCGCTAGATTTCGCTTGGATCCAACCGGCACCGTCGACGAGAAGCGAAGGAGGATCATAAAATTTCTCCGAGAAGGACGAGCAGCATCACCCGCACCGACTGTCATCAATCTGTTTCCGTTCCCCACGACGACCACGACAATCGCACCGCCGCCCGTATTACCCACCATTACAGTGACGAGCACTGGAAACCCGATCATGAGCAACGTGCTCACAGGGACCCCAGTGGGAGCACAGGCACGCCATGGCCTTCCCGAAAGATTGGGGAGATCCGAGAGTCCCAAGGCATCCCGCACCCCCTGCAAGCTATGCCGAGTTCGGAAGGGATGCCGGCCCTCTGGTTCAGAAACAACCGGGCATGCTGGCCGAGATGGGAAGACTTCTGCACCGCCTTTCAGGACTTCTTCTTCCCCGTCCACTACCGAATTGACTTGGAAGTGGCCATCAGCAGGAGGACACACAACCTGAGAGAGAGTATGACAGCCTACATCACGGACCTGCAGACCATGATTCGCCGCCATGGTGGAATTCCGCCAGACCAGGAGTTGAACTGGCTGTACCGCAACCTGCACCCAGAATTCCGGCGAGAAATCAGAAGGACGGACTTCAACAATGTCCATGAATTCGCCAAAGCTGCCAGAGAGTACGAGCTTTTGCGAGCCGAGATTGAGCAAGCTCAGAGGACGACTCCATCCCCGCTTTTGGCACCATACAGGACCCCGGCAGCCCCACCAGTGGTCACTAGGCTTGCCCAACTAGCCACACCGCCCCCTAGGAGCCCAGTAGCTTGCCCAGCCCAGCAGAAGCAGCCACGCGGCCGACTAGTATCCAGAGTGTGAGCCAAAGACCGAAGCAGTCCACGACCGTCCCGGGCCTTGCCGAAGCAGTGAGATCGGAGTTTGGTTAATATGTTGTATCAGGTAAAAGTCATCAGGAAATGTTTGTAAGTACCGCAGATGCGATGTGCGCATGATCGTAAGAGGCACACATTCATTTCAATACTGTGCTGGTAATTTCTGCATACGAGTCCGTACAATACCCACCCCCCACCGCAGAGCTTTTGGTTGTTAAGTTTACCCCGCTTGCTTGAAAACACCCTCCTTGCTTTCTCTTTATATAGTGCTTGCCATGTATTCATTTGTTGTGATAACTTGAGGTCGCCGTCAGCCGCCCTCACTGTATTTCAGTATTTTTAATATACCTGTTTATCCTGTTCTTCGTATTCTTTCATTGACAATTTTGAGTAGAATTTTAACATCTAGTGCGCAGTCGCCACCCAGGTTCGAAACCCAGTTGAAGGCAATTAAAGCCTGCCTTGCTGGCCCTGTTACAGTGTCACGACTATATTGACCCCTGGAGTGTCTTTCTTCACTGAGACTGCCCGGAGCACAAGTGGCCTTTTCCACTATAAAGCTAAAGGTGGCGCCCGAGGAAGGCCGAGAACAGTGAAAGGCGCCAAGGTTTGATATTAGGGGAGGAAACCCCCTCACAATATGTAATCACTAAGATGTCTAAAAAACATGGTGTATTCACTTATACCTGTAAAATATTGGGACAAACTGGGGGACACCAGCCCTCTTGATAAGGGGAGTTATCTAGAGTTTCAGATGGCGCCGACGTCGTTTCTTGTCATAATTCAGTAAACTGCAATTACAGACCACACAGGGTGTTTTTGTGATTTGTGTCTCTGATCCGTTCTATAATTGTGCTTTTGTCGCCTTTAAGGTTATGTCAATTCGTTGTGAAATATTTTGAGGTTGATCGATCGATGTAACATATTTTAGAACAAACTATTCCATGTACTTATGTCAGTGTTATATAGAATTTTCGAGAGGTGCTCCGAAATAATTCTAATGATGAACCGTACCAATTTTGTATGGTTGATTTTCTATCGATACGACTCCACCGAGTAATCACCAAAACTAGTTACTTAAACGTCGAATTCATTTCCCAAGCATTCTTGTGAAAAATGCAAAATAATGGTAATAACTTCAACACGCATCGATTATCAAATAATCGACTTGAAATTCTCAAGTCCAAATATCTAGAAAACGGTTGCTTATAGCGACTTGTAAGGAGGGTAGCTTTTTTACGAAGATATGATAGACAAATTGATTTTTTCACCGAAAAATGTGCTGAAAGTACGCTCAAAAAAGTTATGAATCTTCAAAAAAGAAAAAGACGTGTAGGTGGCGCTCCCTACGAGTAAGAGCAATAATAACATCAGGTTCGAATTCGACACCTCAAAAAAACCCTCAATACCAATTTTCGTTCAATTAAAGTCAGTATTTTGGAAGTTATTAAAAAAAACAAAATAAAAATAAAACTTTGAAACCCTGTATCTTGGAAACGAAGCGTTTCCGGACATATTTATTCATTTGGACAATTCATATTAAAATATTGTGAGAAATCACCTCCTGAAGTTTGTCCAAAGTACTTTTGAATCACCCTGTACTCTTAACTGATTTCGTGAAAATAGAAAGTGTTTCAAAAATGCATCTATTACAAAATTTCAACCTACCTAAGTTTCAATAATGTGCCTATACATTCACCTACGAATTGGAAAAATCAAATTGAAGTCAAACGTACTGGGGCCCGATTTCACCACAAGACAGATAAACGGCGTTTTACTAAACTCCGTTCTCACTAAACTCAGATTTCAATCTTGATAAACCTCGATCCAGTTTCACCGACACAAACAGACGAAAGCTAAACCGAGTTTATTGAAACTTAGTTTAAGGACAGTAAAAAGCTGGCAACATAGTAAAATATCTACGTTTCTGTCATTTTTGCATAGATTTCGTTGTTTTGTAGAGCAGCCAAAGTGACAATATAACCTAAAAATTGGAAACCGATAACTTTCGTGTTTGGCTCATGTTTTGTGATATTTTTCTGGGTGTTCGGTGTTCAAAGTTTAGTTTTTGAAGGAACTTGATGAAAGTGACAATATCTTCTACAATGAATTTCAAGTTGGAATGTGAAAATATAATTCATGAAATAAAATCCTTCTTTGGACTTCATTCGGCATCCAGCTTATTGAATAAATTGGTACAACATATTTCCTTCATCAGAGTGAAAATGTCTGGAACAAACTCTACCATATTTCGTTAACTTATCAGACCAGTCTTTTCGTTTGATGGCATGTTTCTAGGCTGCTTGCCTTCTCTGGGAGATTTCACAATGTTTTCTATTTCTTACAACAGCAGATGGAATTCTGATAACAGGGTCAAAAATACAATTTACCTGAAAAATCGTATTCGGCCGTCTTTTGATGCATTTTTATTGCATTTCACAACAGAACAATATGAAGGCATGATCATCTACGAATTAAACAATAACACATGTAATCCAACTACTGAATTCTTCTTGAAATAGGTAAAAATGTTCAATTTTCCAACATAAACAAATCGGAAAAGGTTGTTTTACCTCCAATGTCAACCATCTGTCAAACGTCCACGAAACCAAACTAAACGTCGTTTAACTCCGTAACTGTCCAAATTCAGCCCGTTTCAAGTGGAAACGCCGTTTAGAACTAAACGCGGTTTATAGTTCCTGGTGAAATCCAATATGACGTGTAGAAAGCTTAATCTGAGTTTAATTTGAACAAAACTCGTTTAAAGAGGTTGGTGAAATCGGGCCTAAGTCGCGAAACATTATCTTTTTGGTACTTACCACGATATGCAAATTTTCTGCGACAAATGTTACAACTAATAATTTTGCTTGTTAATTGTATTCTTTTCTTTTGTAGAACTTTGATTGCTTTCGTTGCGATACTAGTAATCTGCTCCACATCATACGATATCGTCCTGACACACACTGAGAAAGGTTTGTATCTTGAGTTATCTGCCCCGATTCACGAAAACACGATCCACCATAATGGGCGAAATTCTGAAAACAAATAAATAGCATCACCATATCTTCAATTTCAAAAACAAAGTCTTGTCGATATAGAAGAGAAAATTCTATTATAATTTTTTTGTGTGAAGTTAGCTCTATGAAAAGTGCCCGTATTTGTCCAAATGAATCATTGGTAAAAGTTGTGAATCATGCATACAAATTCTTTCAATCCGGTTTTTGAAGATGTTTGATTTTCATAGCCAAATCAACAAATATAATATATTAACATATTATGAGACGTCATGTTTGAAACTGTCTGTACATACGGTATTCAGCTCTGGGGTACAGCAATGAAGTCAACCATAGATATCATAATACGAGCCATTGGGGGTCGACTATGTCTTGTTACTAACGAAGATTTTCAGAAAGATATGTAGATAAGCACAGTGAAGCAGTTATAGTCCATCCAATATCAATTGCAGAAGATGTTTCTATAGGGAGCAAATGAAAACTCACTTCGCTAACACGAGCGTATATGCGAAGAAACGGAACGAAAAATAATCTGTACTACTCGTAAACATTTTCCGTCGGCAAACGGTAGATCACAAGAGCCGATAGTCAACGTGGACTCGAGTGAGGGCTATCAGTTGTACAATCGATTCGTCTGGACCAATCAAGTCGGACATAATGCTGACAGATGTGTCTCTACGATGGGAGGTCATAAATCACGCGTTATATTTGTGTTTTAATAGCTCTGAAAGATTAAAAACCAGTAGCGTCTATGGTCTTGGTGTGTGCCGATCGAAATACGTTTTAGGATATAATAATAACCTACATCAAACAATGAAAGAAATTATTTTTCTTTCTTAATGTATTTGTATAAATAAAAGCTTGTCTTCAATTTTTTTTTCATTTTTCATTATTTATGAAGTATTCTTAAAATCTTAAAATATCTAATTAAAATTAGTTATCTCCGCCACTGCTGCTCACACGATTTCGCTGCAAGACTTTTTTATGCTTCTGCAATTGATATTGGGAAAACACTAACACAGATGAGTTCAAGTAAACCGGCAACGGTGGAATCATGGAGTTCACCAGGAATTCATACACAAACGTGTTAACCTATGAAAAGAAACGCGCAGTCGATTTCTCGAAGAGATAAAAATTTCCTATTCCACTGGAACTTGTGAAATAAATAAATTCATCAAGTCACTGGTTGATAATGTTTGCAAAGTAAGGCATTCACCCAACATAATCAGATTGGAAAGATTGTTATAAATTAAAGAAAATTGTGTGAATAAAGGTATCACACCATATCACTGCATTGGAATTTTGCGATAGAAAGAGAAGTTACATGTACAAATCCAAAATTTATTCGGAAGACAAGCATCTTGTATGACTTCCCGAAGTTAATGGAACAAACGTAAATTTTCTATCGACGTTCACCCCTTAGGCTAGACGCAGGATCAAATTTGGAAGAAAAATAGATATTATCGATTCCTGAGCCATTGACCGCTAGCTAGGTGTGGCTGGGAGTTGTATATTCGATTTATGAAATGATTTCAAAGATATACATAGGTTCAGATTATTCAAATATGAAACAAGAAATGTAACAGATATATGATCCACAATGGGTTTGAATGAAATGTTCTCGAGCCAGTGGACCAAAAAAATATAACAGATATACCCGATGGAACAACTAGACCACTGTATAATTTTATATTATTAATTTAATTTTAGGTAGCACCTTCTGGCAAGGCTGTACCCAGAGAAAAAATTCGGGGGGGGGGTTTGGTTCTAAGGTAAATAATGCAATGTACATTTTACCAAATTTTATTACACGCACATTTTTTTTCCACCTTATTCCATATATATCTTACAGATTTCGGGGGGGAAGGAAGGGTCCCTTGCCTTCTGGGGATGTCATCATTCCAAGAGTTTTCAAAAAACATTCATAACCTCTTTCGATTAATTCCATATCAGTTCCAGGATCTGAAAAAGTGATGAAATGTGGCATTCTGAACCTAAAAGTCGATTTCACTTAGTTTTTCGAGATAATCAATATTATAGCATTTTTTTCACAACAATAGAAACCAAAATTCAGGAAAAAATCGAACCCTAGTTCGCGTGGAATCACTGCGTCGACAACGGATATAGTGTGAAGGCCCCCATCCACGGTCAAACAATTTGCGCAAATTCGGTGTTTGTGCAAATAATTTTATCGTCGATGGGACTGTTTGATGGTTGTGCGAACTGTTTGAGTAAAATCGGTCTGGATCGAAATCTTTTGCGCAAACGACCCTTGTTCGACTACCTGTTTGACCGTGGATGCTAGTTTGGTGCAAACTTCGGACCAGTCTACGCCTTTTCCCCTTCGTGAAGTTTTTTTAATTATTCTTTTTGTTTCATTTTTATTTTTGGCCTGTTCCAAGTTCCATGGTGTTTCAATTCAACGTAGTATGTTAATGGTTGGGTAGAATTTTTTTTTTTATTTTTTTTTTCAGTTTACTGTTGTTTACTTTTTCAGAATATGACAACAAAAGAAGGTGAACGGCGAGAATTTTGGAGGGAGTTTATTGAGTGCTATCGCGGTTTACCCGAACTGTTTGCACAACGGGTTGCAACGTGGATGGGCTCACGTTGGTGCAAACAGGCATTTGCACTACACCGAATTTGCGCAAATTGTTTGACCGTGGATGGGGGCGTTAAGAATGAACACTTGATGGCATGATATCTATTGGTTTTCATTCCATTCCACATATAAAAGAAACAAATAAAAATCCACAAAATCTGCGTTGAAAGTATTCTATAATGCCATTTTATAACTGATTGAACTGATGAAAATTCGAAAAAAAAAAAGAATTAAAATCCGTCAAAATTTTGGGAATGGTGAAACAGCGAAGAAGGAAAAACAGAATAACAATATATATATATATATATATATATATATATAT
Source organism: Gonioctena quinquepunctata (assembly GCA_018342105.1). Lineage (NCBI taxonomy): Eukaryota > Metazoa > Arthropoda > Insecta > Coleoptera > Chrysomelidae > Gonioctena > Gonioctena quinquepunctata. The sequence goes on from JAFIRS010001095.1 coordinate 194,834, forward strand.
ATATATATATATATATATATATATATTATGTATGTATATATATATATATATATATATATATATATATATATATATATATATATATATGATATTGAGTTTGTGGTGGAAAATTCGCATAGAAACCTGCTCTGAAGTTCTGTTTTTGCCTGAACGTTTGCACCTTTGTAACTTAAGCCATTTCCAATCAACGCAGACAACTTAAGAATGTAGCAGATGAGTTTTATTATGATTTTTGTTATGGTTCGCCCATTTCATCAAATATTTATTTAATTTATTTGAGTAGAGAAATCGAAATTATTATATCACATTAATATTTCAGAAGTATAAATTAGAAAACACATCTACTCTGGAATTTATCAAAAAAAAATTATTTATCATTGAAAACATCTTGTATAGGTATTCTAAACTAAAATGAAATGGAATATGACAGACGTCAATGATTTTAAAAAGGGATAAAATATAAGTTTTCAAAACTAAAAGGAAAAAAATATTGTCACTGACAAGATTTATATCAATTGAATAATGTTTGACAAAATATTTTAAATATAAAATGTACCATAGTATAATAAATAGAAAAATGTTTTTCTGCAATGTCAATAGTCGAATCCTATGAAAAATAACAGATAAGAATGGATAGTTAAAAAAACAGTTTCCAGGAGTTCATTATTGATAAAAAAAAGTGGAGAATGATAAGAAATATTTTTAAAGAAACATGTTTGAATTTTTAATATAAAAAAATATTGATAAAACCTGAGGAATTGTCTATATAATTCACATCAGTGCATCGAAATGAAGCCCAGTGAAACTCAAGCAAAAAGAAAGTGGAGTAATCAGATAAGAAACATACCTAAGAAAAGCGAGATTATAAATCCTGAATCTGCCGATACAGCCGATACAATTGTTCCAGCCAACATTCTTCAACAACATCACAAGTCAACGACCGTTATATCCACCAGGACACTCAAAGTGAGTGAAATTATTCCTTCAAAAATCACAAATGTTTTCCCTGAAACTATTCATGAACAAAGTGCAATTTCCATCCAGACAATCAACATAGTTATTTAAAGTTTGGTTAGAACTCTAATTTTCGTTTCAGTCATTGTCGAGGAACATACTTTCAATGGTTCATATTGAATTTAATTTGATAATTTTGATTATTTCTTGTGAAATAGTCTAAAGTAGTTTTCTCCTAGTGGTATGTAGAAAATACATTGAAAAAAATATTCAAATGAAACAGTATTATATTGACATCAAGCAAAAAAGAAAGTCCAGCTGCAACCCTCCTGAGGTTGAGACGACTGAGCTAGAAAGGTAAAGTGAGAAGGTAAAAACCAAAAGAAAAAGAATGTTTTTTATGGCCGGGCATATTTTAAATACAATAAGTATTATTATAATTTCCCAATTCCACAATATATCACAAATATATTATTTATATATATATATATATATATATATATATATATATATATATATATATATATATATATATATATATATATATATATATATATATATATATATATATATATATATATATATATATATATATATATATATTTAAATATATGTATATATATAAATATATATTTGGAAATTGTAAAAATTTTCCGAAAAAAAACATTTAGATATTGGTTAAACGAATTTCTCAGTGGGCATTGCAACCACGTCTAGTTTTGCAACTACACCCTGAAGGGAACTCAACACATTCAGGTAAACTGTGCTGATCGTTTGGAAAAAAGTGATGAATCAGTGGATCAATGATATTTCTCTTCAGACTATGACCAACTTTTACCAATGACGTTTTCGTGTATTTCAGTATTTCAAAAACCTAGTTATTCCAAATATTATCATACATTCCTTTATAATGATATATCTTTCGAGAATATTACACAGAAAGTATATTCAATTAGATATTTCCTAGTGTCGATTCGACCATCATAATGAATGAAATGAATGTCAGCCTTTCCTAAACAACGTATAAGCGATATCAATGGATAATCTATTTATTTGTTTTAGGGATCGATGATAAGAGATGTTCAATATTTTCACTTATTCCAGAATAAATTCCCCCTTTTGCAGATCCCAAACATTCGTCGTTGCTAATTTTTTCTGCTCTGAAGAATGGGCGGAGAATTTTCACTGCCTCCAAAAACCCCAACGATATATCGTGTCTCTATGGACTTAGAGCAATGAGCATTTTATGGGTCGTAAGTAGCCACGAAATGGCATCTTGGAAAACTCCTATTGGAAATTATTACGAATTTGTTCAGGTTAGTCTGAGGACTTCATAAATCAAAGAAAATATTACAGAAACTGACATGAAATATTGTTCATTTACAATAAAAATCAGGCATAGGTAAAAGGTAAACGACGAACTATCTCATATTCACAATGATCTAGGTTTCGCAGTCACAGCCACAGTAAAACTAGATATGAGTAAATTTTCCCGACATAATCTTAAATTCGTATTGCCTGGTTTTTAGTATACACTCAAATCTATACCGTGAAAAACAATTCGGATATACGTAAATGATTTGAGTTCAATGCGCAATGGCGGATGTCGTTTGACTATCGAGTGGATTAAGCAATTTTGGGGATATGTACAAACCTTGGAATAGGCGAGATCACTAATTTCTGGAAAAAATACCACAATGTCCAGAACGATGAGAAAAGTGGTTGGATTTTTTCAATTTGTTTTTTGAAATAGTAAAAAAAAATCCAAAAGGAATGTTCCTGTTTGAACACTGCGGAAACTGCGCCAGGTTGTGACGTTACAATTTCAGATCTATCACCGATCGCAGAAAGCATGAGAATAACATTTCCTCAGAAGTTCCTCAAAATAGTGACAGTGGCAATTCGCCGATCGCCGAGAGTGGCAGGAATTACAGCGTTGCCAAGCGGTATTCATAATATTTTTTCAATATGAGCGGGCTAAAAATATAATGACAGCACTTGGTATACATACATATCAATAGAGAATGACTAAATCAAGAACAGCTATCAAACACGAAGTCTCCATTTCATTATAACACATCCTGACACAAGTTCTGTTTTATTGATAGGATGGAACAGTATAACATTTTCTCAGAAGTTTCGCAAAATAATGTCACTGGCAACTCGGAAAAATGCCAAATCAGTGAACTTATGACGTCAAAAGAAGCGTCAATAACGCTGTGTTTGAATGTCTCACCGAATTTGAGGGTTTTGGAGCAGCGTGTATTCGAATATTACACAATATCTTCCAGGCAAAACTATGCGTACATAGTATTTTATCCCTATATTTCAACCTCAAGCACATATGAAGCAAATTTGTGAGTTTGTGATCTCTCCTATTATATTATTATATGTATATTCCTCAAATGTTCATCTACATTCTGCTTACTATAATTATCATTTGTATGCGGATGCCACGCAAGCTGATTTCTCATTCTGATCGAGTGACATACAACAGGCGAATAAGTTGATCAATAATGATTTGTCAAACTTGTATCAGTATCAGAATAGTATATTATGGAACGATCATGTAATCATAGCTATTAATACATGATGGTAAGTTAACGTAAACCGTGTGCGAGTGAATTAATAGCCATAACAAGATCGTTGCGTACACTATTCTTTCTACGACCAATAGATAATAAAATAAAAACAAGAATTTCTGGTGGTGTACAAGATAATTCTTCACTGTTCGACATACTTATAGGTAATTTTGGCGCGTTGTGATTGAATGACGATTAAAATTGAATGTCAAACAAGTATGTAGAAACATACCACTTGATTATCCCCAAGTACGTGTTTCTATGGGCCAAAAATTCGTTTCATAATGAATAGTACGTGTGGCCAAGATCCGTGTCAAAATGGAGAATATTAATAAATCGGCAGCATATATTTAATTCGCGTATTATAATATTAATGTTCTTTTTTTTAGCACGCTTTTATTAGCTTCACTTGTAATTAACAAACAATGTAATCAAATCTTGGAAGTCAATTTTAACCTACTTCTAATCGTCGCACAGTGGGGTCTATATGCATAAAACATGATATCAATTCTAAAAATCATATTACCCATGAACTGTCAGTTGGTATTCTACAATAGGCCTTTTCATTTAGATGATTTTTTAAGGCGCATGCGCTCGTTTTGAGACCCAAAGTCTGATTGGCTATTGGGAAAGTGGATAGCCATTGGTTAGTTTTGAAATAACAATTTGAGATTGGCTTAGTTCAAAATTAGCATTATTTTTACATTATATCAACAGTCAACTTCATGACAAATGCACCTGCATACATTGGCGTTCGTAACTTATTACCTATTTTATACCGCCAAAAACCTTTCATTCGTAGATATAATAATGTACATGAATATTTTCTAAGGGTGAGTTTTCTTCTCCATGTAAATTCACGTCAACTATCCATAGAAAAACTCGGAAATATTTTACTTTCTAAAAAAAAATTAAAATCGCTGTCAATGCCGTTGGGTCTGACAGGTAAACAAAGTTAGTCATTTGTCATCTAAATGAAAAAGCCTATTGACTCTATACGTCAATCTAGTGAATTCACGCACCGGAAGAGTACTAACGTATTTTATTCTTTTCTAATTTGGAATTGAAATTCGCTTTCAATTCATGTGTTGACAGTTTTCTCAATCGACGCGGTATGAAATATAATTGTTGTTGACCATACCTTCTACTCTGATTTGAAAAATAAAATTCATGTTATGGAGGATTCATCTGAAGGTATGTACTTCGCTAATGTTTATATAATTTCAATGTTATATCATGTTCAAAGTCAAATCATTTGCGTTGAAAGTTGTCCTGTTCAGATTTTTTTGTCGCCATTGGGAGATGAAATGATGCAAAGAGTAACTTTTCAAGAGCTTCCTAGTTTTTTTTTCAATTACTATTACTTTTTTCCCCTTCTCCAGTTATAGGCCATGAAATTGATACCTTTACTCAAGAGGGATAATAGTAATGTTCTTTAATTGTTTCAGGGTCTCAAAAGAAAACTCTGAAACTGTCTAGGATGGACTTGGTTGCTCCCATGAGGCAAACATGCTCAAATAATAAAAAACAGATGAGTTTCCTATATCAACATCTCCAGAATATGTGTGAATGTTCCGACTCATCAAAAATTGAGCTCAATCAGTTGATTTCCTATTTTACGTCTCAGTTCAAATATAAATGGATTGAATGTAACAGGACATTCGACAAATTCTTGCGTAAAAATGAAAATATGCTGCAAACCGTAATCCAGTTTCCATTATATGGTGAGGTGTCCGATAAAAAAAGAGGCCGTCGAAAAGAATCTTTCCCTGAAGCTTCCAGATGAGTTTGCGCTGCCCAGATGAGTTCGCGGTCAGATGGACGAATTGAGGCTCCAAAAGTACTTGAAGGTATAACAATTATGAGTCCTGGAAGAGCAGAACGGTACAGAAAAACTTTCATAGAGATGGAAGACAAAAAATTAGGTAGGATGACGGGGAAAGAAGCTCTTCCAATGATCATAGAAGCGAAACTGTCCAGACATCAATATGGAGTAATAAGATGTAAAGATTACGAAGATTTCCTTCCCACAAAATAGTGCAAAATGCCAAAAAACTTTGCTACACAAAAATCTACTACCAGTGTTACTTGTGTCCAAGTTGAATTACAGGCCCTTCTTAATCATACGGCAAATCGTTTAGTTGCAGTTTTGAGAGAAATGATATCTACCCAAATATCTTCGGGAATGTATGATGTGCATCAGAGCTGTGCCGAGCACTGACGGAAAGTGCTCCAAGCACTGAGCTCACTTGAAAAGTGCTCCCGAGTCTGGAGCATTAAGCCCTTTTATTAATTAATAATGAAAAACCTACTTTTAGTAATGATGTTATGATCCTGCATTACAAATACACTCTGAATCATGTTTTGATGGTTATGTAAATTCGAAACTGAAAACAGATTATGTGGTTTTGAAATTATTGTATCCTAATCATTCTACCATGAACATAAAAACGGAAAACATTGTTAATCAACTCCTTAGTAATATTCCATTTCGATCATTGTGACACAGTTCATGGTCCCTTCTTCCGTAAGGTGAATTCAAACCGTATTGAAAAAAAATAACAGGACTCCTGCCTGCGCCTAATCCGTGGACTTGAAAGAGGAGTAGAATATTTCTGGCTGAATATGTTCAATCATCTTATACTCCAATCTCGCTGAGAATAAGGGATGATTAATTTTTAACCAATCAATATGGGGGATGATTGATTGTGTACCCACTGAGTTTTTACCTGTTGACCGAACAATCGTCCTCTTGCTCCTCTTGCTGAGGCTTACTGATGCTTTGGGGTTTTCTGGTTTGAAGTTTCCAAATAGCTCCTTATCATACCGCATACTCTGAGTCCCTACCATTGTGTTGTTGTTCATGCTCCCTCCTCCTTTTTTAGCTCCTCCCTAAAATACCCATTTTCTCAGAATGGCTTTAGCACAATCAGTGGCGTTGATGCTTTTTTAGTGCAAACAAAACTGCTTGTTCATTCCTGTTTATTTCAACGTGCCCGACACCCCGAGGATTACTTCGAAATTTCTACTCAATTCATTCAGTTGATGAATGTATTTCAATACCATATTCGAGTTGATGATGGGGAACTCCACGTTTCGATGGATATAATTGCAAAATCTTTGTTCCTGTAGTTTCTGTTGGGGTTGAACCACACTTATCATTTTATTTTCGCTTGGAAAATGCTTGGGGTTCACCATGGGTTCAGTGTATTTGGTGCGAGGCACGAATACACCTGCTTCAGTTCCCTCGAGGATGATAGATCACATTATGGCCTGGCTGCTACGCTTGAGGTGATTGTTTCACATGAGTTCCAAAAGCTTTCCTGTTTCAATTTTCTCATTCTGTTTCTCCAGTTTGTCAACCTTTGAATGTAGCCCTACCAGTCTTCCTCTCGCTTGACTTTGTCGTAGAGTCGGCGTACTCCGGATATTCATATCGACGGGTATTCATTTCGCCAAATGGCATCACTATGTATGTATTTTCATTCGATAGGGCAACTAGATTTGAATGCCACTATCACTTCATTGACTTCTTCCACAGTTTGTTTTAGTTCGAGGGTTTTTCAGTCTTTGAATTCGATCTGCCCTAGCTTGAATGCCAGAATAGAAGTGTATTTGACCCAGATTGAATTCCTAGAATTTATGTTGGAAATCGATACTGTTTTGAGCTTCTTCACGTTCTACAATATTATCTCATGTCCAGAGAAGGATGATTTATCTGTAACCTCTCAGTATTTTATTCTTCTGCTGATATATGCTGTAATATGGTCTTTACAACCCTGGATAGTATAAAGCGCGTTGGCAACGCATGCAATCAGGAGAGAAGGTTTGACCCTGTCACAGTAATCTGCTAGTCTCTCTTCCCCTTCTTGTGGTACTTGCCAGACTCCAACAAAGTACATGAGGCAATAACTATGTCGAAGTACCCGTATTTGGTACTCACGTTGACCCAGATTGATACTAGATCCCTCGTCATGTATTTTGAAAGAAAAATGAAGTCCTGTGCTTGTCACATCCAGTGCCCCAGACTACCTTCTGCGTTTGGGAATCCTTTGACCTGGTTTTTAGATAACCATTTTTTCCAGATGAACCATGTCAAACATTCTCGAGATGATAGCTCTTGATTTTTCAGCGTGGCAATATTCGCCTGAGCTAGTGTGATGTGAGTTGTCCTGTTTCCCAACAAGACTTCAATTGATCTGGAATACTGGCTTTCTGGTCATATGGCACTATTTGCTACACTTCTCTATTCAGGTTAGAGTTGGTGTCCTGCCCACCTCCGGTATTATTTCACTTCTTAACTTTTTTTTACAATTTCCGTAGGCCAGATATGAGAATTTCCAAATCCCAAAGTAAGTGGAGTGCCCGTTCCCCTTATTGGCCTTGCTAGATTCATCATCATCATTACGCAACTGATCATCATTTTGTTTCTTGTTGTGTATAATTTCCCAAGAATGGGTGCGCAGCCCCCAGTTCTCTGTGTCTAGTTAAGTCTTTGTTCCAAAATCTGCGCTCCCGAAAAAGAACACAGTGAAGTTGGGTGCTCTTGGAATGTTGTCTCCTAGACACACCACGATCCTTTCCAGGTGTTCAAACTGGTAGCGTTTGTCCCCAGCCAGACCACTATTTTTTTATGATGCTCTCTACCACCAATATGTGAAGTGAATCTTTCCGAACAGCCGTATATATTCCGCCATTTCTCGAACGATCGCGTCTTCAAGTACTGAGAATTTGTCAGTGCCATATGAAAAATTTTCAGATAGCTCTTGGAGAGGATGACCGTTCAGATGGCTTCAACAGAAACAGTGTAGCTGGTGACTTACCCAGTATGTTCCGCAGTGGCGATGCTAGTTTCCGCTTCTGCTCTACTCCTTTTGACACCCGATAGTAGGGCAGGTGTTTTCGGAGCCCATTTCCTAGGTGCGCTCCGATGGGAGTCACTTCGATAAATATAAACATCACTAAATATTCATTTTCCTCATTTCCAGCAACCGGTTTTTGCCGTTCTTGCTTATTATAAGATACACTGCCTGTTCTTCTGAAAAGCTGCAACAACTTTTCCAATGAACGCTTGTTAGGATGACTCCTGTTGGGATACCTTTGGGCATATACTCTTGACGCTAATAAACAGTTTTCTTCACACTCACCGATTATCAAAATCATATCAATTTGTTCTTCCTGGGGATAAGTTCTCATTTTACAATATTTCAAAAAGACAATAATTTTAAACTAGTTAAAACAATGATAATGGTTCGATTAACAAGTCACTTTCAAATACTTTTTGTTTCATAATAATAATTAACGTCATCTAGTCCAGAGCCTACTATTATTAAAAAAATTGTATAATAGGTTTTATAGGAAATCGTAAATGTAAGTTTTTATTGACCCCATATTGTAATTTTGGTATTTATTTCAATATGAAGTCTAATTTGCTAAGAAACAAGCGAATTTAACATATTTCGCCTCAATAATTAAGACACGTGCATCTTCTTATTTTGAAGAATGCTTTAATATTTCAGAAATGGCAATAAATTTGAGTTTTTACATTTGCCTGCATTTTACTTTAGATACACCGTATTTTCAAAAATTTAAACTTCTGCTTCTAGCGAATCTACGTATTCCTTGATAAGAAGGTTTTTAAAACGGTTTTTAAGCTTTTCATTACAATACAGTGTGTTTCATTTTTAAGATAAAAAAATTACTCATAAGTAAAATATAAAAACGCCTTTTGTGTAAAAAGCAGGAGAGATAGGTATAGGGAACCCTAATATAGTTTCGAAGGGAATCTAATTCTGCGTCAAATTACGCCACTAAATATGGGGTGTTCCATCCAACTTTAAGAAGTTATTTAATTAAATGTGTGTCCAAATTTTGAGGAAATTCTTTTCGCCACTGTATAATATTGCATTGAAAATTTCATGTAGAAGTCAACTTTAACCTTTGAGATAAGCAGTACATTTAATCACGAGCAGCTCGTTACACGTTACAGGGTGAAAACAATTTTCAAATTATGGTCTGTATTTTAAAATTTCTCAAAATTTATCAGAAACGGTCAGTTTTAAGTATGGGAAATATAATAGTAACTCACCTTTATTTTGTCTATAGTATCTAAGAATATAAAAAAATGTAGGGTGTTCCATAAGAAAAAATATAACTTTGGTATGTAATTTTTTTGGGGATCACCCTATATATTTCAAAATAATTTTGGAATATGCTCCACATGGACCCACATATGGCTGTGCTAAATGCTTTTCCCTAACTCTCTTCATTTCTCGTAGAAATACCGAGGCGAATGTGGTGGGCCACCCTGTATATATGGAAAGCAAAAATTATAGATGTGACATCTATAATTTGCGGAGTGAAGCTCAGACCTAGTGGAGTGGAGTTCAATGGCAGGACATTTCATGCAACATTGATAGGGCACCAATAGCTGTCAGTAAAGGCTAATGCACGACACTGAAAGTCACGTGCCTAGTGCATTCCTAGTTACCAAATAAATAACCAAAGAAAAAGATATTTGTTTCATGTCCAAGGAAGCCACCATCCGCCTACAACTTTTCATGGTTTCTAAATCATCAGGACGGCTTGTGGTCTTCCTCGAACTTGAACCGAACCTCTTAGAGAACTTCTGCCTTCCGGCGAAGGACAAAGCTGAAAAATGTGAAAATTATAGTTCGAGAAAGACCACAAGCTGTCCTGATGATTGGGGAATAATGAAATAGTTGTAGGCGGATGGTGGTTTTCTCGGATATAAAACAAATATCTCTTTCTTCTGTTATTCGATTGGGTTATTCGGAATGCACTAGAAGTTCGACTTTTGGTGTCGTGGATTGGCCTATACTGACAGCTGTTGCACGAAATTTCCTGTCATTGAACTTCACTTCCTTGGTACCGATTACTCTAGGTTTGAGTTGGTTTGCATGGGATCGGATTGATTTATGATCTCCCTCAAGGAACATGTTGTTCATAACATTTCCACGGCATTCAATGATTCAAGCTGCGACCCACTTTTCTTTGTTGAGTGAATAGGTTTTTGCAAAAACTGATTGACCAACCTCGAAATTTCGTTCCTTTACTTCATGTTTCTTATTGAATTGGTGTTCCATTCTTGAGTTGCCAGAATTGTTACCTTTTGGATAAGGTAGAACTAAATCCATAATTGATCTTGTTTTTTTTCCAAACATCAATACTGCAGGTGATTTTCCTTCTGGAGCATTCTTGTTCGAATGATATGTGTGAAGTTATGATCTCATACGTAGTTTCTTCTCTGCTCATTTTCTATAGAGACCGTTTGAAAGTATCTACAAAGCGTTCTACCAAACCATTTGAGTGGGGATGGTAAACTGGTTACGGATATGATCAATTCCTTTGACTTGGCAGAAATCTTTGAGGAGTGAACTGGTAAATTGTGTAGCATTATCTGTAACTATGGTTCTTGGAAGTCCGAAAATTGAAAATAAACCCTCAAGTTTCTTGATGGTAGCCGTAGCAGTGGTTGTCTCCATCTTGAAAACTTCTGGCCACTTGGCATGAGCATCCAGTATGATGAGAAAACTGGATCCATTTACAGGACCGGCAAAATCCATATGTGACCCAGCCCGGGGTTCACATGGTATTTCCAAGATGCCAGTTCCGTTTTCGAAGGTGATTTTGGAGCTTGCAGGCAGGAGCTACATTGGTAGATACAATTTTCGATTTCTTTATCTATACCAGGCTAATAAACATAACTCCTCGCTAACGCCTTCATTATATATCTTCCAGGATGTTCTCTATGTAGTTGTTTCAGAATCTTTTTCTGAAAAATGGTGGGAATGACCACTCGACATCCAAAGTGTATACAATTTTCTGATATAGATAGATTCTCTTCTTCTATGGAATTGTCAAATATCTGGTTCGTCTATTTCTTGAGGCCAACTGTAGAAGATGTAGGCTGATACTATTTTTAGAACGATATCCTCAGGAGTCTATCTCGTTATCATTTCAGCTGTTATTGGAAAAGAATTCGTAGCTTCCTCGATAATTTGCTTGACTGTATTTTCCATATACAGAGCTGCAATAACAAACCCTTCATCGGGCTTCGATTCGCGTTCCATGATAAAACATATGCATGTCCAAATGCCGAAGATGATGTGTATTCGATATTGAAATCATATCAGAGCAAAGTCGGGGCCCATCTTTGTATACGATTTGCAATATACACAGAAATGCCTTCTGTGATCTGTCTGGAGTGTAATTTTTTTTTCCGAAAATCATTTTGTGGAATTTGGTCACGGCAAAAATGAGTGCAAGGCTCTCTCTTTCTATTTGACTGTATTTTCGTTCCGCTGATGTTAAAGAACGAGATGCGTGACAAATTGCTTTGATACTTCCATTGGGAAATTTGGGGAGAATACACGCTCCAAGGCCAAAGCCTGACGCATCAGCGGCTACAATAATGAGGGATTCTAGTTTATAATGAGCTAGTGATAAATCAGAAGACAACACAGCCTTCAGTCTCTCAAATGCTTTTTGGCATTTATCTGACCAATTCCATTTGGTGTCTTTCTCAAAAAAATCATCCAGCGGACCACGAATCTGCTTCATGTTGTTCACAAATTTGCCATAATAATTAATGGCACCCAAAAATGATCGAAGTGTTGTGAGATCATTGGGTGGTGGCATTCGTGAAATCGCTGTGATTCTTGATGGATCAGGTCTGATTCCATTTTTGTCTAGAATATGACCCAAATATTTTATTTGTGACATGAAAAACTTGCATTTCTCAATTTTCAGGCGGAAACCATAATCCCGAATGCGTCACAGAACTTTGAAAAGATTTTGATGATGTTCCATCCCGGTTCTACCAGAAACGATGATGTCATCTAGACAAGGAGCGACCATATCCAAACCCGCTTACATAGTATCCATTAACTTATCAAAAGCTCCTGGGGCCAACTTGACTACAAAAAAAAAGATTGAACGAGTAGAGCCCTCCGTGTTGAAATTGTCAGAAGTTTCTTGCATTCATCGTCAAGTTCGACTTGTAGACAAACATCGGATAAGTCAAGGTTGCTGAATATAACTCCATTTGAAATTTTCGAAAAAAAATCCTCTGGAACTGGCAATGGATAACAATGTGATTCTATAACATAATTTAGGCATGTTGAGTAATCGACGCAAATACGAATTTTTCCAATCGGTTTGCAAACTACAATTGGTGCTGCCCAATCAGAAAAATCAATAGGTGTAATTGCTCCCTCCCTCTCTAATTGGTCCAATTCTTTCTCAACTAATTGTCTGACATTGTATGCTACTGGTCGTTTCGGTCGGTAAATAGGTTTGGGACCGGGTTTTGTATGTATTTTCACTTTTGATTTGGTTCAGTGTCCCAAACCATCCCCGAAAACCTTTGGAAAAGTGCTTTCAAGGTATTCCAAACTCATTTTCGATGGTGTCTGGAAAGATGAATCAGTTTTCTTGCAGATTGAATTATTTGAAATGTCCCATTATCCAAATTCCTCGATCTAGTCGATTCCCAATATATTCAACTCACTAATTGATGTCACGAAACATGTCTTCTCTACCGGTTGTGAATGATCACCCAGTATCACCTGACAGTTTATTCTCCCAAGTAAATTCACCTCTTGTCTGGAAGCGTTGAATGCAACTTCCTGGGTTTGAATTATTTCTGCTTGGCCAATTGTTTTCCATATGTTTTCATCAATGATTGTGATATCTGACGCGGTGTCAAACTGAAGTGATGTTTGTAAACCATTGATGACCAAAGTAACAAATTTTCGGGAAGAATTTATTTGGTTGATGAATATATTTTTCGTATTTTCATTTTGACTTTTATTCTTCTTGAACCACTTACTGTTTTTGTTTTGATGAGTTTCTGCCGCTTTGTCTGTGAAACAGGAACAATAGCCTTCATGTGCAATTTTGGAACAGACTCCATATTTGTGTTTGGAGAATCTGCAATAATTCTTGCAATGCATCTCCCCGAATTGCCAACAAGGTGTTCTAAGTTTGTCAAAACTGCTTTGATATCTCTTTTCCTTGTTGAGAACTGCGTGAACTGTGGCACTAGTTCTGTGTTCAACGAGAGCTGTATCTTCCTTCAAACTCGACATTCGATAACATTCATCCACTAAATGTTCTAAAGAAATGTCGTCTTTTTCATATTTGTCAATTTTTGATAAAAGACGTGTTGTAATGTCCGAATATTTGGAAGAGTTCAATCCAATTATAAACATCAGACATTTGAATTGATTCTCGTTCAGCTCCTTCAGTTGGAAAGCCTCACAATGTTTGTTCACAATACCATATGTTAAGAAATCGTCGTATTCAATTCCATTCAGCTGTAAACACTTGTATCGAGTACTAAATATGGATAATTGTTTTCCAAAACTTTTCTTGAGAATCTTTATAGTTTCTTCGAACTAAATTTCTCTGGGGTGTTTCGGCAAAATGAAGTTAGTGTACCTTTCATGTGCAATAGTATTCAGATTTCGCAGTGAAAGTCAAATTCTGGCTGCATCATCCAACTTTTTTCCATCGAGGACAAACATATCTTTGTATCTCCTATACCAAGATTCGAATGTGATATTGTTTTCCGGATCTGGTACAAATTCAACTATGTTTTTGGCCAGTGATTCGATGATGAACTCAGTGTTTTCAGATTTTGATTCTGATAACTTGTCAGTGTTTTTCTTCAGTATAAGCATTTCCAGAAGTTTGTTCTGCTGTTCCAACAACTTCACGAACACCTCAGAATCCAAAATCCTTCGTCGCCAACTGTTATCTCCTGTCGTTTATTGAATAAGGACTCAATAACTAATGAAATATTTCATTCAGAACTTGTATGACAATGGACCTTTTTATGCACTATGTGAAAACACTGTAATTAGAAAGTATATGTGCTAATATCACTTGGGATTTTTTATTTTATTTTTCTGATGGGTATCCGGAAAAAAGTGGTTTCGTGGCGTCACGTTCACTAAAAGTTGATTTGGCATCGTTGTATGAGTTGCGAATCATGGAATTGTGACGTAATGACATTTGTTATTTAATCCTTTGATAGGTTCGTTCGTTTGCTTCACGGAATAGAATAATAGAATATTATCAATCGTTTTTCTCTCTTCAGCTCTTTTTCTTGCATATATCTGATACGGCTGATACGAGACACGAGATATGTAGAGAACTGCTGCAAATGAACAAGCTCGCCATGAATGTTTGGTATTGAAAAATTTCGGAAATTATTTTCTAATTTTAATAACTATGAAAATGTCTAAAAAGTGCTATGTGCACGGTTGTCTGAACACCAGTGAAAGTGAATCAAACTTTTGTAAAAAGCGGAAATAAATGCTTTTGTGCAGAACATTTCCAGGTGAGTACATCAAGGAACGATCTTTAATTTCACTCAATGCAAGTTTGCAAAATCATCGATCAGTACTGTATTTTATATCCAGTCCTACAAACATATTGTTCTTTGGTTCCAGCTGAAAGAAGATACTACGAATTAGGAATGTGCTAGAACAAGGGGATCCAAATTTATGTTGAAGCAAGATGTCTGTCCACATATCAACCTGAAATGACATTGGTCTGACAATGTTTCATCATAAGTATATGACCTACCAACGATGAAGAAACCCAAACCAAATGAAAACATCACTCCTTCAGCTAGTAAAACTGTGTTGAGTGACATTACATCCATGGGAAATATTTACTCAAGAGTTTCGAATAGTTCTTCTCCTAGCAGTAGCCAAGCTAGTACATTATCCAATTCACCAAAATAACACCACAAAAAAAAAACTGAGTATATTCCTAGTCAGTCTTCATCCGATCCTGATTGTGAAAATATCGAAGGACAGCAGCGCCAGCGCCTATCTATTGCATATTATTTGGGGCTCCCTGAAAATGTTTACCACATTGTGAAATACATTACCAAAATTGAGTAAATTAAATATATGGATGTTCTGATAAGTTTAAAAAAGATACGGGTTGGGGATGTATACTCTCGATTGGCTGATGACTGATATGAGTAAATCAAGTGTTCACAAGATTTTCACAAAAGCTGTGCCTATGATGGCAAATTGTTTATAAGAGCTTATATATTGGCCTGACATATCTGAAATTGAAAGAAATTTGCCGATCCCTTTCAGAGCTCGCTATAGGAAAGTTAATTCAATTATTGTCTGGAAATTGAAAAACCCTCTGATCCTGTTCGTCTGTCCATGACTTGGTCAGAATAGAAAAAATGCAATACTGTAAAAGTTTTAATATCTGCTACTCCAAATGGCACAATACAATTTATTTCAGGAGCATACAGTGGACGAATTCTTAACAACTTTGTCGATAAGAATAATTTCTTCTATTTTGATTGATTGAAATTCAAAAATACTTTGAATAACTAGAATGTGCAGTATTATGTCAAAGTTTTCTGAGGTTTGTTGTCACATTCTCTTCATGAATGCCAATATCTTCAGAAATATTTTTTTTTCTATAGCTTTGTAACCATAGGCAAAATTTTTACCATAGAAAATGTAAGCCTGTATTTGTAAAAAATAGATTAGTATCCCTCAACAAAGAATTGGTGTGAAATAAGTAAATAATTTTGCAAAAAATTTACGAAATTTGTATGAACATACTTCAAGTCTATTCATTCTAAATTATTAATTATATTTTCAGTAGTTCAAACTTAATAAATATTTGACTCATCACATGAAGGAAACACTAACAGGTACCGAATATGAATTTATTTATATTATAATACAAACAGACAAAGCCTACATATATATTCACAGTATAATGCATTTATGATTGATTATATATAAACAATCACGAACGTTTCAACTAAGAACCAAAGTTCTTAGTTAAAAGTTGGGCAACTTTCTAGTCATGGTTCTTAGTTCTTGTACTAGGGGTTCCATAAACGCGCTCATTGATTTGCTAGTGTTGAATCCTTAGTTATTAGTTCACTTAGTTCTTGGGAACGTTGCATAACCAAAGCATTTCATAATCCACCCTTGGCAAATTTTCCGAACCTGCTTTTACGAAGCCTTGTTTCATTATAAACACACCAAATCGTTTATGATATTGAGAAATTAATAAGTTGATAAAAATAAACAATAAACATTAACCTCAAATGTCAATATGATTTTAATGGGAACTGTCTTTAATATTTGCGGTGTTGCCAATGGTCGCTCTTCATCAAAAGGAAGGCCCGTTCAGAAACTTTGAATGTTTTAAATGAAGAAAACCGTTGTTGAAATGGGTTTTTTTGTTGATGAGTCTATCAATAAACAGTGTTCAATTATATATTAATGGTGTATATCAAGCATAAGAGCTATATTTTTGACAAGAACAGTAATGCGTGTTTCTGAACGTGGATTATGGAGGGGGTGGTTTTCCGTGAACGTGACGTCACGGGTACACTTTGAAACGCAATATCTTTTCGAAATAAAAAATATATGATGGCATTCTGAGTCAATTGGACGTTTCATATGAAATATAATCGACCTATATAAGTTTTGGAATTTTTTTTTCGTAAATGTAAAGGTCCATTCTGATCTTCACTGACAAATCTATCAAAGTGAGAATGTTTTACTAATACAGGGAGTTCTAACAATTTCCGAATATAATCTTCATTTTATATTTTCGCCAAATTCATGTGAATGTGATTCCTTATGAATTCAATTAATACTGGCTCGATTCAAGATATAAAAGACAATAAATTCACAATCAAGTTCCAAAACTGAGGAAACAGAACCATGTATGCCCAATGAAGCACAAGCTCTTTGATCCCACACATCAAACATACAATGTCCCACCCTATCTTCCAATTGCAATGATGACAAAAACTATTGATGTTTCCAAAAGATACACAGCCAAATGAACTGTTTCACTTTGTTGAAATGATAATAAATTTTCAGGGTCTCAAAAATCGTTATTAGTTTATGTTTTTCTGTGAAGTTTGATAAATAGTGACAAAAAATAAATTTTTCGTCCCAATCCAATTATTATATAGTTCATTATATAACGCGAATGCCGAAAAAAAGTTGTACGCAACTCGTTCGAAAGTAGCGTATACAAACGAGTGTGATGTTTCACGTAAATCAGGAGTTATTAGTGCCCATTCCAGGGAGTTGTAAACAATATAATGCTTTACCATAGAATAATTTCTATGGGATTAAAAAATTATTTATAATTTCTTAGCATAATGTTTCTTTATATTTTGATTTGTTTTCAGTTCATATACAATTCCTTGCTGGGCACTTTTCTCAACCAAGGGGGTCTTGCCGTGGATACTTTTTTAACTGTCGGAGGTTTCTCAACAGCATACACTTTGATGAGGAGGAAGAATATCAACATTATCGAGAGCTATGTTCATAGATATTTCAGGTGAGCTGAAAATAATAAGTGGAATTCAAATAATAATTAGGAGACTCAAGTTGAGGGGACATGAATATATGTGTTTCTGGAATCCACAACGCTCAGATATGGGATACTGACTTTTATTTTCCGTTATTTCGTCATGTTGTGGTGAAGATTAAAACAATTTTGAATTACCTTGAAAACAAAATCTCATATTCACAGGATAGTTGGCTAGTATCTGAGGAAAATAAAGTGTATTATAGTAACATTATTTTTTCCCTAGAATTCATCTGGGTATGAGCGGAAATTATGTACAGGATGATTCACATAATCATAATGAAGTGACAGGTACCTACTTGGAAATTTGAATAATGAAATACTACATTGTAGACTGTGAATAGAGTAGAAGTGAAAAAAGATAATTGAAAAAATGCATAAAAAGTGTAGTTTAAAAAAGATGGAAACAAGATGACAGAAAATTATGTTTTAAGAGATTTACTGGTAAACTTAACAATCTCACGCAGTCGGAGGCATCTTCTTTAATTTAACAATGAAGATATATTATTGCCTTCGACTGCGTGAGATTGTTTACACTATGAGTGCATTCCACTAAGCGCTCACAGTGATCAAAATATACCTTCAGCCGTTTCACATGACGACCACGGTCGTTATGGTCGTGGCGAAAACGTCACTTATGACGTCATTAATTTCGCTCACGCCGAGCCCACAACGACCCATCTCAAGAGGTGGGTCGACGTGAGCGTTTTGAGAAACTGGAAGCTTTTTTGAATAAGTCATGACACACTCGACGTACAGCTCTTACAGCAGTAGCTCGTCCTACGTTAAATCTGTCACAGACTGATCTATGATAAAAATGAAAAGGGGTTTAATTTTATACTTCTGAACTATGGTACATAACACTAAAATAGTTAATTTAAAAAAAATTGACCTATAAGAATCTGCTGTGGCCATTTTCCAAAGAGCTATCATCAATTGATGACAAGAAGGAATTGTAGGACATCCGGGAACACGTCGAACTAAATCTTCTTGTATCAGCTCATGTAAATAATTGAATGTACATCTTGAAAGTCTAAAGAGATCAATGAAGAATTATATGAGTAAAATTTTCGAAATCTACAGTGTATTAAATTCTTCATCTGAATAACGAGTAATTACATCATCGTAATCAATAAAACGTGGTCTAAGTTTTTGTTTTTCACGATTATATTTTTGTAAAATTGTATTCCATTCTTCATCTGAGCTAGATAAACTAGTACTTTGTGAAGCAATATTTCGACGCACCAACAAACTTCCGACTGTCGCCGTAAAAGGCATTTTTATTATATACGAACATAAATTAGTTAAATACTCCTCTAAAATCAAAGTATACATGTATTTTTGTTTAATAAATCTAGTTAACCAATAATTAATAAAACTTAATGTAACATAACCTCATCAACCTTTTGTTTTGGTTTTTTTAGACGCGCCATTTGTATTATTCAAATGAACGCTCAAAACGCTCCAAAATCCATTCCAGTTTATGATTGTGACGCCCAGAACCAAGTGGAACGGCGAAAACCGTGGTCGTGAGCGTGATCGTTGTGAGTGCTTAGTGGTACGCACTCTATTAAGCTTGATAGTTAACCTCTTAAAACATAATTTTTTGACAATATTTTCTGGTCATCTGGTTTTCATCTTTTTTGTAGTGCACTTCTTACGCAGTTGGGTTTTTTATTTTTTAAATTAACTTTTTTAATTTTACACTCTTTAATTAGGATTTTGAGACGGTACATTTTTTGAGAATGATTGGCTATTATAACTAAGACGAATTTGGTCTCTAACGTGTTGCAATCGTTTCTGTCGCGATGCCAGAGACTGAGTTTTACGATGTGCACTTTTTTGTCGGGCTTCTTTTGTTTTACGGGAAAGATTTGCACACGACCGACGACGTTTTCGGCTCGTAACATTGTTAGTTATATAATACTCAGGTATACAACAAACAGATACAAACTCTCACTATGTGTACTGAATCATACACTAGCAAAGTTCATGAACAATTTCCACAATAACAAATGAATATATTACAACAACAAAGTAGATGGGTAACTGTAGTCACTAACAAGATACACTCAAACTCGGTAAAAACGAACTAGCGAGGAAAAATAGTTCAATCAAGTACCGATAATTTGCGAATTTTTACGACCGCAGTCTACCGTTGGAATTCCCCTACTTCTCTGTTAGGGATTTGTTAGATACATGGCGTAGTGTTAGTAAGTGTTCAACTGCATTGTACCAATATCCCTACTACAAAAGCATGCAGGAAGGCTATTTTATTGTCGGTTTAGCTGGAAATAATTAGAAAATTTGACAGTGGTTACGCATATGCACAAATTCAACGGGTTTATGGTCTCAAAAAATTAACAGTGTCGTCAATTTACGCGGGAAAAAATTCTATCAGGATGCCTGTAATGCATATTTTCTTCATGACGAACACCCTCTATAACGAACCGTTTCTAGTCGTTAAGCCGTTCGTTGAAGCCGAGTTGACTGTACTCAATCAAGTTTCTATCAGAATATTCTAGTGATTAACCAATTAATGAAGTTTTTCACAATATGTGGTCTGGTTGTCGCCATATTGAATTTTGTGATAATATGGCGTCTGGTTGTCGCCATATTGAATTTTGATTATTACTATCATGTTTTTATTCACAATATGGCTCTGATTGTCGCCATATTGAATTTTGATCATTACTGTAATGTCCTTCCTTACAATATAGCGTCTGATTGTCGCCATATTGAATTTTGCCCAATGTCATGTCTTCAGTGACACTTGCAAAATTGAAATAATTTGATTGACGTAAGAATCATCAAAATCGGCCGAAGCGTTTGGTCTCTAGATCGCCACGAAGCAGCAAACATACAACATGATAAACACATTACCCTCCTTTGCGTCACGGAGTCGGGTAAAAAAAGAGTTCCACGAATAAATTTTTTGTGGATTTTATTTTTTTGGCAGTGTGACATGCCTGTATTTTAAATATTATACAATATATGTTCGCATTGAAGTTCCAACATGAAATTCTTAGAACTCTTTATCATTGTGATATTTTCAAAGACGATGCTGCCGCCATGATGAGACCTATGAGGCTCGTAGACTGCCTCTTACCTTCGACTCACCTCCGACTAATTCCGAGAAAGATTTCATTTGTTCCACGAACCATTCCATCGAATCCAATCCTGGATGGCTATCGAAATTCGAAAGGATGTCATTGTATATGCATTTGAAATGAAGACCTGCTCTATAAGGTATATGTTTCTGATATTTCAACGTTCTGGTTTTGGTTCCAAAATTATTTCAAATTTCGCATGGATTATAAATAAAACTACTTCTTTGTATAAAGAGTCTTTGAACTCGACATGGTCATATTTTGGGAAGGAAATATTAATAGTCGACAGTATAACTGTCTATTCATCCGAAAAACAGGCAGTAGTATTTCATCCTTGGTCGTGTATAGTCGGTGTAGTGTGTGAATTTAAAATGCCTTTCACACGTGAACAAGTCATTGATATAAAAACTATAATCAAACAAACTATCACGGAACTTTTGAATGACGACAAATTTATATCAGCTGTTGCTGATAAAGTCTCACAAAAACTCGGCATTAAAGAAACCGTAGAAGAAGTTCGTGGCCTACACAAGGAAATAGAACAGCTGAGAAACCAAAACAAACAATTACAGGGTGATGTGGCGCAAATTCGACGCAATATGGATGCAATCGGAAAACTTCAAACCCCCGATAATGCGCAACAAATGGTAGCCGAAGTCTATGAAAGACAGAAGAGGATGTCGAACATAATAATATTGAATGTTAACGAATCGAAAAATAAATCAAATGCGAACAGAATCGCAGAAGATAAAGATGCCATAAGGGACTTATTGGAAAATGTCCCAGTAGATACTTCAAATATTCGTGTGTTCAGACTGGGTAAATTTGAGCAGAGCAAAAACAGGCCCATTAAAGTTTGTTTCCCTAACTCAGACGAAGCATTAACAGTGTTAAAAAATAAGAGGCTGGTGAAAGCTAACTCTGTCAAAATATTTTCCGATCAGACGAAGGCTCAAAGGGATTATTATTTCAGTGTAAAAAAACAACTGATGGAATATAACAACAGAGGTGAGAACAAAACTATTAAATATATCAATAATGTCCCTACAATTGTCGATGCTGATATCAATCAAAAAAACTAATAAGTCCTAATATAGTATACAAAGTTGATTTAATTTATTTAAATGCTGCAAGTTTTCTTGCCCATAAAGACCAGATTATTAGTGAAATATTCTGCTATCACCCAGCAATCGTTATTTTGAGTGAAGCCAGATGTACAAATGATGTTCAGGATTGTGAAATTGCTGTTAATGGGTATTCGTTCATAAGATGCGATTCCAGTAGTCGACATACGGGAGGAGTACTCATTTATGTTAGAAAAGATGTCACTTATTCAGCCGAAAAAAGGTTTGTCTCGGATACAAACTACTGGTGTCAATTCACTAATATTGAGCTGAATGGAATAAAATGGACCATTGCTGGTGCTTATCACTCTCCAAATGCATGTCATGAGGTGTTCCTGGAAAAACTGGTAGAATGGTGCGAAGATTATTTCATGACCAAAAAAAATTGTCTTTTAGTTGGTGACGTAAATATAGATTTTCTTGGTAATGGCTCCCACAACAAAAAAATTAAAAACATCATAACAACTCATGGAATTGAACAACTTGTTGATGAGTACACAAGAATAACCTCAATTAGTTCTTCTTTAATCGATTATGTGTTGTCAAATCAAAACAGTGTCAAAGTATGTGTACATCATGAACCAAAAATTACAGATCACTCAATAATCAGTGTTAATTTACAATATAATGAAGCTGTTCCAAATAAAAAAATTTTACTCGGAAACTAAATAATGACATTTTTCATAATATTAATCTTAAACTCATTGAATGTGAATGGTTGAGTAATTCAAATGATGTAAATGATATTTATGGTGATATTGAATCGAAGTGTAGATTTATATTGGATGAAATGACACCAATAGTTGAATTTGAAATTAAACATAATCAAGTACCCTGATATGATGACGAAATCAAAGCAGCGTCCAAAGATAGAGACAAAGCATATAAATATTTCATTAAATATGATGGTACTTCAAAAGCGGAGCTATGGAATCAATTTAAATTAAAACGGAATAAGGTTGTAAATATGTTAAAAAAAAAAATCGCAATATTTTGAAACAAAATTGATGCAAACAGGGCGACGCAAAAGAAATGTGGAAAACTATGAAAACATTAATAAAAGGTGAAGAACAATTCGTGAACGTTGAATGTATAAACTCCATTATTGATAATTCCGTTTCTATAGTAAAAACTGAGATGGAGGCGGCTGAAAACTTCAATTTATATTTTGTTGAAAGCATTGAAGATATTTCTAGATCTATCACTAGTAAAATTGAATGGCCTACTCCAAATAAAATAATAGAAACAAGCTTTGTTGAATTCCAAAACATCAACATAGTTAAGTTGAAATCCATCATATTCTCTTAAAAAATAAAGGTAGTGTTGAAGAAGTTATGGGTATCAAATTTTGAAGGAAACTTTCTATACGATTGGTTTTGCTCTGCTGAATCTCATAAATACGTCACTTTCAAATGGAAACTTTCCCGAACGGTTGAAGAAAAGTACAATTACCCCATTCCCAAAATCAGTAACGCAAGTGAAATGTCAGACTTTAGGGCTATAAATACGTTGCCGACTATTGAAAAGTGTTAGAGAAAGTAATATATGAACAAATATTTCAATACTTTGATGAAAACCACCTTTCATGGGAAATCAATCCGGCTTTAGAGAACATCATTCGTGTGAAACGGCACTTCAGCTAACAATTTCGAAATGGAAACAGGAATTAGACACTGGTAAATATATAGTAGTTGTATTTTTGACCTCAAAAGGGCTTTTGAGACAATAGATAGGAGTATCTTACTGCGTAAACTAAGATATTATGGTATTGGGGGAGTTGTCCTCAAGTGTTTTGAAGAGTACCTAACTAATAGATCACAAGCAACCAAAGTGGGTAAATCGCTCTCTAATGAAGTTCTCAATAACATAGGTGTACCCCAAGGTAGCGTACTAGGACCTCTACTTTTATAATATATCTAAATGATATAAATTACATACAGGCCAGATTTCAACTTATTTGCAGACGACACTATGGTTGCTTGTTACGGCGGTGACCTTATTGAAACAGTGGGGCGTTTGAACCAAGTCCTGACAAAGTTTGAGGCATATCTAGAGGTGAATAAACTGAAACTGAATACGAAAAAACTAAGGCAATGATCATCAGTAATAAATACAAACTAAAATTAGTGGATTATCAATCCCTCAGACTCCAAATGGAGGATGACAAAATTGAATGGGTATCTGAATTCAAATACCTAGGATTTATGCTTGATGAATCGTTAACTCTCAACAAGCATTGTGATTACATATGCAAAAAGATATCAAAAAAACTATTTTTCTTCTCTAGGATATCATCCGAAGTCTCAATATTTTCAAAAATTACCATATATAGAACCATCATTCAGCCCCATTTCGATTATTGCTCAACCCTGTTATATCTATTAGATGTGAACAATATGCAAAAGTTACAGAAACTTCAAAATCGGGGTATGAGAATTATTTTGAGGTGTAACAGGTATACTCGATTCAATATATGCTTAACACCTTTGGTTGGTATGATGTAACGAAAAGATATTTCTATTTAACTATGGTATTCATTTTCAAAATTACCAAAAACTTATTACCAAAATACTTCGATTCCTTCATCACTTATAATAATCAAATCCATGAGCACAATACAAGGACAACTGATCAATTTCACATATCTAGAACATGAACAAAAAATTCAATGAACTCGCTATTTTTCAAGGGATTGGACGATTTCAATCAACTTCCCAAACCAATGAAGAACTCAGCCACGTTACATTCTTTTAAAAACCAGCTAAAAAGCCATGTTATGTCACTCAACTCATGAATCAACATATTGTAGTTTTATTTCGATGCAGATTTGATATTCAATGTCTTTAAGATATACTTTTTTTCTCTAGAGATATATTTGTTTTTAGATATACAGTTTTTAGATATACATTTTATATGAGATATTTTCTTTTAACTTCTTTTAACTGCCTGTAATGTGTTTTAATGTGTTCAAATGTCTCAAGATGTGGTCAAAAATGTGTTCAACTGTGATGTCATGTCATGTAATCAACTGTACTTTGTGTATTTATTTTATTTTTATTTTTTAATGTTGTTTTTTAATTCAAATTAGTATAATCTGAACAACCATTGTATTTATATTAGGAATTCCTATTTCAATAAAGATTTCATCTGTCGCATATGTATTTCTTAGGCCCGATTTCACCACAAGACAGATAAACGGCGTTTTACTAAACTCCGTTCTCACTAAACTAAGATTTTAATCTTGATAAACCTCGATACAGTTTCACCGACACAAACAGACGAAAGCTAAACCGAGTTTACTGAAACTTAGTTTAAGGACAGTCAAAAGCTGGCAACATAGTAAAATATGTACGTTTCTCTCATTTTTGCATAGATTCCGTTGTTTTGTAGAGCCAAAGCCAAGTGACAATATAACCTGAAAATTGAAAACCGATAACTTTCGTGTTTGGCTCATGTTTTGCGATATTTTTGTGGGTGTTCGGTATTCAAAGTTTAGTTCTTGAAGAAACTTGATAAAAGTGACAATATCTTCTACAATGAATTTCAAGTTGGAATGTGAAAATATAATTCATCAAATTAATTCCTTCTTTGGACTTCATTCGGCACCCAGCTTATTGAATAAATTGGTACCATATATTTCCTTTACCAGAGTGAAAATGTCTGGAACAAACTCTACCATATTTCGTTAACTTATCAGACCAGTCTTTTCGTTTGATGGCATGTATCTAGGCTGCTTGCCTTCTCTGGGAGATTATTTCTTACAACAGCAGATGGAATTCTGATAACAGGGTCAAAAATACAAACATGTACAATTTACCTGAAAAATCGTATTCGGCCGTCTTTTGATGCATTTTTATTGCATTTCACAACAGAACAATATGAAGGCATGATCATCTACGAATTAAATAATAACACATGTAATCCAACTACTGAATTCTTTGTGGAATAGGTAGAAATGTTCAATTCTCCAACATAAAGAAATCGGAACAGTAAGGTTGTTTTATCTCCAATGTCAAACGTGCACGAAACCAATGAACTAAACGTCGTTTAACTTCGTAACTGGCCAAATTCAGCCCGTTTTAAGTGGAAACGCCGTTTAGAACTAAACGCGGTTTATAGTTCCTGGTGAAATCCAATATGACGTGTAGAAAACTTAATCTAAGTTTAATTTGAACATAACTCGTTTAAAGAGGTTGGTGAAATTGGGCCTTAATCTAAGTTTAATTTGAACAAAACTCGTTTAAAGAGGTTGGTGAAATTGGGCCTTAGTTATTTTACTGAGTTGTTTGCAGACCATTTGAGACAGGTTTTTGATCCAGCACTAATGGAATCGAATGTCTTCTTTATTTTGTCGTCATTTTCCGGCAATTTCACTGAATATTTTTTGAATCATGAGCAGGTTGACATGTCGAGTCAACTCTTCTTGAGTGAGTCTCATGGCTACTGTTGTGAATAAGATTTTTCAAATTTGGGAATGTGTGCAAGAGTGATGGAGTATTTCAACCCCTTCATATCCAGTACAGTTGACCAATGAGGGTCAGTCGATTATGCCTGTTGTATAGGATACATGGCGGATTCTACCACTCGTGTGAAACTATCGTTTATTCATTCCTCATTTTGATGCAAGCACGTTTCCTAGCTATGGATTGTATAAGTTCGATGAAAGATGAACCCCCCTTGCCAAAACCTGAATAAATGATGATCACTTCCAAATTCATGTTTTTTGTAAAGCTCACCCGCTTTCTTTACCACAAAATTCTTTCAATTTATTGCCCTATTTATCTCTGAAATTTTCCTGAAACAACCCCTGCAAAGATGTACCCCTATCGACCATATGAGTATTGATATATCAAAAATCAAACGAGTTGTTCTTTGTCCAAGCCCATTTTGACGAATTCTCAGCGAAAACAAGTATTCACCTTCAGCATGGATTCATTTTTAAACATGTTGGCGATTCTTTGTTTAAAAAAGGCCGAAGGCGTCTTTGAAACTTTGATTGGTGTCCTAATGTGCCAAATTTATGTTCAATTCTGTACGTACACGGCCGCGGAACGATGCTTTCAAATCTTTCCACATGACTCTACTTTTGATATTTTTTTCTAGTTATTTTTGTATGAAGTTCGCAAATGACCCAATTATCGATTTGTTGAAAATATGAACAAAATGTTCATAAAATCAGATGTGGAATCATCTGCGACTGAAAGATGAACTTCAGTCGCTTTTTTCCATCGTCAAGATAACCTCTTGTGGGGTATTCATGTTGAAAAGGGTAATATTCTCGATTGAATATTGAATAGAATGGTTTTTCTGTGAATTGAAAAATCCACGATAAAAATGAAGTAATTTTTTATGAATGTCTATCAGAAAACAACTACTTTCCCGGCTAAAGCCATGCTGGACATTGAACTACATCTGATAGATATTCTTAAAAGACCATGACTCAAAACAAAAGAAAAAATCTGAAATTGAAAATTTGCATTTTCATTCAGATAGTTATTTGATTTCCTATTCCAGTCTTAATTAAGAACTCACAAAGATGAATGAGGCAAAGAAGAATGTTTTCTGTTAGACATTTACAAAAAATAACTTCATTTTTATCGCGGATTTTTCAATTAACAGAAAAATATTTCTATTCAATATTCAATTGAGAATGTTTCCGTTTTCAACATGAATACTCCACAAGAGGTTATCTTGACGACGGAAGATAGTGACTAAAATTCATCTTTCAGCCACAGATGTGATTTTATGAACATCCTGTTCATATTTTCAACAAATCAATCTTTCATACCCCATGTCAAAAAACACTAATTTCAAAGTGTCTCTCCAAAAGAAATGATTCTAACTTTTTCCATCAATGAAGAGTGCTATTGCTTCTTGAAAATGTGTTTCCCATTTCTTCCGGTCTTTCCGATGATCGTAGAAGCGTGAAATAGATTTTCGTCGACAAACATGTATTGAAGACCTAGTGATACGAATGATTTCTGGTGAGTACTCTCTTTTGGAAAACATTCTTCTTTGCCTCATTCATCTTTATGAGCTCTTAATTAAGACTGGAAGAGAATCAAATTACTATACGAATGAAAATGCAAATTTTCAATTTTAGATTTTTTCTTTTGTATTGAGATAGGGTCTTTTCAGAATATCTATCAGATGTAGTTCAATGTCCAGCGTGGCTTCAGCCGGGAAAGTAGTTATTTTCTGTTAGACATTCACAAAAAATAACTTCATTTTTATCGCGGATTTTTCAATTAACAGAAAAATCTTTCTATTCGATATTTAATTAGCATTTCAAATTTTACAATATTCCAATGGAACTGTTGCCAGAAATATTTATCCCTTCATTAAAAAGTCGAATACTGTATTTGATGTGTTCTCCGTTCCATTGGGCTGGATTTCTGTTCCAAAAGTTCTTGAACATCCCTGTATTTGACAATAATCTCATCGAGTGGAGAAATTTGTTCAGAATTCATGATTTCAATTTAGCGAGAAATAACAACGAGAAAAATTAATGCTTTTGTATACACCTCTCTCACCTCAGTTCTTGATGAACAACCAGTGAGTGTAGTCCAGGCTGCCACTCTTTGATTTGTGGTTACAAGACAGCCAATACCCTTTTCGATAGGAAAACTGATACTTCCTCAAATTTTGTAAAGATGGTGTCCCCGTATTTTGTTCTGACGAACCGCAACCCCTCGATGTTTTTTGGCTGGTTCAGTGGCAACGCAGATATAGCTATTGTTTGCTTGTATCTACTGGATGTCACAGCATCTATTTCATTTTCGATTCATCCATAATAAATGAACAGATTTCCAAAATCTCCAAAATAATAAGCTTGCTACCTGTACTGCAAGAAAGAAGGAAACATTGTTTAAGTCAGAATCTTTGTGGTCTGAAGCTAGTTAATAATTAACGAAGCTTGAACTTGTTTTAGTGATCCGTATTGGAAAATTAATGTAAAATTCTGAATTCTTCCCAGTTCTGCCTATGTAGTTCACTGGACATTGAGGGTAGGTTAAACGATATATTCTTCAAAATTTCTTACAAAAACTAGGGGAAAAACCCTTCAAACAAATAAAAAAAAACAACAAAAAAAGTTTTTACCTGGTATAACTGGACCGGGATACGAACCGTTGACCTCCTGCTTGGTAGGTAATTTCTCTTTGGTGATAAATGACCAGTCTTTCTCTTCGCCAAATTTCTTATATACTTGAACCTTTCAATTTCCGGGCAACTTTCCATTTTTTTTCCGTATCGACCATCCTCGAACATTAATACGAACATTAATAAAAATCAGCCAAATCGGACCAGCCGATCTCGCGTTTTGCGCTTACAAAGAATCGGGATTCATTTTCATTATATAGATGTTTATAAAATTCTGAAAGTGTGTATTTACATTACATACTTTCTGATGGATCACTAACTAAATGAAAAATAACCTAATGAGAAATTAATGTTACGTGCTCGAAACAAGTGATGGTCAAATCACATAAGTTTCTTGAAGAACCCAGAAGGATAGGTATATTTTATATTCAATATTATACCATGCTTATATTGAATTTATGAACTTGGAGTTTTCTCCTCTTTCATTTCACATCCAACTTGACACAATAGCAAAGAAAAAAATCGGAGACCCCTACTTATTTGGATATAACATATGTCATATTGATTTTCTCTAGTCGACGCGTATATTTTTTTATGTATGACCAAGCACAACTTTTTACAGAGTAGTCCGATTTCGATTTTTTTCAATTGGGATATTTCTCAGAGTTAGTCCTACTTTGAATTTGAAGAAAAAATTCACCCTTAAGGATAGGGAAATAGGGAGAGATTGGTGGCTTATCCTCTGAATTTTTACCTGTTAACCGATTCAACATCACATAACTTTGTACTTACTGTATATTTATTTTTACTATTATAAAATTGCAATTGTCTATTTGTTCGTTCGTTTGTTTGTTCGAGCATCACCCGAAAACTACCGAACCGATTTTGATGAAACTCCCAGTTTTTGGAAGCGTATGAAAAGATTAAAAACAAGAAATAATTTTATTTTACTACGATGACGGGAACCAGATATATAACAATTAAACCACATTCCGCGCGTACCAGCTATACATATGCATAATATAATGTCCTGACTGATATTCTATCCCTAGAGGGTGAACAGTAGGTGGAAGTAGAGGTACCATCAGTTTTGAACTTTCCTTTCCAATCAGAGAATACATATGACAGGGTCTTTGAGAATTCAATCCTGAAGGGGTTGACATGAGGGTTGAAAGTTTGTATAAGAGTACCGTTAGTTTTCAAAATGCGGTCATGGAAATTCCTGTTTGAGGTCTTTGTTGAGAATAAAGCACTACGTGTTTCATTTTTTTTGAAATTAAATCCATATAAGGGTGAAATAGGGGGCTAAATGGGGATTGGAAGTTTGTATGAGGGTTCCGTCAATTTCCAAGTGAGGGTCATAAAAATCAGTATTTGAGGTCTCTGTTTCAGAAGAGAAAATAAATGGATCACTACCCTATTACAAGGCTACTGTAAAAAATTTAAAAAAATATCAATAAATACAATATCAATATTAGATTCAAAACCAACAACACTGTCGGATGTAATCTCATAAATGTCAAAGATAAAATCAATCCTTGAGACAAGTCAGGAATATATCGTTTAACCTACCCTCAATCTCTAGTAAGCTACATAGGCAAGTTCAAGCTTCGTTATTCATTTACTAGCTTCAGACCACAGAGATTTTGACTTAAACAATGATTTCTTCTTTCTTGCAATACAGATACCAAGTTTAATATTTTAGAGATTTTGGAAATCTTCAAAGAAACCAAATCAAACTCCCCAATTTGTGTCAATGACCAAGTAGATTTCTCATGTCTCACCTTCTTCCAATCCTTGAATTTTGTCGAATTAAACGGAATTTAAAATTCCCACAACCACCGCTACAAACGTCATCTTTACTCCAAAAGAGTTGAACTTTCCTGCCTATTTGTTAAATTCCACAGATAACTGTAATAAACGAAATGGAAACACAAACAAATTTCTACTACAAAATCAACGCGATGCTGGTCGATTATAATCCACATTGCATAAGAAATAAAAGGATGAAATCCAAAAACAAAGGAAAAAGGCTAGATGTTCCACTCCCAAGAGTGAAAACAAGGGGACAACATCAATAACATCACGTTGTCACCTTCCCCCCCAAAAAAGTTCATTTTCAAATAATTTTTTTCCTATAAATTTGCATAGGTAAGTCCTTCATTTTCATTAAATCAATAGAGTTCATACAGAGAGTGTCACTCCTCACAGAATACTGGAGATGGGGGTTGCAACCTTCGAAATGCATATGTTGTAACTTGTTTTTTAATATTTGTATATTTTCGTCACGTTAGGAGAAATCGTTATGCTCCCTCCATCGTTCCACACGTTTTCTATTCCATCACATTGTAACAACCTGTAGTTGTTAGTATATTATTGTATTTTATATGTTGATTGTAAAATAATCTAGAGCTTCCAGACAAAGTATGAAAAACAATGAACTCCCCTTGTAGCAGAATCTCTATTGAACGGAGGTCAAACCGCACGATATTGCATATTCATTTACAGACCTGGGGATTAGGCAGCCAGTAATGAAAGTCTCATTTGTTAGGGCATGGACAGTTCACTGAGCAGGCCATGCAGGATCTCTACATTGTGAGGATTGTTTAGGATAGCCAAGAGAAACAGACGGCAGAATCGCTGATGGATCAAGCATTTCCAGCAGGAAAGTAACGCTCTCAAGCAATGAAAAAACGAGGATTGGACGCTGTCGAGGCGATAGCGTACCCAAGCGGAAGATTTAAAGAAGTTCCCCACCTACCTCGATTGCGATCAGTGCGTTTTGAGTTGATATTTAAGGGCTTCAACTAAAAGGATCGTCGCGTACCTTGGTCGGGATCAGAGCGTTTCCTCGGGTACTTCGCGTTCCAAGCATATGATTTATTTTTGGGACTTCAAAAATGTTGAAGTTTTATCTTGCGGTATCAAAGCGGAGAATATTATAGCCACGAAACGTATTAGTGGGTTAGAATAGGAGTTACACGGAAATCTCCAAAAGATGAATCGACGCAAGATCGGTATTCAAAAAGATTGAATTTTTATTTCTGGTTGTCGCGATAAAAAGAGAGGGATAATCTCAGAATCTTACTTACCTAACCTGGAAGGGGAAAATCACAAACTCGACTAGACTTTGCTTAAACTTACCAGATCTACTATCTATTGGACAAAATCATGTGACATGAACCCAGTGCTCATTGTAATTTTGAGAAAGGTAACCTCAAATAATAAAATTCTAACCACTTTTAGTAGTTAGGTTGGTGACAGCGTGTCGCCAATCGCAAGAGTGGTGGCTGCCAAATATATTTTCCTTTGTCCACTCGTTGGGTAGAGTCAACTATATATATTCTTATATCATCTGATAATATCATCTTCGGCTAGTTTCATAACCGGTGATTCAGGCGAAATGGTTTTTCTCTAAAAGTTTGTTTTTTCTCAAACATTTTTAATAAAATACAGTCTTTTGGCTAATTGACAAAATTGCAGGAAATAACAACCTTAATGATTAATGGGACATTTTGGGAAAGTAGGGCAAGTCGATTAATCTTAAGCTTGCTAAAATGCTAAATCGGACATTTTGCAAGGGAATGTAAGACAAGGAGGGTAGAAGGTGAACAGAATAATTTTAGCTGCTATGAGTACGGGAAAATTGGGAACTGCTGCAGTGGCAGAGAAGAGGATAGGATAGAAAATGGAACTGCGGGAAAATTCAGTACCACATCCGAGCGCTAAAGAGGATATTGAATACAGAAAGGAATTACAAAAGACTATTGCCAAAATTTATGACATCGATAACAACGTGGACGCAAAATAGCTACGGAAGTTACTAACTAGCGGTTATAAGGAAGAAATTGGAAACTATTAAGATACCCGAGCCTAAAAATTCGGAAGTAATGGAAGAAAGAGACGTGGATCAAAAGAAGCAGAGCCCTACCAACAAAGGAGTATAAGGAGCAGGAAAATCCGAAAAAATCGGAAGTACTAAGGAAATAGCTGTCAAGTTGCCAAAGAAAATGAGTGCCTCGGATATGGATAGAATCGAGAGGGCGAATGAAGATGCCGAGGGAAACGCAGGGAAGGACGATAAAAATGTGGAAAAAGCTATCCGAGGAAACGGCGAAGAAAACATACGGCTCCGACAAAAAGGCGGAAAAAGAATCATTTGAATCGGGCTGTCCGTGTTCACCTATTGGGTTGCTGAGTCGATCGCCAAGACAAGTAGATGCCAATACCAGAACCTTAGAATAGGCAATGTTGTTAGGAGAACGTATCTACACAAAAGATTTGGATGAGTCATGGGAAGGACAGAATGATCCGGAGCGAAGGGCCGGATAAGTATGGAATAGAAAGAGCAGTAACTTTGCGGGAAAACATAATACATATGAATAATGGAGACATGAGAGAGAAATTACCCACAGAAAAGATACGAAAAGACACGTCGAAGGCGGAAGAAGGAAGAGAGATCCTCGGCCGAAAAGATCGAAGTAGAGGGAAAGAGAAACTCAAGTGACTAGAGATTCCGGAGTAGAAGAAAAAACAAATAAAAGAAGAAATAGTGGATGACGAAGAGAAAAATTTGAAATGGAACCTGGCAGTAATCCCACAAGGGATTATGATAGAGAGACGGAAGAAATGGTCGACACTGAAAGCGAGGAGGAGGAAACAGAAAAAGATCAATTTTTGGATAACCAGACAGTACCACCGAGGAGGACAACTAGGATGAGAAATCTGCCATACCGTTACGTACCTGGATAAGAAAATAGAGAAGAGAACCCGGCAGTGTGGGGTAAAGAATAAACTGCCAGGCCGGAGCGTTACTAAGGGAGGCAGTGTTCCGCTGAATAACGCCAACTGGAGAGTATTCGTGGAAAAAATTGCGTCCCATCTCGCTTGGGGAAAGTCGACGTCATTGATCTTATATGTTTTATTGTTGTAGTATGTGACTACGTCACTACCAATCTGGGATGTTTTCCATTCCCACCATCCAATTTGAGCTTGACGCCACAATTGTGATCTGGCAAGAGCTTGTGCCGTCAAGTTCATTCTCAAATCCGCGTATACATTAACATTTCTTTTTATTTTCACGCCTATAGGTCGGATATTCCCCGACGTAGGTTTATTTTTTGAAAGCCCCAGTAAAAAGACTGTTTGATCGAGGGGCGTGTGAACTACACGTCCATGTACTTTATACATATCGAAAATATGTAGATATAGGTACCATACAAAGGGTGTGATAAATATAGTAAGTTTTGTGTATATGAATAAGAAACAAGGAAAGTCTTCGTCAGGCCTTGTTAAAGTTAGGAAACGTGAAACGTAGTAGTTAGGAGATGAGATTGCTGAAATAGTAGAGATTTTCACGCCTTGCAAGAGAGGCCAATGAATCGTCTTGCCGGGACAGTGACGTCACCCGTTGGGTTGAAATCCCATAAATTCCCTCACACCTTCGGGACAAAAGTTGTGAATGACCTCACACCGTAGGGACAAAAGTTGTCCTGACCTTGACTGAATTTATCAAAAGGTTATTACAACCTAAGGATTTTTCAATTTGAGAAATTGATAAATAATTTTAGATTTTTATCTAATTTTGGTATTTTTTTTCTGCGACATACGAATTTTAACTAATTATTTTGAAATGATGTTTTGATTTTGTGGGTTATTTTGTTTTATATTTTGTATTTTTTTTTTGTAATTTTAAATATTTTTTTTGATTTATGAATGATGATTTATTGGTGACATATGGTAATGGGAAAACTGATTGATATAACGGAAACGCCCCCTTCACTGGATTTTATATACTAAATAAAATCATTGAATAATTTCGGGATTTATGTTACTAATATGGGTTAGTTAAGAATATTCTTACTAATCTTTGTGAAATCGAAGTTTATAATGGTATTCCATGCTTAAGTAGTTCGCGAATCGGGGAAAGAAATTACCGGTATTCAGTATGGAACAGCAGCAAGGTTGTGACCCTGATACTAATATTTGTCTTATGAAATTGGTACCAGAGGATAATCGTGTACGATTATAGTGACCCGAAAGCAGACATAATGACTGTATCCTTACGAAACATAGCTAAATGCTCCGAGCCGGCATCCTAGTACGCGAGTGCCGAAAAGGCAATAAAAGTTAATCGGAATAACGAAATAAACATTAAACAGGTACGGACCTGCCTGAAAGAAGTTACACGGCTAGTGACACCTGCATGAAAACAGTTCAGCAGTGGTAAGGGAAATATATAATTTTTTCCGCAAACTTGGAGCAGAGGAGTGCGAGTTGGTACATGGGTATCGCACTCTGCGATGACTTCACCTGGAGATGGGAGGTATCCAGAGAAATGGGACCACGCAGTAGAAGCAATGGCAACGGATGGATCTTGCAAGGGCACCACTCACCAGGAGGGAGGACACTCTTGGGAGGATGTCAGCGTGAACCGGATATTTGCTGTCACGCTAGGAAGACGGGGTATGTTATGTCAGACAGAAAACCCTCGCAAATTGATTTGGTCAGAAGGAAATGGAAGCACGAATGCTAACTCAAATGGTACCAGTAACCAGAATTCTACAGGACCATGCTGAGAAAATCGATTGTAACGGACACATTTCCCCGTTATATTTTTTAGATAACGACTGGATCAGACGAGCTCCTTATCCGACCATTAAAAAAGCGTCCATGGAAGAAGGCGTAGCAATTTCGCCCAACCTGAACTTCTTTTCCATAATGCCGATAGGATCAATAGGATTGTACATCCAGGAAGGAGTGCCACCGAAGTTACTGAAATATTGACCTTTGGATCAGAACGAAAAGCAGTAGAAAATATTATAGCACGACGAGTGGTTGGATTCGAAACGATGGGACAATTATTTTCCACCCTCAACATCTTCAATCCAGATGAAATGAAGGAGTTGGCGCATTCTACCATGAAGCAACTATGGCGCTGGTTCAACGATATTGAAATGTTCATCAGCGGACTTTATACAGTGTATAAGACATTAAAATACGCGATCGGAGTGGCGTTTAACGGTTTTTACCCATATAAAATAAAATCGTCGGTTGCCGTATTACACTACTCGCTAGTGTTTGGAACACTCTGACCATGTGGGTGACATCCACGCAAAACTGGACCGCGCCGAAAAAACAGTGCGACACATTCAAATGTGGAGGCAGGACATACCGCCTCGCCAATAAACATTCACCCGGATCTATCCAACGTTAGACATTGGGCAGACAAACTCTCAAAGTAACCCTGATATTGTACACAGTGAAGCTCACGCAAAGAAATCAGTCAAGGTAGCCTTTCAACGAATCTTCAGGAACGACGACAGTGACGCCAGTGCGATAACTGAACTTCGTCGTAAAACTCGGGAGTGCAGTCTACCGAAAGTCAGTCTATCTAAACGAATCATTCAGGGCGAATTTAAGCTGTGCTTAGTATGTAGGTTGAACGTAGTTTCAAGGACATAACCCCGATGGAGGGCAACTTGAACAGGACTGCATTAAGGGTGGGGCATACAAACGCGTTGATAGTTAACAAATAATGTTATTCACTTAGGCATAAGTGATCCTATTCAGTGTGTTTGATTTAGATGGAGAAATAATGCATATGGGCCAATATTTTTTCGAAGGAGGAAGCTTTGTAACAACCTGTAGTTGTTATATATTATTGCGTTTTATATATTGATTGTAAAAAATCTAAAGCTTTCAGACAAAGTATGGCAAACAATGAACGCTCCTTGTAACAGAATCTCTATCAAAAGGTGGTCAAATACATTCATTTACGGACCTAAGGATAAGGCAGCCAGTAATGGCTGTCTCATTTCTTATGGCGTGAACAGTACACTGAGCAGGCCATGCAAGATCTCTACATTGTACTACATTGTAAGGATTGGTTAGGCTATCCAAGAGAAACAGAAGGCCCCTTTGAGATCTCAGACGGCTCCCACGGCCTCAGAATCCCTGATGAATCAAGCATTTTCAGCGGGAAAAGAACGCTCTCAACCAATGAAAAAACGAGGATTGGTGACTGCCGAAGAGATTGCGTACTCAAGCGAGAGATTTGAAAGAAGTTCCCTATGTACCTCGGTCGCGATCAGTGCGTTTTGAGTTGATATTTGGGGACTAAAAGTTGGAGTGCTATTGGGCGTTAGTAAAACGTGAATAGAAAAGGACCGTCGCGTACCTTGGTCGGGATAAGAACATTTTCCCGGGTACTTCCATCGCGTTCCAAGCGTGTGATTCATTTATGCGATTTCAAAAAAGTTGAAGTTCTGTCTTGCGGTATCAAAGCGAAGAATATTATAGCCACGAAACGTATTAGCGGGTTAGAATAGGAGTTTCACGGAAATCTCCAAAATACGAATCGACGCGAGCTCGGTATTCAAAAATATTGAATCCCTATTTCTGGTTCTCGCGATAGAAAATAGTATCACGGTTCGAAACGTAGTCTCCGCGTGAGAACAGAGTTAAGTGTGATAATAGGCGCGACTAACTAACCAAAATTCAACGCGGAATCGGATTTCAAAAGTCGGGAAGTTGATAAGTTATAATAATCATAGAGAGTCGAGTTACACTCAGAATTTTTGATTACGGAAAGAGAATCTACCAGAACATCTAGAACTAATAGCCAGTTGTAAGCGAATCAAGGGATATGAGAGTTGATTGAAATATCACCAACTCATTGTGCTATTCGGAGCGGATAGAATATATTATTGAAATGTATTAATCCAACTGTAAGTCCAATGTATCCTCTGAAAGGGAAAGTTCGTAGTTTTCCCGTCCAGAGGGCGGAAGTTCCTCTTATGAGTAAATATAAAGATATGACCTATTTACTACGACTCCGGTGAGTCGGAATTTGAATTTGAATAATTTTACTGTCCATTTTATATACACAATCATTTCATTTACCATTTTTTTCATGAATATATTTGTTTTGACGTTGAACAGTGTTCTCATTTGCCGGTCAGAGAGGCATAACTAATTTTCTGATAGAGAGGAAGGACCTGAGACTCTGACTTACCTAACCTGAAAAGAGAAAATCACAAATTCGACTAGACTTTGCTTCTAGCCGGATCTACTATATATCGGACGGAATTGGGTAACAAAACCCAGTGCCTATTGAAATTTTGAGGAGAGTTACACCAAATGATAAGATCCTAACCACTTTAAGTAGTTAGGTTGGTGACAGCGTGTCCCCACTCGCAAGGATGGTGGCTGCCAAATATATTTTCCTTTGTTCTCTCGTTGGGTAGAGTTAAATATATATTCTTATAACATCTGAGAATATCATCTTGAGCTAGCTTCATAACTGGTGATCTAGGCGAAATAGTTTTTCTTTAGAATTCAGTTTTTTCTCAAAGAATTAAAATAAAATACAGTCTTTTGGCTACTATTTCAACATTTAATTGTCATTATACCATGCAATTCTATACCTATGTATCCTTTTTCCAAACTCCTCCGCCACAGTAAAGAGTATTTCATTCCTGATGATACTATTCGTTATATTATATCAAATCGACGTGCCACATATTCAATGTAAACTATTAATCCAACTTCGGCATACAAAAAACATAAGAAATTATCCAAAAAAGGATATAAACATCTATTCACAAGTTATATCGAAATATCAAGGAAACAAAAATATCTTCCACGTTTACCACTAAACTATAATATCCGACTTGTATTCGCATAGATATCCTACCGCTCATGTATCATTTTAAATATCCCTCAAGCAAAACAGATGTTCGGATGGTTTCGTACACCTCCGGAATTGTAGGAGCAAGGGCTGTACGTTGGTCACACAGACTCTTATATAATAGAAAAAGCAAGTCGCATGGAGGGGGCATAACGCTTTCTCCTTTCGTGACGATTTCTACCAGTCAACACCTACTGCAAGCTGCGTTAAGGAACTCCGTTCCATTGAAAGATACCCTACTCTACTCCACTCTACTCTTTGACAAAATATTGAACCGACGAAAGAAGAGCTCCTGAACTGATGTTAAACCAATTTTGAGTCGGCGCCAAACGAACATTCGACTAAAATCATCAAATTGAACTGTCCCTCAGGTAACTGTCTCGCTGATATTAACTTCGTGAACCTTGGACAATTTCCGGCGAAGGGACGTGCTGCCGCCGCGCATCCCGCTGCCATCATTCTAATCATCTTCATCATCAATTACAATTCAATACTGCAATGGCCAATTACTTAGAAACGATAAAATCAAACGAGATACAAATCATTACAGGCGATATAAATATAGATCTTCTATCAGAATGCGATTACGTAGAAGATTATAAAAATATAATGAATTCATATGGGTTCATATCCTATATCAATGATGTTACACGGCCCAGTGGCGGATCTTGCCTAGACCATTTTTTCGTAAACAATACATCTGAGATAGATTGCAAATCAATCGTTATAGATTACAATATTACAGATCACTTTCCCATTGGACTATCAATAAATTTGGGAAAAAATCAGGAACTTGAAAATCCTAAGAAAAAAAATAAAAAAATTGCTAACTACAAGAAGCTGAAACAAGAATTAGGGGAAGAATTGTGGTTAAATATATATAATCAAGGAGACACAGAAATAATGATTCGAACATTTATAGAAAAACTTAAATATTACATTGAAAAAAATACAATTACCATAAAAATAAAAAATAAAAATCGGCCCAGATCAAATTATAGATATAGCGAATAAAAAAAAAGAACTTTATAGAAAACTTAGAATCTCTGACGAAAACATAAAACTTCGCGAAGAATACAATCAACAGAAAAATAAATTGAAAGATTGATAAAAAAAGGGCATATGTAAATAAAGTCATCGAACATAACAAAAACAACACAAAAGGTCTTTGGGACAGTGTCAACGAAATCTGCAATAAACAGAAAGCAACTACAAACATAAAACAAATTAAAATAAATGACAAAATGAAACATAATAAAATCGAAATTACTAACAGTTTCAATAAATACTACAGCAAATTGGGTGAGAAATATGCAAATAAAATCATCGAACCTGGAGAATTTCTTTACAATGAGAAAAAAATTCAAAACACTGTGTACTTATACCCTACTAACGAAACTGAAGTGGAACAAACAATAATGGAATTGAAGCTAAAAAAATCACCAGGTGATGACGATATCCGTTCTGAAACAATCAAACAAATCGTTAATGAAATAAAAACTCCATTAACTTATTTAATGAATCGATGTATGGATAAAGGATGTTTTCCGAAAATTCTCAAAACAGGGCTAATCAAACCATTGTATAAGAGCGGGGATAAAACAGAAATGATAAATTACAGACCACTTTCACTGATCTCAAATGTGGCGAAAGTAATAGAAAAAATACTCAAAAAAAGGATAATTAATTTTTTTAATAAATATAGTCATTTCGAACAGACAGTATGGATTCAGGGAAGGTAAATCAACGGAAGATGCAATACTTGATTTAACCTCTTACATTTATGATGCTCTCGATAAAAAAAAACACTTTGTGCATATTCGTCGACCTATCCAAAGCATTCGACACCGTCTGCCATCAGAAACTTCTAAAAAAAATTTCATCCTATGGACTAAGAGGGAAAGTATATAATATACTGAAAAGCTACTTATCTGGAAGATAACAACGAGTAACTATTGATGGAACAACAAGCGAGACTAGGACTGTATCCTACGGAGTCCCACAGGGAACAGTACTAGGACCATTGCTGTTTACAATTTATATAAACGGACTACTCGAAATAAAAACAGAGGGAAACATCTTAAGTTTTGCCGACGACACAGCTATTCTCTATAAATCTTATACATGTCAGGAATTGAAAACGCTGGTAGAGAATGATTTTCTGCAAATAGAAAAATGGTTTAGATCCAATAAACTGACGCTGAATTTCGATAAAACAAAGTACTTACCGTTTTCCTCTTATACCAGCGGCTTACCAAATATGGGTCTGCTGAAAATAGGAGCTACGAAATCCCAGAAGGCAAAT
This sequence comes from Gonioctena quinquepunctata, assembly GCA_018342105.1. Lineage (NCBI taxonomy): Eukaryota > Metazoa > Arthropoda > Insecta > Coleoptera > Chrysomelidae > Gonioctena > Gonioctena quinquepunctata. The sequence goes on from JAFIRS010001095.1 coordinate 236,113, forward strand.
CAATGAAATATCTTGGGATCGTAATAGATCGCCATCTGCGGTGGGACCTACAAATAAGAAATGTGGGAAAGGTAAGGGGATTATTACATGAATTCAAATACCTGAGAGATTTTCTGGATATTGGAAATTTAAAAACATTATACCATGCACTAGTCGAGTCTCAATCACAGTACGGAATAATTGGATGGGGCGGAGTGACTGATAGTAGAAAATTTGAACATTATACAAAAATATATTCTTAAAATAATGTATCGTAAAGTACCTACTTACCCTAGCGACGACCTGTTCAAAGAATGCGGTGTACTCGACGTAAGACAACTATTCTGTTTGAGTTTACTGAAAATATTAAAAAAGGGTGTATAGCTTTAGAGTCTACGAACCATGGCCATGACACGAGAAACAAAAAAATAATGTACTACAGCCTCGTTGTGAAAAATATATAGGTCAGCGCAACGCATCTTACCTAGGTCCTCGTCTTTATAACATCCTACCAATACATATAAAAGATATTGCAAACAAAAATTTTTTCAAGAAAAAAGCCAAAATATGGATAATGGAATCAAATAGATCCTTTTTTGGAAAATTTATAAATCAGATATGATTCTGACATTCATCAATGTTCGCAACTTATCGTTTATCTAATTTCAATGTGTTATATGTATATATGTGTGTATGTGTATGTATGTGTGTATATATGTATATATGCATTCATATGTATATGTGTGCTGATGTATATGTATGTGTATACTTGTGCGTCAAATGACATGAGCAGCCACGCACAGGTGGTATATCAACTGATAATTGATATGCACACTTCTGTGATCTATTCATGTTTATTTGCCATGAGAACAGCTTATGGCTTTTACATTTATTTATAGTTGTTTTACCATTTTTTTAACATATTTAAAAAAAAAATATTTATACACAATACTTAGCATAGTGTTTTCGCTAATATTTTGATTGAGGGTTATATTTCAAAATAATTCATTTGTTGTATCATATTAAATATTATGTCATTTTCAAATCATCATAATCCATCTTCATGTATCATAGGCAAACATAGTCACGCACAAGGAGTATAACACTTAAAACTGTTATATACTTCTGTGGCTTTCCTATGTTTATTCATAATACTCTCAATTATCAATTTGCTCGTACATTTGTTTGGCGCTGATTCAAAATTAGTTACTCACATTTGTTTTGGAGCTTAGTTATCAAGAATAAAAATTTATTATTTTTCGCTTTTACATTTTTTGTTTCGACCGTTTAATTTTTTGGTAAAAAGTTTTTATGATTGGATGAAAAAGTAGAAGAATAGTAAATAATTTTGTTTCATGGTCATTAGGAACTAATATCAGTGCGAATCTCCCGTGAAGAATTGGTGCTAAATGACTGTTAGATTGTGAAAAGGTATCGAATTGATACCAGGAGAAGCCTCCAACTAACAAACAAAAGTTGAGTCGTGGAATATTGAAAAAAAAATATCATCAAGACAATATTTTCTGTCAAAAAAATAAATTGAGAAAGATATATTGTTAGTAGATGAGAGTTAAGTTGGGATGCAGATTCCTTTCTGAAAGTATATGATGTAGTGAGTTGTGGATCAACAAAAATTGATTGGTACTATTTACTGGACTTTATTCTTAGTCAAGAAACAAGGAGACTTTTGTGGTGATTATTTTGCCTGTTATCATATAAAACATGTTGTTTTTCAAAGTTAGTTATTTATTAAAAGAAAACGATATAACGGTTGTACCCAGATTTTGAAATCGACCAATGATCTAAATCAATAAACAATTCCCAAAAATTTTATCTTGCATTTTGTATGGTTATTAGAACACTTTCAACATATCTCGCCAGAAAGACACTGTATAGTGACGCATTGTGCGTTCATATATTTATATAAGTTATTATTATTACTTATCCGTTTCAGATTAACACCGATCTTGGCAATGGCTATTGTGGTGCGGGCAACACTTTTCGGATATCTGGGAAACGGACCACTATGGGGGAATCAACAATCAGCGAGTAGCTCGTGTCAGACGAAGTGGTGGTATTTACTGCTCTATGTACATAACTATTTCGGAAATGCAGTAAGTACTCAATGAATTTCAATTTGGGGCTTTTTTTTGAGTCGGTCTACTAACCCTATAATTTTTTTTATTTTTTTTGTATAATTCCAAGTTACTGATATTATTTAATGTAAGTATCAGTAGGTATATATAAAAAATGAGAGCCAATTCGATGGTTTAAATATGACCATTGGAATCTGTCATCCATTAGTGGTGTTTAATCGATTTTGGAGAACTTGAAAAAATACTACAAAAGATATGCATATAAATTTTGATAAAGATCGGCCCACGATTAAAAATTTTACGTGAGATCGATGAACACAAATAAAAACACCCCCACACTTTTTTTCATTTTCATGTTTGTGAAGCTCTATAAGGGATACATAGGCGATATAAACAAAAATATCAGATAAGATATAATGTTCTTACAATTACAGTGTTTTTTATTCCTTATGGCCATTCAAGAGTTGGTAGGCATTGAACATCATAACTCAGCGAACCCCTTTTTCTCTGCAACAATCAATATCTACTCACTGCTATTTCTCCCCACATTTGGCAACATGGGCATGATGTACGATATATTATTCTCAATCAATAGATAGTATGAGTGCCAGAGCTGGCAAAATCACCGATTCAACTATGGCAGCTATGAAATTTCAGTATCCAATTTTATTTTCCTTTGTTTAATTTTTGATCTATTATCAACTATGTATAAAACAATGTCGGGCAAGGGTTACTCAAATGGAAATGGAAGTCAAGCAATGCTTGGATGGGGTTCTGGCCTCCCAGGTAACACTTGCGTTATTGAGCCTCCTACAACTGCAATGTGGTAGCATATTCACAGCTGCTGGCGTTTTATCAATATGCACGATATATTGCGGGAGATATGCCGTTCCGTCCTCCGGAGGGGACGTTATGGTATCAGTTCCGAATTCTTAGATGAGCTTGTTAGAGTTCCCCGCCTATGGTCGTTAACACCGGAGGATGGCAATATTTCCGGTAGGGAGAAGTGTGCCTGTCAGAGTCGCTGATCAGCCGTGGTCGAAGGAATGATCATCAGATATTGGAAAAGTGGAAAAGAGCTCGAGTACAGCATGTTCCTCCTTAGAGAAAAAACCTGCTATCACCCTAGTGGCTATCAGTGATGAAAAGTACTATCGAAATCGAGCTTGTGAGATATCTTGGAGAATCAGGTACTATCGGCGATATGGAATCTGGGTTTCACCACCAGAGATTTACAGAAGGCTTGACAAATGTATGGCGCACTACAATAGAAAAACATGGAGAGTCGTTTACTGTAGCTTTAGATATCTCCAAAGCTTTCGACAGAGTTTTGTATCAAGATGTTACGTCTAGGGTTTCATCCTATATCCTACCTCCGCGAATATGCGCTTGGCTATCTGGTATTGCAGAAACTTCAATTGGTCCTCTCGTAGATCGAGTATTTTTCAACACTTTTTCCATCAACGAAGGTGTTTCTCGAGGCTTAATTTTGTTTTTACACTTTCTCTCCTCGATAGTTCACACCATAGACGATGGTTCACACCACACTCCACTTTCTGAATATAATTATGTATTTGATATATATATTACTGAAAAAGTTATATTTTTTGGAGGCAATATAAATTTGAGGAAGTTTTTGACGTTCTACTTGTCCACTCTATATGAAAAACTGAAAACTCCTGAATGTTTGTGAATTCCCACTTTATCATGTATCTCCTTCAAACCAAAGTTTGTCCAATAATTCCGCTACACTCACCCAATCCATTATGACTACCGCTATTTCATCTCATCTTTCATTCAATCTATTGATTTTCACTAGTGAATCGTAGAAGAGATTGAAAGACTATGAAGACATGTGTATCGTTCAACTCTCAGATAATAATATGTTTTTTCAGTGTGAAAGTCATACTTGGTACTTAGCCGCAGACATGCAGTGCTTTGTTGTTGCTGTTATAATAATAATTCTCCTGAAAAAGTGGGCTAGAATGACTTTACGCGCTATGACTTGTTTGATTTTCATGAATGCCGTAATCTGCTTCTGGATTTCTCATGTATATGCCTTAGCATCCATCCAATTGATGAAACCGTAAGTGAAAATTTTTCATCTACATACCTGAAATATCAAATGGACCATTTTACTCTTCATAGTGTTTCATAACCGAAGAATTTTAGACCTTGTAATTTATTCAGATGAACACGATTGTGAGGGGGCAGAAGAACTAGAATCTCTGCTGCCACTTGATTTGCACCACCCTTGCTTGTCGATTTCATCATCTATAGATTGTACCAAAGAAAAGCGGTTTCAGCCATATTCTAAACGATACGATTACACTAAAATTGACAATGGAAAATTCATAAGATTGCCCAATGAAATTAACAATAGACGATCCAGACGTGGCCAGTGTTGAATTTGATAATGTGTTGGAGTCAGTGGTATCCCTATGTGTACCCATGAAGAGAACCAGCGCCGCACTTATCCACATTGGTATACCACGAACATAATTAATAACATTAAAATGAAATATCATCACTCTCATATGTATAAAAAAAACGAAGTACTTGTTCCATCTCGGGAAAATAAGAAACCTACGGAGGACTATAAAGAAGGAAATAGTCGCGGCATATAAAACCTTCATTGAGAGGTCCGAAAACAATTTTTAATCCAACCCTAATAATTTCTGGGCGTTTATTAATTCAAAGAAAAATAGAACTCGAATTTCGGGGCAAATGATTTTCAACGATATCACTCTTTCTTCACCAAAGGAAATTGTTGACGCATTTGCTACACATTTTAGATACCCCAAACAATTTCAGTTTACCGCTAATTTTGAACAACATTAGTACTGAAGAGATCTTAAAAGCATCAAAAAAATTAAAAAACAAAATGTCTAGTGGACCTGACGGTATTCCTGCCAAAGTTGTCAAAATGCATATAACTTACCTATGTCGATCCCTCCAAATAATTAACAATAAAATGTTACATACTGACCGATATCCTAAACTATGGAAAACCTCACGCATTTGCCCTGTTCATAAGTCAGGAAAGGCAAATGATATTACCAACTACAGACCAACTGTTCTTATATCAGTCTTCTCAAAACTCTCCAGATCTCTCTCGGAATTCCAACATGGATTCATGAGAGCACGAAGCACTGTTTCGAATCTATGTACACTTACTCAATATGTTTCAAAATCCTTAGATGATAAAAATCAGGTGGACGTCATTTATAATGATTTCAGTAAGGCGTTCCACAGAGTTTCCCATGAATCACTTCTGAGAAAACTAAGTCGATTCGGAATTTCTGCGAAACTCCAAAACCTTCTGAAATGTTACCTCTCGAACAGAAATGTGTTTGTTGAATATGAAGGGAAAAAAAGCTTTGAGTATATCGCCTGTTCTGGGGTGCCGCAGGGCTCAAACCTGGGGCCACTTTTATTTCTTATGTTTGTGAACGACATTTGTGACTCCATAAAATCAAAAAAACTTCTTTTCGCAGACGATATGGAACTTTATAAAGAAATTCGAGATCCTACGGAGTGTACCACATTACAACACGACATAAATAATTTAGTTGAATGGTGTGACTCGAATAACTTACCACTAAACATTCTCAAATGCAAAATTATGACGTACTCACGTAGATCTCCAATTGTCCACAATCATTTATTGAAGGATACCATAATTACGAGAGTATCTGAATGTAGGGATCTAGGAATAACGTTCGACGCAAAATTAACGTTTTCGTCACACATAGAGGATATCACAAATAAATCAATGCGTTCTCTTGGATTTGTCATACGAAATTGCAAAGAATTCAAATCACCAGAAGCAGTGAAATGCATATTTTTGCTTTGGTGAGATCGAAATTGGAATACGGCAGCCAGATATGGAACCCGCATTATACAAAATACAGTGACAAACTAGAAAATATTCAACGTAGATTTCTGAAATTCATGTATCTCAAAGTTCATGGTTCATATCCAGAAAAACACTGTGAGTATAATCTTCTCTTGAATGAATTCAATATGGTTTCTTTGAGAAAACGTCGTGAAATTTCCGGCCTTACTTATACACAATGAAATCGATTCATCAACATTACTATCTTTATTGAACTTCAATATTCCTTTTAGCCTCCAGAACGAATCTTACCTTTCGTATTAATGTACCGAATTCCCAACTCATTTCCATAATTAAATGAAAGATTTTTGTATAAAGTCTATAATTTCCTTAAGTTTGGAAAGAAAATCAAATTCCAAAATACTTCATAACTCCCCCCCATTTTTCTATTAAAACTTTTTCACAGAACTGGCAACTTCTTTCTCAATTTTCATTTCATTAAGTCGGCACTACTTATTTCTCTCATTGACAGTTGACATTTAGAATCAAATCAATTGTCATCAAGACATTGACATATCCACCTGGCCTTTGAATTCCAACATGTGATACGTTAGATTCTAAGCCAATTTATAATCATTTGATTAACAATGTACTCATCTATTGTTTTACTTCCTGCACCTGGCATGTAAGTACTCAAAAAACTTCCACAAAATTCAGAGAATTTTCCTAACCTATAAATTTTAAATTTAAATTTAAAGTCTTTCACACCAGTCAATCAGGTATTTACTTTCAGGAAGCACTGAAGATGACGAAAGTCGAAAGCGCTTTGCAAACTTAAGGAAATTATAACTTTATACAAAAATCTTTCATTTATTCTACACAAGTGTATTCAGCTTCCCCCATTCAATTTGAACTACAATATGGTAGCCCTAGCTGACCTTCACAGGAAGTTATCAATCAGAAAAAGTTTGTTAAACATTGATATATGGTTTCTAAACAATTGCTTGAGAGAAGACGTCATTCCTAAATTTGTAAATTTGCAAGAACCACAATGCCAACCAATACATCCCCTAACTTGAAACACACTACAGAGAAAACAATTCACAAGATAGAAGTTTGCAAACACTATGCCAAACTGGACCACACCAATGTGGACTTGAAAATTTGCCATGATAAATTAATTTTCAGGTATCCTTTACATTTACTTCAAAATTTCTTCAATGATATTGAAGATCACGTGGTATATCAAAATAATTTTGAATTCAAAAAAGTAAGTAAGAAGTTGCAAGATCTCATTCGAAAGAAAAATTAACAAAACTCTCAACTTTCTGAATTTAAGTTCCACGAACGCATAAACAATTTGTCAGGTTCCTCTTTCGATGATGACGAGATAGCTCTGCTATCTCTAGGCCTGAATTTTTTTTTAAATTCAGATTATTCTGAGGATGACCTCACTTCTTTTGCCATTGAACTGGATGTTCTTATCGATAACTTATCCAAAAACAATACAATCAAACAAAAAATCGAAAATTTCTGTCAATTTACCATCTCAAAATATCAAAGGGATCTGAAAGCTATCCCCAGTTTTTTGGGGAAGTCCAGTCACAACAATTTGAACGAACAGTCTATTTACGAAAAGTTGAAGAGTTTTCAAATGCAAACAATTTAATTCTTATTCAGTCAGATCCACCCAACAAATTCATCAATTAAACAAAAACCCACATTAAAAATTGCAACAACCTATTTATTGAATTCAATGAATCTTACAATTTGATTCCTAGCAATCCACAAATGCCGAGACTATATGGCCTTCCGAAGATTCACAAACAAGGTATTCCAATCAGACCAGTAGTAAGTTTTTGCAACACCCCAGTTTCAACCTTATCAACGTTTGTACTACAAGTAATGAAAAACATCACAAATTATAAACCGGCCAATTTTTTTATTAATAAACAAAATCAAAAACCTCCAATTGGATTCAAATACTCTCATGATTTCCTTCGATGTCAGTCACCTGTTTACTTCAATTCCAAAATTGGAAACGTTTCCACTAGTATCCAATTTGCTTTCAACACATTCAATTTCAGAATCATCAAAAACAGATATTTTGACTTTACTTAAATTTTCCATTTCCCAGGATTTTTTCATCTTCAATGACAAATTCTATAGCCAACCTGAAGGTTTAACAATGGGTAACCCCGTCTCACCTTTTCTAGCTTACCTTTTTATGGAAAACCTAGAAAACTCATTTATCATTAACAAAATTGGAAACATTTCGAAATGGTTTCGGTGTGTAGATGATTGTCTAGTATTCATCGAAGGCAACAACAACGATGCACAAAATATTTCAAACTCACTAAACAATATTCATCCTAAAATGAAATTCACCCTTGAAATCGAAATGAATAACAAATCATTTTTTTTAGATTTAACGATCACAAAAATTAACAACAAATTAGATTTTTCCATTTACAGAAAACCCACCCAGACTGATCATATCATTCCATTCAACTCTGATCACCCTATGCAACATAAAATGTCTGCTTTTGATTCTTATATTAACAGACTTTTGAACGTTCCTTTAAGCCGAACCAATTATATTGACGACGTCAACATAATTGAACAGATTGCTGTCAACAATGGTTACCAACCGTACACCATACATTAATTAATCCACAAATTCAAATCTCGTATGGACAGAAACTAAGCTCTCAACTCAAGCCACTCTGGCAGTACTTCACCAGTCAAATATTCCGCTTTACCTTTCTTTCAAAACAACATTTGTAATGAGATTTCCAATTTCATTCAAGATCTTCTTCCAGATATGAAAATATCATTCAAATCAGTCAACAATTTGAACAAAACTCTGGTTAACTCTAAAGATAAAATCGATAAACTCAACAAAAGTGGTGTTTATAAACTTGACTGTTCTGATTGACCTGCCTCATATATCGGTCGCACAACGAGAATCAACGAACATTTGAAAAAACCTGACAAATCAACTTTCGGATTTCACTTAAAATTCAATAATCATAATTTTAGCCCCAACAAAAATTCAAAAGTCCTACATTACATAGATAAAAAGAATTATTTGAGATTGGACTTGTTCGAAGAACTGGAGATTTCAAAAGAACTTTCCAATAATGACTATGGTCTGAACACCCAAGTAAATTTGAACAGAGATTCCTACCCCCTTCATAAAAAGATTAATAATTAAAATCAAATTCCAAAATCTTCATAACTCCCCCTCATTTTTCTATTAAAACTTTTTCACAGAACTGGCAACTTCTTTCTCAATTTTCATTTCATTAAGTTGGCACTACTTATTTCTCTCATTGACAGTTGACATTTAGAATCAAATTAATTGTCATCAAGACATTGACATATCCACCTGGCCTTTGAATTCCAACGTTAGATTCTAAGCCAATTTAAAATCATTTGATTAACAATGTACTCATCTATTGTTTTACTTCCTGCACCTGACATGTAAGTACTCAAAAAACTTTTACAAAATTCAAAGAATTTTCCTAACCTATAAATTTTAAATTCAAATTTAATGTCTTTCACACCAGTCAATCAGAGTATTTACTTTCAGGAAGCACTGGAGATGACAAAAGTCGAAAGCGCTTTGCAAACTTAAGAAAATTATACACTTTATATAAAAATCTTTCATTTATTCTACACAAGTGTATTCAGCTTCCCACATTTAATTTTTATAATTGTCTTAATCATATGTGTAGATGTCTAAACAATCTTCCCCCAGTGGATATATTCTTTTCAAATGCATCCCAATTCCAACAAATTTTATATAGGCTCATCTAGAATTGAAATGTAATTTCAGAAAGTATTGTTACTTTATCAGTTATTGTTAACATATAAACCTAGAATAAGTATACTGTGTTACCCAAATTTTACGTTATATACTCCTATAATTGGACTCTTTCGTCTGTTGGATGTATTACTACTATAAATTAATAAATAAAATAAATAAATAACTCATGATATTGGATATATATTCCAGAAACAAGAGATCCTGCTGCAAATTCGGAAGATTGCTCATTGAAAGTTCTGAAAATATATTGGGAATTTGAAATAATCTTTGGAAATGGAAAGAAGTCAAATTATCAACTATTGGGGACAAAAAATAATGAGTGAAAAAAATAATCAAGATATTGACTATTTTTTATTCATGTGATATTTTTGCCAGAAATGACCAAAATAATATAGTTAAAATTGGGTTTTGGTTGAAATATCACTACAAGAATGAAATATATTTCATAATATGTTGTAATTCTTTATACGTGTCTCTGTACGCACCGCAGTTATACATTTCTTTCACGAAATCCGAGTATTTCAAACCTTTGAGTGAAGCGTATCACCATTAATGAAGTGTTAACGATATCCTTGTCATATAAAGACTTTCAAAAACCATTAAAAAAGTTACTTACGAAACAACAGGAGGATTTTATGAAATTCCAGAAGAAAATCACAATATATCATACGAAAATAGGGTCCTGAAGCACAAATTGGAAAGAATTGCATAAGAATATATGAAGTAGAAGAAAGTGAAAATGAGATTACGGACGACATTGTTTATAATTTGATGAATAAAACAATGAAAATAAAAATTAATATTGTCCAGAGTACCGCATTTACATCAAACCAAAAAACACTATACTCTGTTTTCTAATGTGAGAGAGTGATTGAATGTAAATTTGCAATGACAGAAAGAATGAAATTTATGTATCAGCGGCGTAACTACAGGTAGTTTATTAGAATAATGGGTATATGGGGTCGGCTTTAGAATAGCCCCATGGTAAATCCTGCCTGTCGTAAGAGGCGACTAAAAGGATAACCGTAGGTGGAAGATGATCTCATCGCCCGGTGAAATACCACCATATCGACTTTGTGTGCTGTGAAATGGACCATTCCATGTTTCAGTGTTCGGTCGATACTTTCCGGTTTCCCTCTTTCCTTTTCCCCAATTCCTCCTTTATTTTCAGGTGAATCCTAATAGTAATAATGATGAAGTCTCCTAGAGTAAAACACTCCGGAAGTAAAATACCTCTCCATTCGGATTTCCGGGCGAGAGGTACTCGAGGGGACTCAACATTGAAAATTAATTTTTGCAACATCCGCGGACTCAACAAGAACATCAATGACGTCCACCATCACCTACAGACGGAAAAACCGGATATTCTGGCTCTAACAGAAACAGAAGTAAACTCGTCCACCAACAAGGTCCATATGCTTTTTCCTGGTTACGAACTCCATTCTCGATTCAGGTTCAGAAGTGGAGTCTGCCTTTACGCCAAGGCTAACCTTTCATGCCAGCGTGAAGAGAGTTTGGAACCGAAAGACTTTGATGTGATGTGGTTCAAGCTATCTGATACCAAACTGACTAAGTTCCTCTGCTGCCTTTACCTATCACCTAATGAACCTTCATATAACGACCTCTTCGAGTTTTTATCACTCAAACTGGACTACATTCAGGAGAACCATCCAACAGCTGAAACCATAATCATGGGAGACTTTAATGTACATAACGCTGCCTGGCTCAAATTCTCTAACAAAACAGATGATGCAGGTCGTCAAGCCGAGGCCTTCGCCATCACTCATGGTCTAGAACAACTGGTCGAGTTACCAACCCGCATCCCTGATGTCAACAACCAGTCTGCCAATACACTAGATCTTTTCCTCACCACCAATCCTGACCCGTATAGAATAGAAGTTTGTGCCCCACTTGGAAACTCTGATCACCCCCTCATCTCCACAACATGCTCTTTCCATTTACCATCGAGCTGCACAATACCACCCCGTCTCATGTGGCATTACAATTCGGCCGACTGGGAAGGTCTTCGTATGTTTTTCTCAGCGTTTCCATGGAAGAGAGTTTGTTTCTCTTCAGTAGATCCAACACGATGTGCTGAGACAATTTCTGAAATCATCATGTTGGGGATGCAAACTTACATACCGAATACCGAAAGAAGAACATCATCCGATAAGACCTGGTTTAACAGAAACTGCTCTAGAGCTGTGGCTTCCAAACAGGCAGCATACCATCGATGGCTAGAAAATCCGGGTCCTGAGACCAGAGCAGCATATGTCGAGGCTAGAGGCATATGTAAAGAGACAATAGAATGCTCAAAAGATGCCCACAAAGCCAAAATAAGATCAAAACTTGCTGAATGTCCTAACGGATCCCGTTCATTTTGGTCTTTTGCCAAAGCTGTGGGAAGAAACTTCATTTCCTCCCCTAACCAAAGAAGATGGAACACAAGCAACGACTGCCCAGGAAAAAGCCAATATTTTTGCGCACCTATTTGCTAGAAATTCCACTCTGGATTCATCGGGAAAACAACCCCCGAACATTACACCTATTGACAGTCACATGCCCGAGATCACCTTTCGCCAACGTACTATCAGAAAGATTTTGCTGGGTCTCAACACCAACAAAGCCTGTGGATCTGACGGAATCCCGCCGATTGTTCTCAAGAAATGTGCCCCCGAACTAACACCTGTTCTTTGCAAGTTGTTCAACCACTCTTACAATTTGGGGGTATTTCCGTCCAATTGGAAAATTGCAAGAGTACAGCCAGTCCCTAAAAGGCAAAAGGCCCTACCTAATCAAACATACATCGAGCTCAAATTCTGGAAGACTCAGGAATTGTCCAGGCCAGGCAATATGGCTTCCGCCATCTACCTAGAAACTACGACCTATCGCACTGCTATCTATTATTTCAAAAGTCATGGAAAAAGCCATCAACATCGAGCTCATGAAATATCTGGAAGACTCAGGAATTGTCAACGATAGGCAATATGGCTTCCGCCATCAGAGATCAACTGGTGACCTGCTCGCTTACGTCTCACATATATGGCAGCTATCTATTGAAAAGTATGGAGGAACTTTAGCTGTGGCATTAGATATCTCCAAGGCATTCGATCGAGTTTGGCACCAGGGACCCCTCGCCAAGCTTCCGTCTTATGGCTTGCCCCCTCAGCTGTGTTCTCTGCTTGCTAATTTTCTCTCAAACAGGTCTCTCCATGTAGTGGTCGATGGAGTTTCATCTGACACTCTACTCATAAATGCTGGTGTTCCGCAAGGATCCATTCTCGCACCAACACTATTCCTACTTCACATCAACGACCTGTTGAAAGCAACTTCATGTCCAGTACACAGCTTTACCGATGATAGTACCCTCCATACCGCTTTCTCTTCCAGGGCCCCTATATCAGCCCGTGAAACCAGAAATGAACGAGGAAGAAATGTTAATAATATAAATATGGACTTAGCAACAATTCTCGAATGGGGATCTAATAACTTGGTAGAATTCAATGCAAACAAAACACAAGCATGTCTTTTCTCTAGAAAAGCCGATCTCACTGTGCCTAACAAAACTTTGTCAGGAGTAACCATACCACTGAAGCCATCCATATCGATGCTTGGTATTACTATCAGCAATAACCTTTCCTGGGAAAATCACGTGAGGTCCATTGCCAAAAGTGCATCCCAAAAACTTGGTTTTCTGTTTCGTGCCAAGAGCTATTTCACCCCCAGTCAGCTGCTTATGATCTATAAGGCACAGATCCGACCTGTCCTGGAATACTGTTCCCATATTTGGAGTGCGGCACCTGAACATATCCTGAGGCTATTGGATTCTGTCCAAAAAAGGGCAATTCGTCTCGTCGGTGATGCCTCGCTCACAAACTCGCTCACTTGTCCGGAACACCGTAGAAAAGTTGGCGATTTGTCTCTATTTTATAGATATTTTCATGAGCGATGCTCTTCTGAAATATCAACAATCGTTCCTGCTTTGGCAGTCTCTTCGAGATTAACCCGTCAAGTTCAGTCATCACACCCCTTCGTGGTCACTTTGGAGACCTGCAGAACATCACTTTCCAAAGACTCGTTCATCCAACGAACAGCGAGGCTTTGGAACTCATTGCCTAGGGAGGTGTTCCCCGAGGCATACAACCTTCAGAAATTCAAGAAGAACACCAACTCCTACCTTCTTTCCCTAGGTTCCCACGATGTTCTCTGAACATTACAGGATATCCCTTTTCGTGGGAACCAGAACATAAAAAAAAAAAAATTTTAATAATTATACATCATTATAATTATAGAGATGGGCGGATACATTGTGACATTAATCATTATAATATCAAGTAGAAAAAAACTAAAAATTGAAGCAATAATAATATGAGAATGGATGAATTGGAATAGATATTAATACTCAAAAATAATCTTCTATTAACAATACAACTTAAGTTTAAAATTTCAGCTATCATGTTCCGAGTGGTACGATGAACTATCGTCGTTCTGGTCCCGTGAAATAATCCCTTATATACTGTTTTCTAGCATGCTATCAACTTCCCACATTATTTCATCTATTCCAATGACATGTTCGACGCACTTACTCCATTTTTCGCAATCCACCCTCTTTATTCCCCTTGCAAGAGGTTTTCAACGTCTCTTATTTTGAAAGTAGTGTTATGCGCTGCTACAAACCATTTTACTTGCGCCCACATCAATTCTATGGGGTTTAATTTACAGTGATATGGTGGAAGGCGAAGTACCGTTATATTCCGTTCTGAAGCGATTCCGTCGAGTACAAATTTCGTATAAGAAGGTTTATTCAACTTTAAAATCTCCAGTAGCTCCTTTTTCAGACTATCTTTGTGAAATGGCTTCTTATTCGAAGTAAGCCAATGAATGATTTCTTCTTTTGCGAGAAGACGTTGGTATTTTTTCGGATTTTCTTGGGTGGTAGCTGGAATTATCCATGACTATAACAGACCCAGGAGAAATGAGAAAATGGAAGTGTTCTTCAAAAACATCAACGTTCATGTCTTCATGATAGTCTCCAATCCGTTTTGATTGTAACGCTAGTAAACCACCACCGAGTATTTTGCCCAATGTGCAATTGGAATTTCAACTCCATTCGGAACTGGTGGCTTGAGTCCTCTCAGTGGTTTTTCGGAGGTTTACAGTTAGTTCCTTCTCCTGACACCTCTTATTTATTAGGATTAGAGCTGTCTGCGTATGCTCCAGAACTGTTCCTGCAAATTTGCCCTAAGCAATGCATGCCTTTAGATGTTTGCCTTATCAGTAGTTCGTCTATTAGGATATCCCACAGAAGAGGTGATAGCTCTCCTCCTTGTGGGTATCCCCTACCTGCTCTAGGTGTGACTGTAGTTCCACCTATGATTGTATGATTACCATTTCCACCGAACTGGTGTTCACCCATTGACACAAGAGGCATGGTAATTGACTTTGTAAATGCATTGTTGAAAGCATCCTCGATATCGATGACTATCTCTTTGTACTCTAGGGATTTTGTTGGTAGCCTGTTGAGATCATCAAGTGGCAAATCTGTTGACTTATCTGACTGATACGCGTATTGCCGTTAGTTGAGAGGGTATATAAGTCTATCCAGAGTTTTCAGCAGGAAGGACACTAGACTGATTGGGTGGTATGACTTGGGTGTCATGTCATTTAGTCTCTCCGCCTTGGGTATGTAAAGGACTCTTCCTTACCTGCCCCTCAGTAGGTAACATTCGCATGGCGAAACAAGCCTCAAATATTCAACATAGAAATGGGGTTCCTGCCCCTTTTGGAAAAGTATAGGATGTATTCCATCCTCTCCTGGAGATTTGTATGGTTGGAATTCATCGACAGCCCACACAATTCTGTTTGTCCTTGTTTTCTCTGTAGCTAGTTTCCATTCCAGGGCATTGGGTCTTTTTGGCTTACTTTGCAACCGGAAAGTGTGCCTTGATGAGCATTGATATACTTCCTTCGGAAGTTTCCTTCCTTAGGAAACCTACCTGATCCACAGTACCCTACTTTGCCAGCACCTTGTGGGTTCTAGAGCATTACCTCTTCACAGAACTTTTTCCACGATTGCCTTTTCAGAATCTCTGATCTTTCAATTGTACTGCGTGATTGTGGCTTCATGTCTGCGAGCTTCTGGTTAGTTTTGGCTCTGTTAAATAGCCTACGCACTTCCTTTTCGAGGATTCTCATGGGTTTATTCCACCAGACCGCTTTATTATTCTGTAGCCCTAATTCTTCGGGCAGCTTTCCTCGTAAGCAGCGAGTAATGCCTTGCTTACTTGGTTCACTGACTTTTCGAAGCTATTGTTGTTTTCTATTTCGAACCTTACTCCTTCGAAAGCATCCCGGAGTGATAACAGGTATCTATCCCAGTTTGCCTCCCTGGGGTTTCGGTAGGTGATTGAAATTCGAGAAGAGGTAACAAAGTGGAATCTGATCTGTCTTTGGTCGGAGCATGAAGGCTCCTCGGATACGTGCCAGTTGGCTATGTTATCACATGCTTTTTTCGACGAGAGTGTGATATTCAATACTTATTTTCTCGTTGCAGTGACAAAAGTTGGTTTATTACCCACGTTAGCTATCAGTGGTCTATTTTTTTATATGAAATCTTGAAGTGACTCCTAGAATTGATATCTGTGCTTCCCATCAGACTATGGTCTGCATTTGCATCGGATATTAGCAGTGGTATGCAGTCCTCCACGCCTGGGAAATATGCGGAGCTCACTATCTAGCTCTTGGCTTCTTCCTCTTTTGGCGTGATCAGGATAGCTGTAACAATATCGGCGCTACCCTGTTACAATACACGATACAAACACGAGATTTTTTTGTGCCTTCTTTGTATGGTACCTTACTTCGGGTTGGTTTTCAGGCCTGCCATGTTCACCTGCAGAACCCTGACCCCTGTACTCAGTTCTGTGAACTGAGCTGATCTTCTGCCTTCTCCGAAGCTTCTTCCATTTCCATGGGCGTATCGTTATCGTGTGCTGCGTGCCTCCCGAAAGGTCTCACTCTTTGGGGGTCTTTGGATTTCTCCGTCTGGGATCTGTGCCCCTTCTCTGTGATTGTACCCTGTTTTGGGTGTTGTAAGCCTGGATTCAATCCTTGCTAGGTTATAATAGAGAGACATGTGTATTTTCTGAAGTTTCTCCAGGGATGCACTATCCATAGAGAAAGCCCAGGTTTGACCTCTGTTCATTGTTCAAGCCGTCCAGAGGTCAGTGTTGAGCCCGTGATTGGCAACTTTCAGCCTCCGCAGGACTTTTTTCGCTTCTGGCCATTTCCATCTATCGTCCAGAATGTAGGTAGTCCTTCTGGAAGATCCTTCCTTGGGAGGGGAGGATCTCAGGATTGCCCCTTTCCAGGGCTTCATGGTTGAGATGGCATCTCTCAACTAGTGCAATCTGCACACGTTTTGATCAGGAAACCTGATTTATGCGTGCATTTTGCAGAACGTACTTGTGGTCCCTCAAGGGGGATTTTGTCATGGGCCTCGGATATTCCCCTTGTCAATAACGTTACTTTGACTGAGGCGAGGGCATCTTTGAAGGAGACTCCTTCTTGCCTTGGTTTTTTCCTCAGCTGGTTGGATTGTGGTGGTGTACTGCTACTTGAGCGGGGGCATTTTGTGGATGTGCTTGGCACAGCCTCTTTCGTGATTTTTCTAGCCTCTTCTCCAGTCCCCTTCATCGTAACCTGCTTCGGAGCCTGTTTTGTTTTTTTGAAGGTCCAGCCTCTTCGCGACTATGTAGTCAAGTCCACTTCCAAGTTTTGTTTTGAGCTTCAATTTCAAAACCCCTCCTAGATGGACAGCTTTCACTTCTTCATCTGTATGTAGTTCTATTTCCTCTAGGGAAGTTACAAGAACCTTGATTTTGGGTTCTGGTGCTTGCTGTGGAGCCTTAGCACCGGGCAGTTTTGCCTTTTGTTTGTGACTGGGCGTGTTCGCCTCTGTCCTCTCAGGGTTTAATTCATTTTCTGAAATCATTTGATATCCACGGGAGGGTTGAGGAATCTTGGTCCACCGCGGCAGAGCCCCGCATGCCGCGGTAAGGCGTGGTATACAATGTGGTTCCCAGGGGATCGTTTGATACTGCATATTGAACCCTGCAGTCGCTCAGCCCTCGGCACGATGCCTCCCACCTTGGCTTGGGTTTGATATTTTATTCGCCTCTTACGACAGGCAGATCATACCAGGGGTGAATTCTTTATACCCCGTATCCCCGGGGCCTCCACCTGAGCTCATAATCGTTTTCTTAGAGAAACCTTCCATTTGTTATCTCTTATCGCAGGCACGTATTTATATTTGCATAATATTATTTGTTAAAAAAAACTTTTGAAGTGAGAAAAAGATAATCAGGTAGGCGATTGTGAATTTATTATTTCATTGTACCTGGAACAGGAAATTACAGAGCATACTTAGGCGTTGTCCATTGTTAGGGGCTAATCATATTAACAGTCACTAAGCTGGCACGAAATATCTTTGAACCAACTTTACAGGGTTATTGGTTATATTTGTACCAATAGATATCCTCTTCAATCGAAGAGCTAGAAGAATGTTTAAATTAGGAAAGTTGTAGCATTTTTTCTGAACCGACAGAAAATGTAATTTTAAAAAGTTATGATATGAACTTTTGTTTTTTCTAATGGGACACCCAGCATATTATTGCAGTTTTGGGTCCTTTGAAAAATTCTAGATATGTTTCTTTCATGATGCCTATACATATTTGAACATTTCTATGTTAGTTTTTCATAAGCTATCCAATGACATCAACTTCAGATTTCGTAAGCCTATGAAATACGGCGAAGACGACTCGGTTTTACAGTTCAATAATGATTATTCACTCTCTCACATTAGAAAACAGAGTATCGAAATGTGGACGATAAGAAACCTCGAACCATACCAGTCCGTTTTTGTTATTACCGAGATAAGCAGAAGATAATGGAGAACAAGGACTGGAAATCCAGTGATGTGATCATTAGGGATGAATTATTGTAAATGAAACTTGATTTTTTTAAGAAAGCTGCAAACGAGTATCCACCAAGAAACGTTTGCACATGAAATGGGAAAATTTTCGCAAAAATCGATGGACAAAAGAAACAAATACTTTATGAAATTTAAATGGAATGTAGTATTATGGAATGTTGTTGGGAGCAATACAAGCACCTCTAAACTCAAGATAAACTGGATTAATATCCCTCGGTCTATTTTTATTTATTTTTTCACAATCTTTTTATTTAGTTTTACCTGTCCCGGTGTCTGTCTGTAATCGAATATTGCAAGTTAAATTTGATCCACTTCTAATCGCTCGATTGATTTGAAATTTGGCAGGTGTACATAATTCCGGTAACAATGCATTATAAAATTGTAAGGAAAGAAAAATAATGGTGGCTACAATATGGCGAATTTTTTTGTGATTATGGTTCGATTTTATTTAAAATTGGTATCTGGAGGTTTTCGGGGTCGGAGATTATGATCTTTTCGTCAAAATTCAAAAGTAAATTAGATAGTTATTTAACATCATAAATACTAAAAAAACGAAAAATAAATGAACAAAAAAAAATTAAAAACATGCTTTTATTAGTTGTTGATAAAAACATAACCAAAAAGTTAAAAATAAAAATTATAAAAAAAACATTTTTAAAGACAAGCTTTCATACAAATGCACTAAAAAGGAAAGAATAATTCCTTTCATTGTATGATCTAGCTTATTCTGTGAGTATCAGGGAATCTTTTTTTTTTTTTGCTACCTGACGTGTATTATGTATTATTGCTGGATGTTCAGTATCAATTATGTTCGCTCTATGTTTGTGTGATAAATGGGTGGTCTCCAGTATGGAGATGGAGATTAAAGTTGGAATCTTGTATTCAATGAACAAAGGTTTACAGTAAGCAGTGTATTCTGCTCGTGTCATAGATATTATTGCTCGTTTTTGGACAACAAAGTTTGAATAGAACATATATTTGGTGTAGTTACCCCCAGAAAGCTATACCATACCTCAGGTGTGATTCAACTGAAGAAAAATATGTCACTCTATCCATTGACAAACCAAGTTCCTTGGATACCACTCTTACTGCGTAGCAGCCTGATGCCACTTTTTTATAGGGTGTGAATATGGCTAGATAATTTCAGACTGTCATCTATTTCAATGCCAAGAAACTTGGTGGAAGGTCTTTCACAATTGGATTCAAACTTAGTGAATAATAGGTGAATTTGAGAATTAGGAGGCTAGTTTTTTTAAGCAGAGCTGGTTTGAGTCACACCAGTTTTTGACCTCACTCAAATCATGTTCGATGTTTGCTTTCAAGGAGTCGATATTTGATCCTTTCCACATCAATATCGTATCATCAGCAACAATAGTGAATTTTTCCTGAATATTTATATTGGCTAAATCATTGAAGTAAATTAGAAACAATATGGGGACGACTACTGAGCCTTGTGGCTTATAGTAGCCGGGTTTGAGTTACCATCTTGCATCTTAAAAATTTATTTTCTATGTAATCAGTACGACTCGAACCATTTGTAACTATTATTTCTGAACTGTGATGCCAAAGCTTCTGGAGCATAATTTCGTGGTTGACACAGTCAAATGTCTTTGAAAAGTCACAGAATATTGCCCCAATTACTAAGCCCTCATTCATACCCTCGTGAATCTCTTCCAAGAAGTAAAATATGGTATCGTTTGTACTTTTATCATTTTGGAATCCGAATTGCGTGTGTTCAGAATATTATCTTGTTCTAGAAACTGCAACATTATTTTCTTAACAAGAGAGATTGGGCGGAAATTTTATGGATCTTCAGAGCTTCCGCTCTTGTGGATTGAATTGATGACTGCTGTTTTCAGCCATGATGGAAAAACACCAGTGTTAAGGGAGATGTTTATAGCTTCAGCTAGGACGACCAGAGCTTCCTCTGTATGGTTTTCTATGATAGTTAGGGGAATATCATCAATACCGGCAATTCTTTGACTTTTAATTTCGTTAAACATTTCGTGTAGCTCAATGAAGGTCTCGTTTACAAATTTATTATGAAGATAACTTATTGGATTTATATTTGAGGCAAGCGAAGGAACTATGGTGTAGCAGGAATTATTCATTTTATAGGGGTCCACACTAGGCTGTAGCGGTGACAATCCTACCTCTCCCCTCGATGCATTAACTATTACCCAGCTTTCTTTCATTTTATTTTTGGCTTGGTCAATATTTTTTTATTAATACCAATCCTTTGCAAATTTTATAATATGTAGGTATTTTTTTGAAATTATCGTAGTATGTTGAGGAAGAATGGCTGTAAATTTCTTAATTACCTGCAGGGCTCACAAACTATTTACAGATATTCGGATTCCAGGGGTTACCGAAGGCTTAGATTCTTTATAAATTTTTTTTAGAGGAAAGCATCTGTTGAAACCACCCTCTAGAGTAAGCTGGACAATGACTTCCAAAAAGTTCATTGTTCTGGAGTACCCCAATGGTTCAACTTGGAACCATTATTATTCTTAATTTTCATTAACGACTTACTGCAAAACCTAAGATACTCTAAATGTTTGATGTTTGCTGACCACCTTACATTTTATAAAAATCAAAAATTAAGATGGCTGCCTTCAGTTCCAGAACGATATAGAGTAAGCATTCTCATGGTCCGTTGAAACTGACTTGCCGTTCAATTAATCGAAATGTGTTGTATTATCTCGTACAAATAAAAAGATTCGCTAGAAAATGGTTACACTATTGAAAACGACAAAAGTACTGACAGCTCATAGCCTAAACGAACATCTGAGAAGTGATTTCATAAATAAATTCTACGCAATTATCGAGTCAATCTGAACAAAGCAGCAAGCGACAGCTAGTAATTTATATATTTTCAAAATGTGCTGATTGTGCCCTTTCATTCGATACCCAACATGGCACATTTAATTTTTTATCATAACTGGACCTCATGTTCTCTGGGAGACAACATATTGAACTCAGTTATAACCAGTGGACAATTAATACGCTCCTCAAGATAGTCCTGAAGATATGCAGGAATAGATGAACATACATAGCATGGTAGATTTATAACCCTCGTTTTGGCTTCGCCATAGTCGGGTAAAAAAATTAAATATTTCCATTGGAACAGCAAACACATTCCTATGTTTGTATGAATCTTAACTCTACGATGCTCTGAACGCTCCCCTATATCCATGTGATTTGAGTTGAAGAAAATAGTATAACAAAACTGGTTTCCTGTTGGTTCGATTTAACTAAAGGAGTACTAATCATCCTATGAACTGTTCAAAGAATTAATGTTTATATTATTGCTATATGACTATTGTGTATTTTCCTGGTTTGCCAAGTGAATACTAGCTAATAACAAATTGGGATTTTTTGATACCAAAGACAATGTCGAAAGTTCGTTCGCTTGCGTGTTTGGTTGAAATAGTGGCAGAAGCGTAAATCCTAACTATCTCTTCCACAAGTTTTATAAGAAGTGAGTACTTCGTTGGACTCTGGAAGAATATTGACAAGGCTTGGAAAAATAATCGTGAACTCAAAAAACCACTGCCGAGAGCGGCATCTCATGTTTTCTTCAATTCACGAGGGATTTTTTCTGAAGGAAATTTTGTATTGACATTTTGCCGTAGTGTCCGAGTCTCAGAGTCAGATTTACGCACTGAAACCATCCGATGTTGGCTCGTCTGGACGTGTCCACCGATGACACTTGAGCTTTTTTGCCCATTGAACCCCACCTGATAAGAGTACAGATCCGGGAGATCTCAGTTGATCTGCTACACAATAGCTCTCCACTTGTTCCTCCCAGACTTTTGTTTCATTATATCGTATTCATGGTTACCGATTAAGGGCCACTTCAAGGTCCCTCCTAGCAACTGCAAGTACTGCGTGGCTACCTTACAGTGATGAAGGTTCATCTGAATGGCTCACATCATTTGTTCAGCGTCCTGGAGAGTCTTCTCCCGATCCAGCAGAACGCTTGGAATCACATTCCCTCCAGTGCCCTGTAAGAAACCGAGAAAAGCAAGAGTTGTTCTCATCTCCTTTCGGAATTTTGGCTCAGTGGTCATTTATTTTCAGGAGTCAGTGAGGGGAAAGGGGCTGTGTGGTGCCCCCTGCACGGAGCTAAGGCTGATTATTCCGGAACTCCACTCGGTTTTTCCGGAGGCTCCGATGCCGCACTGTTTCTTCTGAGACCCTGGTGCCATACATTCGTCGACATATCACCCAAAGCTTGGATTTGAGTCGTTTGCCAGAACCTGGTTAGTCAAGTCACCTTCCAGACCACGCAAACGTCAGCAAACTGACCCAGTCGTCGCATATCCGCGGCCCGTTCACCCCACACCACGTGAAGGTGAGGTTGAACTTTGAGGGGCTTCACGTGGGATGATTTCATTCCACAGGAAAATCGAATTTTCAGTACACCTATAAAATCATACGAATGTATTTTTTGTGGAATATTTGACGTAGTTTAGTAATATATCGAAAACATTTCCGTTACTCGTATTCCACTAAGTCAATATATTTTATTCACAACGCACCAGTTGACTGCCTGGTGAATCCAAGCATAACTTTATTCAAGCGAGTGTATTCAACGCATTCGACTGTGAACCCATCTAAAGGTTGACTAACATGGTTCCACGTTTCTTCTCTTGGAAACAGACCACAATAATGACGAATTCCCAACAGTTCATTTTCACATTATGATAGAAGTAATTCCACATGAATGAGATACGAGGACAGGTATGAAAGTCTAATTGATGCCATTGCGACATCATTATCCGATCCATCAACTTCTCATATGACATTGTGTAAGTTTATCACCGAGAGAGCTTGCGAATTCGAGTCTTGCTACAGCAACATTTTCTCTCGATGCGATTGAACTGAATCCTGGAAGAAATTTCTTCTTTGTGACGAAGGATTTTCTGTACAAGAAATGATTCGCTATCAATATGTTCGACAATATTAATGGTAACTCCTCCTATTGGAATTTCTGATGGAGGATATTCTATTGTTGCTCTTTGTCACGGAAAATATTTTGGTCTGATTTGCAGCATAGTGGCACATTACTCTTGAACTTGTGTTAGACACCCAATTGATTGCTGACTCCCATCAAAAAGTCGTTCAAATCTGATACTTCAAAAACATTTCCTGGAACCACAAGCAAAACCGAAATACTATCTGCTCTTGTTTCATCTGAAAACATGCAAAATATAAATTAACATTATAACGTTTACAGAAGGGGGGTGAAATCGTAGACATTGTAATTTTAATTTCTCAATTTCTCTCAGCAGAAAAATTTGGTGCTATATTTTTTTCAGTGGTCCTCACATGATTGAATGTTGTTAAAAATTATCAGGATGAAAAATATACAGAAGGAAGGAGGAAATTGCTTTAACCCAGATATTGTCATTAATGGAAACTGTATTTTTCCAGTGGTGATAATGCATATTTATTTTTTTTTCATTTTCAGATCCAAAATGAGGGATTATATCAATAAGTTCTATTTCGTAACACATACCAGATATGGAGCATACCTGCTAGGTATGATGTGCGGATATTTCGTTCATGATATTAAATCAAACTCCAAGTTTAATTACAATATGCCAATGGTGAGTTCACATACTGAATATTCTGATAATTGAAAAAAATATGAACGAAGATAACATGAAATCTGATTGACAGCGTTTCTGAATATAGCTGAGTACATAGATATATCATATAGCTGAGTACTTATGACAGTCCACGCTTGAGGAATTCTCATCCTGTAACATTCAGTTGCCACTTAGAGAACAGCTGTAAGCTAAGACGCAAAAAATGTCATATGAACTTTGCAAAAGAGAGCTCGGAATTTTCAATCGGCTATTAGTAGTGAAGAGTACTCTTTCATTTGAGTAGCTTTGATTGAAGTGCAAATTGAATTTTACAGGAAGTGTTCTTTGTTCTGCTTTCTGTGAACTATCTGAAAGTGTTGAATGCCTTACAAATTTTCAGGTCATCAGAATCCTTTATTGGGTAACTACACTGGCTATACTGGCAATATGTATATATTACCCTTTAGCATTTGATGACCAAGCACATTTAGCAAATGCTCTTTACAATTCAATCCAAAGAATTGTGTGGTCTTCGACAGTTTGTTCTATAATACTAATTTGTGAAACTGACAATGCAGGTATGTCCTTATTTTTCCATTTCATTTGACGACAACTGAAAATGTATATCAGCACTAAGATCGACATTTTCGAAGGAACATTTCACTCTCAATTTGTAACTACAACTACAACAAAATACATGGTGAACAATTACTTATTATTAATTCGAAACTTTTCCAACCCGTGGGTGAATATTCATTCTATGGTATTAGTTCACTGAAAACACAAAATGTTTGAGTTTGTTTTATTCTTTTTTGGTTGGGGTTGCAGAACTGAGTTCGATTGATTATCCAAAGCAATTAATCATTCTTCAATGAACTCTATTTCATTTCCAAACCGTATTACAATATTTTTCTCTGACATTTCAAGTGTCACCTAACTACTAAATTTTTTCTATCTACAAGGGGAATACAATATTTGATGACTATCGTTTCGGACGTCCATCGTCTTGATGTATTTAAAAGGTTTCCACGACGTTTCGAATGCTTGTATCTGCAATCGTCTTCAGGTGAATACTGACAATCAATTTATATGACTGTCGGTGCAATGATACGAGTAATTCCGCCATGTGCAGTGATGCGTGTAATTTCGCGCCTCTGCAGCCCGCCAGAAAGAGCAATCAGTGGTTTCCATACGTTCTTGATCTCAACGCTTGGTTGACTAAAGGCGTTATTGGCTTCGATGTAGGCGGTCCCTTTGAACTTTCGTTTGAACCAATGCTCCTCTCTATGTAGAACCCTTGCGTCGTCCCATAGAAATCGATGGTGCTCAGTCCAGGCGTGGTCAGCGATTCCCGATTTTGATGTTTCTCCACGTTGAGTCCATTTCTTGTGGTCGTTCAATCTTACCGATAACGGTCTCTTTGTCTCTCCAATGTAGGAATCTCCGCATTCACATGGAACTTCATAAATGCAATTCTTACTGATTTCATTTTTGTTGTCAGGTTTGGTCTTGGTCAGGAAACTCCGTAAGTACTGCCGGATTGGAAGCAGCTCTTGATGTTGAACTTGTTTCCGATCCTTCTGATCTTCTCGGAGACACCACTGATGTACGGAAGGCGGATCACTGTGTTTTGTTGTTGCTCTTCAGATGTTTTCGTTCTCCCGAGTTGTTTCAATACTTCTTCTAAGAGTTTCTTGAGATATCCATTCCGGTGGAGGTCCTCTCTGATGTGGTTTGATTCGGCATCTAGTGACTCCACGTCATTGTATATGTGCGTCGCTCTCTCTACCAATGTTCTCACGATCCCTCTCTTCGTCGAACTCGGGTGGTTGGAGTTGTAACTGAGGTACTGCCCCGTATGTGTCTTCTTTCTGTAGACGGAGGTGTGGATTTCATTGCCTATTCTCTCAACGTTCACATCGACGAAGGCTTTGTTGGTTTCTATTTCCATCGTGAATTAGATCGAATCCCTGATTCTGTTAATTCTGGAAAAGAAATCCTGGAAATATTCGTCTCCGTGATTCCATATAATGAAGGTGTCATCCAAGTACCTCAACCACAGCTTTGGTTTGTATTCTGCCTCCCGTATAGCCAATTCCTTGAACCACTCCATGTATATGTTGGCGATGATTGGAGAAACGGAAGATTCCATAGGGAGTCCGTCGACTTGAGAGAAGAATCGGTCCTTTTCCTGGAAATATGAATTATGTAGGCAGCACTGTAGTAATTCCAATATTGTATGGGTAGGAAGGTCAGTCCTCTCGTGCAGCTGGTCATCCTCTTCGAATTTCCTTTTGATGATACTGAGAGATTCCTCTATAGGGACATTGGTGTAAAGGCTCTCCACGTCGAAGCTGATGAAACGATCTTCTGGTCCAAGTTCAACATCTGTGATGGTGTCAACGAAGTGCTTGGAATTCTTGACGTATGAACTGCTATTTCCTTGTAAGGGTTGTAGTATCGGTAGGAGGTATTTCGATAACTTGTAGGTTGGTGGGTTCCGTAAGCTGGTATCGGTCTAAGTGGCTTATCTGATTTGTGGATTTTCGGAAGCCCGTAGAGATGCGGTGGTTTGCTGTAGTGTGGCGTTAGATGTAATCGTTCGTTGTCTGGAATGAAGTGTTTAAGTTTCCTCAGAGTGTTGTAGATCTGCCTTTCTATAGTGGGTGTCGGATCCTTCTTCAAGAGTTTATAGTTCCCAGAAGATCGTTCCATCAGCTTCGACGTGGAGAGCCTTCACACCAATGTCCCTATAGAGGAATATCTCAGTATCATCGGAAGGGAACTCGAAGAGAATGACCAGCTGCACGAGAGGACTGACCTTCCTACCCACGCAATATTGGAATTACTACAGTGCTGCCTACAGAACTCATATTTCCAGGAAAAGGACCGATTCTTCTCTTAAGTCGACGGACTCCCGATGGGATCTTCCCTTCCTTCAATCATCGCCAACATATACATGGAGTGGTTCGAGAAATTGGCTATACGGGAGGCAGAATACAAACCAAAGCTGTGGTTGAGGTACGTGGATGACACCTTCATTATATGGAATCACGGAGACAAACATCTCTAGGATTTCTTCTCAAGGATTAACAGAATCAGGGATTCGATCAAATTCACGATGGAAATGGAAACCAACAGTACCTTACCCTTCCTCGATGTGAACGTTGAGAGAATAGGCAATGAAATCCGCAACTCCGTCTACAGGAAGAAGACACATACGGGGCAGTACCTCAGTTACAACTCCAACCATCCGAGTTCGACGAAGAGAGGGATCGTGAGAACATTGGTAGAGAGAGCGACGCACATATACAAGGACGTGGAGTCACTAGATGCCAAATTAAATCACATCAGAGAGGACCTCCACCGGAATGGATATTCCAAGAAACTTCTAGAAGAGGTATTGAAACAACTCCGGAGAACGAAGACATCTGAAGAGCAACAACAAAGCACAGTGATCTGCCTTCCGTACATCAGAAGTGTCTCCGAGAAGATCAGAAGGATCGGAAACAAGTTCAACATCAAGAGCTGCTTCCAATCCGGCAGTACTTCACGGAGTTTCCTGTCCAAGACCAAACCTGACAACAAAAATGAAATCAGTACGAATTGCATTAATGAAGTTCCATGTGAATGCGGAGATTCCTACATTGGAGAGACAAAGAGGCCGTTATCGGTAAGATTGGATGAGCACAAGAAATGGACTCAACGTGGAGAAACATCCAAATCGGGAATCGCTGACCACGCCTGTACTGAGCATCATCGATTTCTATGGGACGACGCAAGTGTTCTACATAGAGAGGAGCATTGGTTCAAACGAAAGTTCAAAGAGGCCGCCTACATCGAAGCCAATAACGCCTTTAGTCAACCAAGCGTTGAGATCAAGAACGTATGGAAACCACTGATTGCTTTTTCTGGCGGGCTGCAGAGGCGCGAAACTTCACGCACCACCA
Organism: Gonioctena quinquepunctata; assembly: GCA_018342105.1. NCBI lineage: Eukaryota > Metazoa > Arthropoda > Insecta > Coleoptera > Chrysomelidae > Gonioctena > Gonioctena quinquepunctata. The sequence goes on from JAFIRS010001095.1 coordinate 264,394, forward strand.
CACCGCGCGGAAGTACACGCACCACTGCACATGGCGGAATTACATGCATCATTGTACCGACAGTCATATAAATTGGTAAGTAGCACCTAAACTTGTCAATATTCACCTGAAGACGATTGCAGATACAAGCATTCGAAACGTCGTGAAAACCTCTCAAATACATTAAGACGATGGACATCCGAAACGATAATAATCAAGTTACCACATCGTCTACAACCTTAAAACAAACAATATTTGATGTTTATACGATATCCCCCTTGAAGATGGTAACAGATTCATCGATCATCTTGGGGAAACTGTCTACCAGAACGTGTAGTTATTCGTGACGGTCCAGGTCTTGAATTTTCTTATTCCCACGATTCCTACGGTTCATTTGGTATAATATCTGGAATTGAGATTGAGTATTACATACAGATTCTTGTGGATCATAGAATGGTACAAAATATGTACTTTCAAGAATTTCATTCATGTATGGAGCCGGAATCAGATGATTACGATTCCTTCTTACCATGCTCTTGTTAGTTTGCGCTAGAAATGACGTTTGAAATCGGTTATCTGTACAAACTCACCACACTGAAGTTTATTCAGAGATTTTGACCCATGTTTTGCATCATAATTCTTCTTGTATCGTGTTCGGTATTTTTCTTCCGCTTTGGCTACTGTCATAGAAGGTATGGCATGACCGGTGAATGGTAAATTGTCTCTCAACGTCCGGCCATATAACATTTCAGCTGGACTGAAGCCATTTTCCAAAGGTCTATTACGACACCCCAGAACACATAACTTTTGTTTTTCTTAATCACATTTTTTGCATCTTTCACGGCTGCTTCACCGCTCCATTCGCTTGATGGAATTGAGGGCTACTTGTTGTTGTTGAAAATCACAATTCTTTCACAAGCAGTTGGAACTCAAATGTTCCTGTGCTATGAACTTATATACCTCTATCGGAACAAACAATCTGTGGTATACCATATCTTGCAAATACGAATTTGGAGAATTTTGTGATATCGGAAGATCCCATTCTGTGGACACGACCAATTTTGAAATATCATGAATAGTGGTTGGTTATCACTAGATACCACTCCTCTTCAAGTTTGAATAGATCCATCGATACTATTGACCGGGGATAGTCTGGGAATTTGACTGGTATCAGAGGTTTATTGTGGTTTGACGAATGTTGAACACAAATTGCGCAAATTTTATTGTTTCATTGAATGTCCTTGGAGATACCACACCACATTGTCCTAAGGGCACCTCATTTAATCTACGTGATTCCTTGATTCCTTGATAGAGTATCAGCTAAAAATAGGTTTTTTTCCTGGTGTATAGGTAATTTGATAGTCATAGCGCATCCGAAAACGCTGAAGTCTTGGTGAGACATCATCGAGATTTTTCGTCTTGAAAATTTGCAAAAGTGGTTTGTCGTCAGTTTCGATTGTATATTGTTTCCATAGTAGAAAACTATTCAGTCGGTCAGAGCAAGCGATTCACGTTCAATATTTGCATAATTTCCATCCGCATTAGTCAGGGTTCGCAAGATATATGCCACTGGCTCTTCCCTCTGTTTCTTTTCGAAGTGAAACAGCTCCCAAGCCTTGATTTGAAAAATCACATGACAGAATAGGGGGTTCAATTGAATCATACATTGTTACACTAGGGGAATTTGTTGTGCTGGATCCCATTTCAGAACCAATGGGATTTGTGATGGGTGCCATGATTGTACTCCTGTTTGGAAATAATTTTACTAGAAATATCACCATACCCATAAAAAGTTGCACTTCTTTCACGTTTGTAGGAGCTTCTCTGGCGGTTATGGCTCTCCCTCATTTGGATCAGGAGCTATACCCTCAATTGATAGCGCAAAGCCCAAAAAATTTACTATTTGTGAGAATAATACCCGCATTCTCGACTTTCATGAATCCCTGGTTGGCATCCAGTTTGATGAATATCCTGCTCCAATAATTCCTGCTAGTGATAGTTCAATTATCAGTATTGGATAAAATTGACGTTCCACGCTTCTATTTAATCTGAACAGGTCCACATCGCCACTTTTTTTTGTACTAACTACCATTAGGGCACACCAATCTCTGGAATGGCATCTCATCCTTTTTCACAGCCTTATAAACATGACTCTCCTCAAATGAAGCCATTGGTGGAAGATCAGATGCGAGGTTACTCAGCAATCTGAACCAAAGGCCAAATGTGGTTTGCAATAAACGTTTTATTATAATTATAACAGCTTTTTTCTGCATATCATGTAGAGCTCCCTTGAGTGGAACAGGAACAGCTCTTGGCGCAAAGATGGCATATGGAATATCATTTTCTCTTATTTCTATTTCAAACTGTGGAATACTCTCGAACCAAGTTATATCCGTATTAATAGCATAAATACGTTTTACTAGGTTCAAATTTTGGCAATCTTCTCTGCTCACTGCAACGTAATATCAATATTATAATGTATTAACACATCACTTTTTGAATTACATTGACAGTTATGAGTGGAGTACAATTAAAGGAGGAGGGAATGAATGTAGAAGCCTACAGTAGAACGAGTCTTCCGAAACAAATGCATCTCCAATGGTTTCTTTGTTTTTGTACTCGAGTATCAGAGTCAATGTACGCAAAATGTTGAAACGGTCTCATTTCTTAGCACTGAGTACTTTATTTTCCGATGTACCTAGAGGTAAAACTGCTATCACATCTTTCAGCACAGTCAGAGGCAACAATGTGACATGAGCTACTGTGTCAAGTTTGAATGTGATGGGTTCATGAGTTTTTCCCTAACAAGTCACTGGCAGCTCTTGTTTCGATGCATTAGAGTTTTCTTCCAATGGTACAGTTTGCTGTAGTGTCCTTCAAATTCACAGAAACCATATTTAGCGTTTTTAGCAGGACAATTGTTCAACTAATTATTCCAATCATAACCACACCTTGTTCATTTTTCTGACTTTCCGTATTTTTATTGGAACTTCGAGGTTTCATGAGTTTCGCTCATGGACTGTCGCACAGTGATCTTGCTTGGTCAAAAAACTACAATAATTGGTCAAAACCGATATTCTCATATCATCCTCAACAGATGCCAATTGAATCTTCAAATGACCCCAAGGATACAACGCAGTGAAAGTGAGTTCCTGAGTTTATTTTTCTGAAAGTTACAGAGGGTTGAACTTGCATAATTTTGGAGCGAAAGCACCATAATTCTGAATAAAAGAAGTTGAAACAGTTGATTGGCTATAATAACTGAAGCGTAAATATATTTTGGACGGAACCAAAACCATCTGCGTGTAGGGTAGGAGCTGTTCTTTCACTTAGTACAGAAAAAGAATGTATAGGCCATTTTGATCTTATTATACGAGAAGTTCTGGAAAAAAATGCAATTTTCATAGGCTAGATTTTTCAATGGCCACCATGGCCCGGCAAACTGGTGCATTGATATATCTCAAGGCTCATCTGGTTAGTCTCACTTGGAAATTTACCCGTTACGAACCGCCTCTGAGAATGACAGGGGTATCAATAATTTTCCCACAGAGTTATTTGAAAATTAAGGAATAATTTTGGAATTAAAACTGTATCACAGTAACAAAACTTCTTATGTACAATATTCATGATGAAAGAAATGGTGTGACATATCAGTTGTAGAAATCGGTCGAGGAACGCCTCCCTCCCCCTTCTTCCGGCCCCTTGAGGTCGAAATAATAGGTCACGAAAAAATTTCGCGCTTTACGGAAACACTTTTTTGTAGTACCTTTTTAGAGTTCTCTCAAATGGTACCCCGTCCTCTTTTTGAAAATTCCTCTGGTGCAATCGAGGGAGTGAGGTGACATTTTGTTACCATGTGTGTCACTTGTATGTTGCACTACGGTAAGGGTCCATAGCCATGGTGACACTGACGAAACAGTCACGGTAACAAAAACCACCAGTGCGCACAGACTCTAAGGTAATTTAGTCAGTAATATTTGAGAATGATTTCCTGGAATATTTGACCAGAATGATGATACAGAAAATGAAAGCTGCAGAATACATTTTCTCTGATGAGTATCGCAAATCACTTTTGTTCCACTTCTCAGATTGAAATATTTCCCAGAATTTCAAATGAAATACCATCTGATTCCTATTTCTTCATTCGAAAATTACTCGTCAGAATAAGATGTTTGATCTGAAGCGATATTTTTGAAATTGAATTTCTCTCGCTCTACTTTTTCCACTGATAACATCCATATTTGATCCATAGTGAAATGACATGTTCCTTTATTATTTGCATATGAATTCGTGTAATGTCCGACACTGTCAGTTTTTCGCATTATAAGTCGATCGTTTCAGTTCCTCATTGTCTGGTTTCGATATAACAGCTCCCATTTCATTGAAAAAGTTGGTGGTGTATGGTGCACCCACTTTTTAGGTGTGATTATCTGAAGAATTCTGGTTAACTTCAATTTCTTCTGCTATGGGTTCTCCAACTTGGTAGCTACATCGTCATTTCTGAGAGAAGAATCTTGCAATGGCTCTGAAGGCTTTACGGTTCCGGCTTGGAGAAGGTGGTCCATTATATCTTGATGTCATAATAATAATTTCAACATTGCTTCTCATATCACATATACATAAATAATACAAAATTATCGAAGAAAAAATAATTGTAAAAAATCTGTAAACCAACACCACAAGGAGCCAGCAGATGAGGAATGTCAACTGGCAAAACATTGTGGTTATCTAAAATAAATTCAACTGAAACCACAGTTCCATTGTATTTGGAGCATTTTTTCAAATATAACAAAACTTGGAGGGATTTCTTTCAATTCTTCGAAGTGAGCCGGGAATCTATCATGTTCGGTTTTCAACCGGATGATTGCTGCGGCAGATCTATTAGACATGTCATGAATGCATATATATGCAATACTGATGGGGAGTAAAGAGTGACAAATGAGGATCCTTCGAATTTTGTGAGTGTTCTAAACATTTTTGTTCCATTTTTTATTCACGGCCAGTTTGTCGACCACTTCGTTTCCATAGATCTCAGAATGACCCTTAGCCCGAATTAATGTAATGTCTCTCGTGGGGCACCCTCCTTAGTTCTACCAATTGCCTCAGCTTTCCACCAGGCAATCGTTTAAACGTAGTTATGAGGGTTAGCGAAACCACACTTTCACCTGTTTTGATGGATTTTGGATATTTCCAGCTGTCCTGCTGAAATTGTTTCAGATAAAGGTGAGTAATGAAAGCGTTCGTGAGGTCCCCTCAGTAGCTAGGCACAGACCTTAAAGTATAGAGAGCTCAGATTTGAATAAATTTAAACACAGAACCATAAATAAACATTTATTATAAGAATATACCAAACGTTTCCATTCACACCCAACTAGCGAGAAATTTATGATTGACCCGGTATACTATTACCTAGAGTCAGCCACGCTATTGACTTTCAGAAATAGGTCAGCACTGGCTTTCCTTATACAAGTCATAACATATTACAAAAGGAATATCTTCACATTACATCAAATCATGAATCATACCTTATATAGAATCTAGTAATAGTGCTGGAGCCAAGCCTTTATGAACGTGCGAATAATTATGTTATACCTAAGAGCCCGCTGGCCTGCATAGCAGAAATTTTCCCCAGAAGAGCTGATACGGTACACCCAGTAACATGAGAGCTTTTATCTTCATTAGGTCGGTCGTCTCGATAAATGTTTGTTAGAGTGGCCACGAATCTTTATACTCACCACTGAGCCGATAGCGTCGAGTTGAGGGCGTTTATTATTTGTTTGTTACTTGCCGAATCCGTCTGTCCATGTGGTCAACATGGAACTCCACTTGTTGACCGGTGACATGATATCCTGTATATCATGGTTGTGTATTGAATCCTGTTTTTCGACTCTTGTGGATTGAGGGTTCTCAATATTCTGAGGAACTGGTAACGTACTCGCAGTTTCTACTGCAGTCGCAGGGCTTTCACTTCCGCACGACGAAATTTATAACTGGCCCATGAATACTTTTCGGTAATCACCGAGGCTGAATACTGGAACTCCATTCTAAGACTGAAATCACTTGTATGCTGAGTCTAGAATCACTTGGAGCGTAGAACTGGAATGAATTCCAGAGACTGACTGACTCGCCTTGTTGTTTACTCATATCGTTGTGGTCGTTACCGCCGGATCAGTGGTCATGTATTGTAGAGTTTGTGGGTTTAATTTTCTAGGAACTAATATCAATGCTAATCTGATTCCTCATTTCATATCGGCGGTCGTTTGCGATGAGATGACCGACATTCAATCATTTGTTTCTTGTGTAGTTGCTTATTCATAACGGGTGGGGAAAATTGAATTGAACCCTCCCAAACCACAAAGGAATTATCCCTAGTGGCACCATATGCATAATTTCCATATCGAATTTATATTTCCAAACATAACAGTCAACTGAATTAATCCTACTATTATCGAATTCCTTTTCCACGACCACCTAGCATGAAGTCAATTTATTGCTGAAATTGATCTAATTAGCCCAATTTTGAACATTATCAGAGTACTTTCACATGATTGACCTTCAACGATTTACATTTTCAATCGGATCAAATACGTTAACGCTATTTAAACAGGAAGATCAAGCATTGTCACTATTATAAGCATAAATTCATATTAATGTGGAGTTTTTGGTGTTTTTTTCATTAAATCATTAGTGGTGTTTAGCATGACTTTAGTGAAAAACAAATTTGAATCTATGCATAATAACGGCAGTCAGAGCACATTTTGCAATGTATATGTTTATACTCGTGAAAATGAATATTCTTCCTATTCAAACAGCGTTTTTCGAATATAATTAGATTGGAAATGTTGACCGTTGAATTGGAATAATTGTATCAACTTTAGCAATATGTATCAGTTAATTCTGTTACTGTATTAGATATTTAAGAAGCTTTTTGAAGTTGATGTATGACTATTATTTGGTTATTTTTGATGAATCTAGTACAAAAATTACAACTTACATGCAATAAGATCATATTCCCAATATATAATTTTAGTTATTCATGTTACCAAATTTTGTATTTTGAAATGGTTTTGGGACAGGTTATGGTTTGGTATGGATTGAGTGGGTGTTCAGAGACAGAAAGGAGAGTTAAATGAATTTGATGATATGCATATAATTTGCAATTAAATCATATTGCCAATATATACTTTGAGGTATTCCCATTATAGATTTTTGTATTTCGAAAGATTTTGTAGATAAAATGTCGGCATCGAAAAAAATTGTGAAGGAAATAGTTTGATAATATGTAAATTGTATATTATTAGGAGTCACGACTTGGAATTATTGACTTCATGCTAGGTAGTCGTGAAAAACTTTTTAACAAAATTTTAAACCGACGAAAAAATCAACTGAAAAGCAAAAAATAAAATAAACCTTCTTAGTCTAAATGATAATTGAGCTCCTAAACTAATGTAAGTAACTGATTTTGAGGCGGCGCCAAACAAACAATTATCGAAGATCATTATCTATGAAAGAAGTCATCAAAACGCAGCCGTGCATCTCGCTGCCATCATTTTACGCTTCACGTAATTCAATTGCTAGTTTGTTTGGCACCGACTCAAAATCAGTTACCTACATTAGTTTAGGAGCTCAATTATCATTTAGACTAAGAAGGTTTATTTTATTTTTTGCTTTTCAGTTGATTTTTTCGTCGGTTTAATTTTTTGTTAAAAAGTTTTTATTTTTTACTTTTCAGTTCCGTATTTCGTCGGTTTAATTTTTTGTTAAAAAGTTTTTATTTTTCAATTTTTTGTGGCTAAAATCCACCAATTAATACCTACTTGTTTTTCGATTACTTCCAAAATACTTACTTACCCACCTTACTTCAACTTTTACCAGTTAAATAATATGATTATCTACTTTTAATATTTGTTGTAATATAAATTATTTCCGTTGTTCTGGTTAGTTTATTTCATTACTTTGTATATCATTCCACTCTCATAAAATATACTGATTTTGACAGATATGAAACAAGAATAATGTCAGTAGCAATCTGTCATTGTCAACTACTGTATGTGTATGCCAATGTTCAGTAGTGAAAAATCAATTATCCCCTATTTTTCCACCCGTTAGGGTGGCTAATTCCTTTCGAAATCCAAACATGAGGTAATTAAAAAAAGAATCATCCAAATCGAAGAACCCAGTACAAAGTTATGCCTGATAGAATCGGTTAACGGACCAGAATTCAGAGGGTGAGTGATCAATATCCTTCATTTCGCTACCCGTAGGGGTGGATTTCATCTTTCAAATTCAAATGGGACCAAATTTTAAGTACACCCTATCCACTGAAAAAAGAATTATCGGAATCGGACGCCTCAGTGAAAAGTTATGCGTAATCATACATAAAAAAAATATGATGGAAAAAAAAATATACGGGTCGAATAGAGAACCTCCTCCTTTTTGGTTTCGTCGGTTAAAAAAGAGTGATGGATGGGAATTTGATTGGAGAAGGATTGATCCAGTTCATTTTGATGTTTAATATAAATTTGATGTGAAATTTCGGCATATGGTGTTAATAGGATAAATTCTGTATGATTTGAAACTTTTGAGGTTGGTTGATTAGATGTTCAAAACATAATGATGATTTAACTTGATAGAATGCAAATCACATGTACTCATTTGATATTTTGTGAATAAAAATTATTGAGGACTTTGAACTCAAGAATGTTGTTTATTAGTTATTTTGGCTGTTTTTAAGATATCACTTGGTTGGTTGTTTGTATCATTGAACTTAAAATAATGAAGACGCCAATATTTGATCAGGTATGACACATTGGTGGGTGTTTTGGATAAAAAGGGAAGTCACGGAACCTGGCTCATATTGTGGATTACAGATGGATGTTGTAGTACTATAATTAAGCTCTATGAATAAAATATGGATTTGAATTGGGATGAAGTATTGCATGTAGCATAAGGAAGCAAATGAAAATATATATGAGTGTTTGTATGTGTGATTCGATGTTTGATTATGTGTGGTCATGTCCATGTCTGATCATGTCTGCCCATGTCTGGTTATGTTTGGTCATGTCCGGCCATCTGTTTCATGTAGAAGAAATTACTTCCGGAAACACTGTTACCTCGACAAGACGATGAAGTGAAGAAGTCGCCAGAAGATGCAATCGGAAGACATAATCTATGAAAGAACTCATCAGTAACATATCTCCAGATCTACCTGAACATCATAGCCGCGGGACCTGAAATTACACAAATGAAATAGCATGAGATTTTGAGCTAGAATTGTTATAGTCACACTTCCTACTGACATAGGAGATATCACAAAACCTTCAATAATTGAAAAAATATCATCACATAAACAATATAAAAATGGAGAAACTGGAATATCGAAATGAACCGAAAAATTGCTTAAAAAAACTGGGGCATATATGGAATACTGGAAAAACACAAAAATCACCATGCATGAACCACATGACATGATACTAAAATTGGAAGAAGCTTCACAAATTTTTTTCAACGAAGCAGGTGATATCGCATGGTCTCTAACTAGGATCCAAACTTGAATGCCCCCCTAAAACAAAGCGGAGAAAAATACATAAAATTAGATCTCCAGAGTGGGGCACTAAATATCAATAATTCAAATTCGAAAATGTACTGTGATGGACCTTCGCTCACATACCATTGTTCGACATGATGTTTTTTAATTAGATGCTGAATAATTTATAATTATAAATTAAGCATTCAATTTGAAAACAGTGCGTGATAAGCGTACGCCGTCATCTGCATTTCACATATCACTGTTGAATTAGGATGGTCATTTTAATACGTGCCAAAAAATAGCGAAAATATCCAGAATCTTGTAAATCCCCACTAGACCCACCGAGTACCATCCTAATTGGCCCAGCCTAAAAATAACGAAGACGTACAAATGGGCCATAGCAATGACATAGATATACATCGTACGTAACTCCACATATGAGAAAATGACAAAGATTCCTTTAGATTACTATCAGAAACAAGAACAAGTGGAGTGCTAGTCAATTCACTTCCTAATTAAATGTGGGAAGCTGAATACACTTGTGTAGAATAAATGAAAGATTTCCGTATAAAGTCTATATTTTTCTTAAGTTCGCAAAGCGCTTTCGACTTTCGTCATCTTCAGTGCTTCATGTCAGGTGCAGGAAGTAAAACAATAGATGAGTACATTGTTAATCGAATAATTATAAATTGGCTTAGAATCTAACGTATCACATGTTGGAATTCAAAGGCCAGGTGGATGATTCACTTGTGAACAGTAATTGGGTTGAGCTCATTTAACTTGCAAAAAATGTTTTTGGTGGGCTCAAGATCTCTCTTGAGGACTTCCGGAAAGTATATAGTATATTTGGAGATCGGAATATACCTAGACCAATGAAATATGATATTCACGCAGTTTGCCGAAAACGTAAAAACATTTTTAATCGGGTTTGATACCATAAATGGCAGAAAGGCAACTTCCGAATTTCACCAAAGCGGTGAGTTTGAATTGTAACAGGTTTCTGCAGAATGGACTGTAATTTCAAGATATTTTTGAAAAGAACATCATAGGTATTGCATTTCTATAAGAGACCCATTTTCACGAAACGTTGCCTTCTGCATGCTCGATTCGGCTTTTCCGAAAATGATACCTACGGAATGAAAGCAAAGGGAAGTAGCCCTGAATCTGGGCAAATTAGTAAACCAGAGAAAATATCATAAAATTTCAGAATGAACGACTTTGCCAAACTTTACGAAATTTAGGAAATAACGATCAATTGTGTAAACTTATTCGAAATTGAAAATAATGGTTGGGGCGAATAATACTACGATACTGGGTCCGAAGCTCGAGCGTTCGCATATATGATGGAATGGTATTTTACGCTAATCATGAACCGTCAGGCTTTGATGGATGGAGTTGGGTCGTTATTGAAGGATTGAATTCCGGAAAAGCACTTGCTTATAATGGAGTTCCTACTTTCATTTTCAATAAATTTGCGGATAACCAGATACAGTCATTATTGGATATAATACAAAATCAACCATATCTGCTTTCCAGTTCGGTCAAATTAACTGGAAAAGTTGGAGAGGTGGATGGTAGGAATTTTCTGTCACATGAGCAGTTTGGCTTCCACAGCAATCATTCCACCGAGCTCCAAATCCGGAGGTTGGTAGAAGATTCCATTATTGCATTAAAAAATAATAATTGTGCTCATGTCATATAACTTGACATCAGCAAAGCCTTTCATAAAGTAAGACATGAAGGCCTACTCTATACATTAATACACTTTTACCTACATTCCAGTTTGGAACACTATATCAAGCTATTTCTCGTGGGCAGAACATTCCAGGTCAAAGATTAAAATTTCCATTTGAGGTGGTAAATAGGGATGAATTTGGATAAAATACAGGCAATCTCGATAGGACGTAGGGAGAGCTTCCTATAGAGGATGTGATTATCTTTCGGAGACAGATATACTGGTGGGAGTGGGTTGAGTACCTGGGTGTCGTAGTAGATCGTCGAATCGAGTCGAGTTACCTATGGTCTAACGCTGAGAAATGTCCGATCTGAAGTTAACAAAAAGGATTCGGAGGTATATTCGCTTGTAAACCGAAAGAGTAAATTATCACTCAAAAATTAAGTCAATGTTTATAAAAGTCCAACATGTGGTACCCCTCAGCTGGTGAGGCCAGGCCTGCAGAACCAGTATTTACGCCCTAAAACGACCACGAATGAAAGTTCTGCGGATGATCTCGAAAGCTCCGTTTTACGTGCGGAACGATCGGATCCTTGTGGACTCAGATCTGCCTCCATCAAAAGTTGCATAAGAGGCGAACATTTTCTCGTGAGGTAGGGCATAGATTGTTTTTTTTTATTGCGAGGGAGCCCCCGAGTCCTGGACTCGGTATCTACTGAAAACTCCACCCTGTAGGCTCGTCTGTTCTGGTCTGTATCTGGCCTATTGTTTTCTCTCACTTTTCTCATTTTACTAATTTTGTGCGTTTTATGGGTTTCCTCAAGTCCTTTACTGGGTGAAAGCTGTAGAGTTTTGGTTCACCAATTGGTTTCCAAAAATTTACTCTCCAGAGCTCCGCAGTTGCACAGTATGTCTGACACTGTTTCTGTTTTTTTGTACAGTCAGGTCACCTTAAAATAGTACCATTTCATTGGAGAGCTCTTTCTCTGGTGCATGCCCACTCCCCTTCTTAATTTTCAATTGATCTATGTTCTAAGTTAACAGGTATGCTTTGTTTCCGGCACGGGCCTTCAATGAATCATTTTCTGTGACTGTACCTGGTAGTGTATGTGTTTTCCCCAGACCCGTCTTCTACAGAAATACGTGCTGTATGCTTTAGTACCTCAAGGACCTGTCCTGGACCCGGTTCATTTTCCGGTCCTATTCCAGCGAGTTGGTCCACTTCTTCGTTACCTGCAAGTTCCTGATGTCCTGGAACCCAAATCAGCTTGAAGCGGTTTTGTTCTGCTAGTGTTGTTATTTTTTCTTTGTAGGTCCTTACCAGTTTTGACGTCACTTTCTGGTCACTCAGAGCTCTCAGTGCCACCTAGCTGTCTAAAGGGCTATCAGCAATTGGGATAATCATTTGATAAGTTGCAACACTGAGGTGCAGTAAGTGATTCCACGTTGTTTCTATTTTCGGTCGAGTCATATCTGTATGCATTGAATGAATTGAATCATTTCTTCATGTTTTGATCTATAAGCGTCAAGTGATGAGGATTCATTAATTCACTGATATACGTGAGAACTAGGAATCAGCATACATCTGAAAAAAGACAGGAATCTCATTCAGAGCAATTTTTATTTGAAATTTTATTCGATTAAACTGTTTTCCAACGATGTGGTACGTCAAATTGAGAGGAAACCCGGAAAGAAATTGAAAGAAGTATCATGAACTTTCATCATTATGTCGAAAAGAGTTCTGTAGACTCACATATCTATCATGATGAGCCTCAATATATATGCATAAATCAAACTACATTTCAAAACATACTCCCAAAAAATAAATGGATATGGAATTATTCATGTTGATAGAATGTTCTTTGGAGATGCTCTACAGAGTGTATCGCTATTTTTGCACACTTATCAATTGTTTCGTAGGAAAAGCTGGATTGCAAGTAGAATCATGACAAAGGCCCGTATCTTATGAATCACTCAACCAAACTATTTTTTGTTGTTCGTGGTTAGAAAACGGAACAAAAATTTAAAACCAAAGTTTTCACAGTCAATAAACTATTGATATAGATTTATGTGAAAGATGGCAACAGAATTTTGCAAATCTGAAAGGTGGTCAGAGGCAAGCAGATTCATCAAACTGAGATAGAGGGGGTCAAAAACTTCGTTCGATGTTGCTTATGGAGAAAGTGGGGTTATGTTACAATATCGGCTTCAATTCGAATTTTCGGATGAAAATATGGATTACGTTGTTCAAATGTATCATTCACATTTTCTCTATGGTCGAATTTGTATCACTCCAGAAAAATCAACAATAAAAGTTTTCTCGATCGTACTTTTGGCAAAGAAATTACCCCAGTCTATTCATTCTTGGTCGACACCTTGTACACCCCTGTTTCTATATATACCTCTAGTATAGTTGTGTATACAAGTGTGTGAAATTGCAATCCAATAGATACCTATGTTGAACATAATCGAACAAAAAACTATATCTCTGTAATTTTTCAGGTCACATCAACAATCTTCTATCATTACCAGTTCTCCAAGTAATAAGTAGATTATGTTACTGTGTGTTCGTTTTTCACTATGATCTCATTTCATTTAAGAAGGCGATTTTGAAGAATGTGGTCAATTTCTCCATCGTACAACTGGTAAGTGATAGGGTACAAAACAGAAACACTCAAGTAGAGTATTCTATTTCCCAACAATGATTTCATAGTCGAGGAATCATATTTGGTATCCTCTACTCAGAAATAAAAAATAAAAAAGAGTATTCAGTAGTAATATTTCTCATCCAGTTCCACAACCCTGGTTATTGGAAGCTCCATTGAACAATAGTGGAACTAATTATTGAAAGCATGTTTCATCACCATTGTAATACGTAGAGTAAGTGCGCCATATTTGGACTACCACGAGGATTTTCTCACATAAAACTCCCAACTTTAAAGTGTAATCATTCTTATTTATTTTCAACAGTTCGAAAATTATTCGGTACTGGAAACGAATAATAAAATTTTTGAAAAACATCAAAATCATATAAATAATCAACATTTCCTGAAAAATGACATTTTTATGAACTCACAAAAAGTGAACATAATATGGACCACATGGTTTCAAATATGGACCGTGGTCAATTTGGTTCAAAATAATAGAAAAAAATTGTCCTGCCACCTAAAATTAAATCAGTCAATTATTAGGGCTTAGACTTATCATTGGTACAAAATTCGCGCACATAGAAGTCAACCATATCTTCTATGCCACCATTGCATCTGCCATTGCATTTTCAATCCCACGCTTGTCTGGTCTTCTCTTTTATTTAAGATGCCATCCTGAAACATAAAAATTAAACATTAGTGACTGTAATATGGACCACTAGTCTATTTTCAAGACATGTCGGTGGTCCATATTGCAATACTCATACATTTCGTGATTATATTGTTGTTCAGAAAATCGTATTGACTATAGGATGTTACAACTCGATATGAGTAATTGTAAAATAACTCATTTTTCTCCTGGTTCAATCCACTTTCACATCGAGTAATATTTATTGAAATGATGAGCTCACACAGTTAGCTTCAAAATTACATCGTGAGTTAACGAAAACGAAGAATTGCTCCCGAAAATACGTGCGTGCGCGCTGCCTAACGCAAGTGACTGGCGAGCCGCGAAAGGGGTGAGGCTCAGTGATATATGGCCCACTTACTCTACGTATTATTGTCAAATCATATGTCTTCCTATGAAAGAGCTTTCACATCCTCTGGTTGACAGAAATGCGTTGTATGATGGAAACTGGGAGGTTCATAAAAATTATGAACTAGGCGTTAATTATCTTGCACATTTTTAAGTAGATACCGATCATAGTTTAGAGGTGAAAATATTTGCATTGGAGGAAAAATCTTCACACAAAAAGCAGTTGATCAATCGATTCAATGAGGTGCTGAAGGTTCAAAGATCAATCTTGTCATATGTCAAACTGATATTACCATGTGCGATCTGTCAAAGGCTTTCGACTCTGTCGCTTATAACATTCTACTGGAAACGTTTTATATTTATGGAATTAGAGTATTGCACTTTCTCTGTTTGAATTTTACGTGGGAAATCGATTTCGGACTATCCGTTATAATAATAATACATAAGATTATAGGGAAATTGTTAAAATAGGACCCAGTATACAACACAGATGTCAAAAAATATAAATCAAAATGATTATGATGTATGTCAGTTAGTTTGAGAAACATCAATGGAAATAATTTATATTTTCAAGCAGATACATTCGAACTAACAAGAAATAAAATTCAATTAGTTAGGGGCCCAGATAACGTGCAATTCACTGTTGTAAAGTTTCAGTAATTCTTGAATATCAATATTAGTCACGTGTGAACACTATGAGTTCGGAGAACAACCGTTTAGTTCGTGTACAAATACAAAAAAAGCTAGAATCTCATTTTATTGTCTTTGATAGCATGATTCGTGAATTGAAAAATGTTGGAAAAAATTAGATGAATCTAATTTTTGTGTATACTTCTGAATACTTCTACTCAGTTCGAATCAGTTGTCACAGCACTTGGAAGTGGCAATGAAATTGGATGATGTGAAGAGGAGGTTGGCCGAATATGATATGAAACCCAAGTTCCTCAGTTGCTTCTAAATAGAAAGAGGAAAAAACAGAAATGAAAAACAAAAATCAAGATGCGTTTACAACATCGAGAACTGTTTTCGATCAGGGAAGTGAAAGTAAACCTCCAAAAATTGATTTGAAATGTAACTTTTGTGGATAGAAAGTCAGATTGTTTCTTCTTCATTAAAATTCTCACATCAAAAACACTGACAAGGAATTTGCATTTTTGAATTTCAAAGTCGGCCAAACAAAACAAAAACCTGATTCTGGTGCTTTGAATAATTATGTAAACCAAAGTAGTGCAAAACCTGTACAAATAAAAATTGCCAATACAGATACCATGGAAAGTACAAAAACATCTTGTTAATAAAATTCCCAACAACGTATGTATGTATTTTCGACAATGCTTATTATGTGTCAGTGCGTGCTATCACTGAACGAGGCTACAATATGATCTTCGATGTAAATACAATTCGGATTCTTAAAGATGACGAAACGATTGCTTTAGTAGTAATGGACTTTATCGTCAACCAAGTTTCAAATCAAGCTTACCCTTGTTGTGAAATCAAACCAAGGGTTAGACTCTGGCATAAACGGCTTGGACACATAAGCATGTCAGGTTTGAACAAATTGGTGAAAGTGGGAATGTTAAGAATATCAATCAAAACGATACAGGTTCTTGAACAGAGGTGTGCAAGGAGTGTGAAGAAGGTAACAGACAAAACTCCCCTGGAAAAATAAAATCCCGCTTGTCAATAGACCTCTCGAACTTATTCATTCCGATATTTTTGGACCGGTATCCGGTCCGGTGTCCGGTGATGAAAAGTATTTCATTTCATTTCTCGATGACTTCACTCAGTTTAGAGTCATCCACCTCATGAAAAACAAATCTGAAGTATTCGATAAGTTTGTAGAGTACGTAAAAATGGCAACTTCTGAAATGAATATAAAAATGAGTCGTTTGAAATGTGATAATGGTTTCGAATACAAATCTGAAAAGTTTCAGAATTTCTGCAAAAAACATGGTATTCAAGTTGAATATAAAGACCGTATACACCGGAGCTCAATAGCAAAGCTGAACGCTTAAATAGACTAATTGGTGAAAGAGCTATGTTATGCGATAGTGGTATGGATAAAAGTTTGTGGACAGAATCAGTGCTGACAGCAGTGTATGTCATCAACCGAAGTTACACTGGGAATGGTAAGCTGCCAGAAAATCTTTGGTATGGTAAAAACGTTGATCTGAGCAATTTGAAAATGTTTGGGTGTTTAGCATTTGCACATATTCCAAGAGAAAAGAGCTCAAAATTTGATCCCAAAGCCGTGGAATGTTTCAGGGTTGGTTATACAAGTAATAGCTACCAATTGATGCAGAATGACGGTATGATATTCAGTGCTCGTGACGTTATATTTGATGAATCAAAAACATACTTCAAATCAGTCGAAACTTCCAATATTGAAATTCAGAACGAGCAATCAGAAGAGTTTAGAATGCCTGACATATTTAAAAATCACGAATCATCAGACCTACTCGTTAAATTACCAAGTCTACTTGGCAGAATTATTTTGAACTGAATTTATGCCCACAAAATTATGTGAGATTTGGAACATATGTCCATAGAAGAAAAAGTCAAATGGAATGCTGCCATCAACAGTGAGCTGAAGTCAATCGAGAACAATGGCGTATGGGAACTGGTCAGCAAACCAGTAGATTTCCCAGTCATTGACTCCATATGGGTATTGAGAATAAAATCTAACAACACTTATAAAGCTAGTCTATTATTCGTAGATGATATTTAAATGGCATATACGGACATAAATCAAATGAAAATTTCAAAAAATTTGGTCAAGGATCGATTCGAAATAACTGATCTGGAAGTTCAAGAAAACCTCGAATTTCTTGGACTTGGAGTACGTTTGTTGCCTGATAGGATGATTATTTCCCAGAAGAATAGGATTAGCAAAGTCATGAAAAAAATCATCAGTCGGACGCAGAAAACACTTTGATGCCTATGGAAAACAAGTTACAACTCGAAAAAGCTGTAATAATAGCAGACAATCTCCTCTTTCGTCAGCTCTTTGAATCATAACTACAGGTTATTTTTCAAAACATTGTGAGTCAATTTATTGATGATAAAAAAAACCTTTTTCGATATGAAGACTGACATCTTGGGAAAGGTAGATGGAAATCTCTCAACACTGGAATATGAGAATAACCTTAGAACCAAACATCCTACTCATCTGTACTCAGCAATAGTTCTCATACTGCAATCCTTGTCAAACCCATAGTATCTCAAGAAAACGATCAAATATCATGCATAATTTGAATATGACGGTTAGCATTAGAAAAATTGAACAAATCAGAGGCGGTGTCATGCTGACCAGTAAAACTCAAGAGGAAACTAATATCTTCAGAGAAAAGGCTCAAGAGAAATTTTCGGCAACCCATGAAATGGATGAATCAAGAGTATTACAGCCCCATGTTTGTTTTGGTGGAATTTCAGCTTTTTTATCATAATACCCTTTTGAAACTCATACTGAAACAAAATGATGATATATGATCTGATTCAAATTGTGAAATACTTTAATTCGGTCCAGTCGGCTTAGACCTTTGCAATGTCTATGATGCCATTGAAATTTCACGTTATTTAAGATGCAATTGTTTCAATTCATCCAAAACTCCCTGTGAACTAATCTCATCATGTCCGAACTGTGGGGAGTAATATGAAAATTATGTATGTGATTCTGATTTTCCAAAATGCACCAGCTGTTTTAAACTCAATGAATCAAACAAATCGAACTTTGCGGTTGATCATGGGGCACGGGACCATGGAAATTGCCAGTTATAATAAAATGCGGTGAATAAATTTTATTTGGGTCAATAGCAACTAATCTCAGACATGATTACTCTCGTTTAGGACGTCCATCGTCTTAATGGATTCAAAAGGTTTTCACGACGTTTCGAATGCTTGTATCGGCAATCGTCTCCAGGTGAATACTGACAAGTTCAGGTGCTACTTACCAATTTATATGACTGCCGGTGCAATGATGCGTGTGAATCCGCAATGTGCAGTGGTGCGTGTAATTTCGCGCGGTGTGGTGGTGCGTGAAGTTTCGCGCCTCTGCAGCCCGCTAGAAAGAGCAATCAGTGGTTTCCATACGTTCTTGATCTCAACGCTTGGTTAACTAAAGGCGTTATTGGCTTCGATGTAGGCGGCCCCTTTGAACTTCCGTTTGAACCAATGCTCCTCTCTATGTAGAACACTTGCGTCGTCGCATAGAACTCGATGGTTCTCAGTCCAGGCGTGGTTAGCGATTCCCGATTTTGACGTTTCTCCACGTTGGGTCCATTTCTTGTGCTCATCCAATCTTACCGATAACGGCCTCTTTGTCTCTCCAATGTTGGAATCTCCGCATCCACATGGAACTTCATAAATGCAATTCTCACTGATTTCATTTCTGTTGTCAGGTTTGGTCTTGGTCAGGAAACTCCGTGAAGTGCTGCCGGATTGAAAGCAGCTCTTGATGTTGAACTTGTTTCCGATCCTTCTGATCTTCTCGGGGACACATGTGATGTACGGAAGGCAGATCACTGTGCTTTGTTGTTGCTTTTCAGATGTCTTCGTTCTCCGGAGTTGTTTCAATACTTCTCCTAGGAGTTTCTTGGGATATCCATTCCGGTGAAGGTCCTCTCTGATGTGGTCTAATTCGGCATCTAGTGACTCCTCGTCGTTGCATATGTGCGTCGCTCTCTTTACCAATGTTCTCACGATCCCTCTCGACGATGGACGTCCGAAACGAGAGTAATCAAGTTACCACATCGTCTACAACCTTCAAATAAATCTTAGACATGTTACTTCCAAGCCATGAAATTTCTTCATAGCCTGGGAGTTATGGTGGTAATGAATTCTCAGCTCAGCGCGACCAATCACAATTCAAATGATAGGGCATTTGAAAATTCACATCACGTTGACATTGTTGGCCTGAAAATATTGTATTCTCACCATCTCATATACGTATTTGTTATTTATATTTCACCAAATAATTCAATTGAATATTGAAATTTAGCATTTGAGGCGTTTTCTTCACTATAATATTTATTTCACTCGGAAGTTCTGATTATTGGAGATTCCAAGATTCCCATTTACTTGGATGATGAACTAAAAGACACATTCACTACCACTACACTTACTCTTGAGTATGTCTGCCCCTCACTGGACATAAAAACAATCAAACGGAGTAAGAAATGTGAACATCAGGATTCTTGAGCTTGCTCTGTCAAATTGTTCTTGTGTTGTAGAAAAAGTACATGATATTTCAATTGATGGAAGTCCCTCATCATTCACCTATCGATATTTTCTGCAATTTTACATTCCAGGCATCACTTCATAATTTCAGAAAAAAAACGATAAATTGAGTTCTAATATCAATGATTGGGTGTATTGGCTAATGTTTCCAAGCATTGACAAAATGATGTCACTGTACTGAGACATCCCCATTGAGCATTGAACCATACCCTGATGTATCGTTACAAAGAAGTGTGATGATTAATGGTACATAGTATTAATAACCTCATGAACGTTTACGTAATGCATTTGCTTCCTTGTTATAAGGCAAATTTTCATTGTGGAAATGATTGACATGGATATGGTAACCATTAGTAATGATTTTTTGGATTGATGTGGCCGATACTTGATGTAAATCCATATTAGAGTAAAGTGAAGTGAGTGTCTTTTGTTTACTCAGTTTGTTTACTTAGTAATGATTTCGTTGATAATTCAATCACAAAAATGAACTGATTTTCATCATGTTTGGTCATAGCCTCAAGGAAAAATACGTTGAGACAATGATTTTGCAGTGAATCATTAGTGGTCGTTAATATTAGGTCCAATATTTCTTTCTGTGTGAAGATATCAGAAAAAAATTAAAATTCAGATGCGGAAGTTCACTTATCCGTTGAATGAAACGATACAGACAAAAAATTATAACTACTTAATATTTATTTAAATATTTTAATTTTGAAATCGAAAAAAATCCAATGATGTTCCGACTTGACATATTAAGCTGTCTGTCATGGAAAATAAAATGAAAGAAGCACACAGAGCAAACACAAAATATAAACTCATCAAAAATTAAGGTGGTTCTCCCACGAGACAAAAATATTATTTTCGACGGAATCGAAAACTTTCAA
This sequence comes from Gonioctena quinquepunctata, assembly GCA_018342105.1. NCBI lineage: Eukaryota > Metazoa > Arthropoda > Insecta > Coleoptera > Chrysomelidae > Gonioctena > Gonioctena quinquepunctata. Next base: position 285,380 of record JAFIRS010001095.1, read on the forward strand.
AAGACTTTTCGATTTGAAACGCGAAAAAAACAATTTTTTTGAATGGGGGCACTTGCGCGTTCAGACCCTTAAATGGTCCCCCGTCCTTCTTTAAAAAGTCCCCTGGCACAATCCGCATTTCTCTACGAACCCCGCTTCAGGCTGTGCGCACCCCCGTGGACTATTTCGAATAACGCGAGTAGTTTTGATTATATCTGTCAAACTAGATGGTCAATCACTTTGATTTTTTTTCACAATATCTGTAATATCCTGCTCTAGCTCCTTCTCGTTTTTCATGACCTTCTTAATTTTAATACTGACGGTAGAGTTAATAATGTGCTGTTTGCCTATGCATGGTCCATTTACGTGTTAATTGAGTCAAATTCAATTATATACCGTGTGTAACAGGATCATGGTACACCCCCCGTATCTCCTTCAGTTTTGAAGGTAATTGATTGAAATTTGAGATATACCATAAACATAATAAGCGACACTTTTTGACCTACAAATGATTTTTTTTTCACTTCCGGTTTCGCCGGAAGTGATACCAACTTTCGATTTTTAAATAGAACACCCTGTATATTATTACATTTCTGAAATCTGCATAATTTTCTGAATCCAATGATACCACATAAGTAACATTTCAAACGTCAATATTTTTGATAATTCAATTTTTAGTTTTCTATTAAAGTGTGCCATGATGGTTCTGATTTATTCCAATTCACCCGTCTAATGCTAGAAAAATCGAAATCCTGTCAAAAATACTAAATTGCGTTTTTTATGAGCAAATAAAGTTCATCGTAATCGATTTTGGGGTAAAACTCAATTTTTTCAAATGGACCCATATTGGTACCATGGTGCCATTTATTAGTACTATTAATAAGGAATTTATTCATACCTGCTGATAAAATGTGCGATAAATACAATCAAAATTACAGGTAAAAGAAAATAAGATAATACAATTACTTTGTTCTAATTTAATGCTAAAAAGTTACTAAGGTGGCTTTGAAAAAAAAAAAATTACACAAAACATTACAACAATTGTTCGAAATGCTGTCCATTAACGTCAATGCACTTCTGAACTCGCATAGCTTCGAATGTCTGTTGAAGGTAATCAGCTACTAAGGAGGCTTTGAAAACAATGGAATTATTCATTCAGATTGTCAAATAAATAGGTATTGGTTTATCGGTGTTTTTATTGTGTATTGGAAAAGTCTTTACATTTGTTGTTATTTTGATTCAAAATGCCCCATATTTATACAAGGGATGAAAAAGTGGACATGTTAATTATTTATGGGGAATGTAGAAAAAATTCCGTTGTGGCAGAAACCTTTGTGCCAACCGATATCCTGATAGACAATGTCCAGCGAGAAATTATTTCAATCGTCTTGAAAATCAATTCCGAAGATAGCCTAACCATGACCCCGAAGAAAACGTTATCATTGACGAAGGAACGGAAATTAATGTTTTAGCTCGAATAGAAGTTGATAAGACTGTTTCTTTGAGGCAAATTGGGTTTGAATTGGAAATTAGTCACCAAACGGTAAGCCGAATCTTGCACAAACATAATTATAAATCTTTCAAATATCAATTGCACCAGCACCTGTACGAAAATGTTATGAATGTAGGATGGAATATTGCAATTGGATCTTGCAGAATAATGTGCAGCCAAACAATGCTTTTTTGGAAAGGATTTTATTTTCGGACGAGTCTAGGTTTACAAATATGGGATTATTTAACCGACAAAATATAAGGTATTGGTCACAAGAAAATCAACATTTATTGAGGGAGGGTAACTTTCAAGTGCGGTTCGGTTTCAATGTTTGGCTTGGAATACTCGGTCGTAGAATCATTGGTCCAATAATATTTGAAGGACGCTTGACTGGAGATAGATACTTAGGATTTCTGCAAAATGAAATTGAGGACAGGTTAACTGAATTACCTGTCCATCTACGACAGGGAATGTATTTCCAACAAGATGGAGCTCCTCCCCATAATTCAAGAATAGTAACTGATTACCTTCAACAGGCATTCCAAGAAAACGTAATTTCGACAAATGGTCCTGTGCGATGGCCTCCAAGGTCACCTGATTTGACACCTCTTGATTTCTTTGTTTGGGGCCATTTAGAAAACATTGTCTATGCAACCGCCGTTACAACCCGGCAAGACCCGGAGTTGCGAGTAAGACGCGCAATTAATAGTATAACGGCCCAGCAATTAGCGAACGTTCTTCAAGAAACAGCTATGCGAGTTCAGAAGTGCATTGACGTTAATGGACAGCATTTCGAACAATTGTTGTAATGTATCGTGTTCCTTTTTTGTATTTCAAAGCCACCTCAGTAACTTCTTAGCATTAAATTAGAACAAAGTAATTGTATTATCTCATTTTCTTTTACCTATAATTTTGATTGTATTTATCGCACATTTTATTAGCAGGTATGAATGAATTCCTTATTAATAGTACTAATAAATGGTACCACGGTACCAATATGGTTCCATTTGAAAGAATTTTTTTTTACCCCAAAATCGATTACGATGAACTTTATTTGCTCATAAAAAACGCAATTTAGTATTTTTGACGGGATTTCGATTTTTCTAGCATTGGACGGGTGAATTGGAATAAATCGGAACCATCATGGCACACTTAAATTGAAAACTAAAATTTGAATCATCAAAAATATTGACGTTTGAAATGTCACTTATGTGGTATTATTGAATTCAGAAAATTATGCAGATCTCAGAAATGTAATAATGTACAGGGTGTTCTATTTAAAAATCGAAAGTTGGTATCACTTCCGGCGAAACCAGAAGTGAGAAAAAAATCATTTGTAGGTCAAAAAGTGCCGCTTATTATGTATATGGGATATCCCAAATTTCAATCAATTACCTTCAAAACTAAAGGAGATACCATGATCCTGTTACACACGGTTTATCTCGGGTTCGGGATGGTGAAACTTGTTATTTCATGGAGATGTTCTTCACATGTTAAACAATACGAATGCCAAATTTTTATAATTTCCTAATTCAACTGTCTCGTGGGGGAACCATCTTAATTTTCTATTTGTGTGTACATATTAGAGAAAAACTTTTCGAATAGAAGTTGTGGAATAGAAAAACTTGTACAGTTCAACCTTAAGATTGCCAATATTGGTAAGAATATGAAATATTGAGATCTTCCTTCAATTTTTCAACATCAACTTCTTTTCAATTTCACTTCAAGACGCTATAATTGAGAATATTAGATATACGAGCTTCAATTCTGCTAAGGAATGTTTCTCGTAGAAAATAGATCAATTCCCGGAAAAATTCAATGGCCATAAATTCCATTTGTTGAATTTTTTCAACAATATTTCCTCTTTATAATTTTTTTTTCTAGATAACACTGTTTGTATTCCATTGTTTTTGTATTCTTCTGTATTCCTATTTGCTATTTTGTAAGATGGTAACGCTAATACTTTTGAACAATATTTTCTTTATAAACTATTTCTCTGGAAGACACTGTTTATATTGCATTGTTTTTGTAATCTTTTGTTTTCTTATTTGCAATTTTTTTTCAGATTTTTGATTGTTGGGGCACAATCATGGTAACGCTAATACTGTCATTTTTCTGCAGTATCATGTTCGAAATGCCGATTCCAGAAATTGAAAATTACTTTGTTGGATTTGTAAAGAAAATCTATCCAAAATTGTTTTGTTCTCGGAGCAATGTGGTGGAATCTCCGAATAACATATGATGTCACTAACAAGCAACTCACTGTGTTATTTCGAAAATAATATTTTATATTACCATAAAATTTCTTTCAAATATAGGCAGTTTTTTTCAGATACAGGATATTATATAAACATACTATGAAAAGTAAGAGGAACATTTAATGTACCCAGCAAAATATGAAGGAGATAACACAACAGCAAACAGTGGAAACATTATGAACTGGAGATTTCCACTAAAATTTCATTGTAATGATGACTGAAGAAGCGTTACCACGAACTCGATACTAAGTCTTCGCAATAATAATTTTTTTTATCGGTTTTCTCCAATGTTATTTTTAAATTTAATGTCAAAGGTCTAACAATGTTATTATTGTCAGGTTACTGTTATTCGATTTTTGGTCATTTTATGTCGTTTCATCAAAGGAGGCTTCAACTCCTATGAAATTTTAGCTAATGCCACAGCCATCTATAATTTTTCGGAGTGAAAGTCAACCTAGTGCTGTGGAGTTTGAAGGAAATTTCGTACAACATCGCATCACTTCGCAAATTATAGATGTCGCATCTTTAATTTCTGCATTTCACATTTTAATCCTTGCCGGTAGGTATTAGCACTCTGAGTGGTTTGTTTCGTGTTCGAAGAAGTCCACAAGCCGTCCTGATGACTGGGAAACCATGAAGCAGATGCAGGCGGATGGTGGGCTCCGTTGAAGTTGAAACAAAACTCTCTTTCTCCTTTTGTTATTTGTTTGCGTTACTCTGAACGCACTAGATGCTTGACTTTTTGTGTTGCGGATTGGCCTATACTGACAATCGTTGGTGACCTATCGATGTTGCACGAAATTTCCTGCCTTCGAACTCCACAGCACTAGGTTGAGTTTCACTCCGGAAATTATAGATGTCGCATCATAATTTGTGCACTTCATATAGATGAATACATATATAAATGAAAATTCATCGGGCCTATCTTTTGAGAAGGGATTAGCCAGCCCCAAACCATAGTTGTTTGCTAATTTTCAAGAAGGTTATTAGATTTTTTTTTTATATATTTATAATCACTTATTAATTCTTTTGGAAAGCTTACCGAATCAGTTTTTGAACAGTGCTTTGGACTGAAATCGTAGTTATTTTTATGCCTCTCTTCGGAGGATCTAATAAAAGTTTCGCTACCTTACCTTACTCAGTATTCGGTACGATCAACAATTTATCAAAGCACATTGATTTTCCATCTCAAATTCAGTTTTTGATTGAAATTCTTTTGGGTGGTTTTTTTCGTTGTTCATTGGATTGTCTCAAGTTTATTGATTTCAACTATGAAACCCAAGACAATAATATTGTTATTTGCTAGTCTATTTTTTTTATTGAATATCTCAATTTCTGCTTCAAGAAATGTATCTTCACTTTAGCTTATACCTTCCAAGTTTTTTGAAAGGACTCGTTTCATAGTCATTACTAATTTTGTATTCAACTATCTCTTGGTTCACCAAATTAAGATTTCGAACATAAGCTTGAGGTTCTAAGGATATCCTTCGTTTTCCCCCATATGATTTCTGATTCCCATCGTCTCCTTCGCATGGTATATACCACTTAGGGAAGACATATACTGAAGCAAAGGACTGGTAACCCAGAGGTCATACAGCAGTCAAATTCCAACCTGGTCCGAAGTACATCATCTTCACGATTGAACGAGCTCAGATGCTGCTTCAAAAGGCCACCAATCTGAGACCAAAGATCATCGCTTTACTGGGACCACATCTGCGAATAAACCAGCCTTCCCAGTCTCCCTAACCAAAGACCATCTTCAGTGGAGATCACTCTAATCAGCTCCTCAGGTATAACAATACCAACGACAATCTTCTGTTGGACCAAAAAATAATCTGTAAATGTCAAAATTTTATTTGCATGATAATGAATTTGGTGATATAATTTCAGAATCCATTCATTGGTTAGATTTATATGTAATCCTTTCAATTGGATTATTCATTTATTAATTGTATACTTGTATTTTTTCTCTAAACCAATTAATTAATTTTTAAGTAAATATACACTTGGTGATTGTATTTTCAAAGAGATACATTTGTCAAGTTGAGTTCCTGTATTTATTCTCTCTTCCCATACAAGCATCATTAATATATTTATTTATCTTTGGCTTTCATACCTGGCGCCCAATTGTCGAACAAGTGAAGTCAATTTATGAATACTTTTTCTAGTGGCCCAATCTGCAAACACTATTGATAGTCATTAATTGAACCGTACCCTCCACCTTACCAAATCGAACATAAAACAATTGTCGCGCGAACGTGAGGCAAATCAACTCGAGCAGCCAAGGGCCAAGACATTTCGTCTTTTGTACTTCAATCAGAAACTTCAAATTTGTGATTTAAAGAATAAAGGGTGTAACACAATTGTCGCGCGAACGTGAGGCACCAAAAACCTTGACTGTTCTTTTTCACATATCTGATCAAAAAAAACGTATGTACATGCTCAGAATATTATCGAATTCAAAGAAAGTATTGACAATTGAAAAAAATCATAACTGATTTTAGTGGATCTGAAGGAAATCCGACTTTCAGTCGTTCAGCTAATTTGTCAAATCGTTTGTCAAGACTTGTTGTAAATGATGAAGATGGGAATTCTTCAAGAAAAGAAATGTTCATGGTATTGGAATATGAAGCAGATTTCGATTTAGAAGTTTCTGCAAATACTTCCACTACTACTGCACTGTCTCCTCATACTGCAATATCTCCTAATGTATATTCTAATAATAGATCAGTTACTCCATACGAATGGACAATCTTTTTAACTGGCCAAAATCAGAGGAAATCAGTTAACTTATTCTTGAAAAAAGTTGAATTATTGCGAGAAGCACGAGGTGTTTCAAAACAGAACGCTTTCATTCTGCTAGTGATTTATTCAAGAGTCCGCCTGGACATGGTTTGTTAACAATAAAAGTAATTTCAATAATTGGGATGAGATTGTCAAAAAACTCAAGGAGGGCTTCCTTCCTTATTTTTATGGAGAAGACTGAGAACTTGATATATCTTTAATCGATTAACTAACAATCCAACTGAATAAACCAGAGTAAGGATGAATTGTAGAAATTTATCACTTTTCTTCAATTCTAGTTTGGCTTCACAAATTCCCAGAACTGTGTCGGAGCTCTCAGATTTGTGCAAAAAATTAAAAGAATCTCGTTTATGGGCTGATCGCTATTGAGCACAACCCAGTTGTGGTACCGGTTTATTGGAGCCTGATCTAAGGCCTGATCTAAGTAGTCCCTTTAGTGGAACAAGTACCCATCTTTCCCCAGCTTCTCACCATACTTTTCCAAAAAATAAATCCTAATACAAATATCTCTGCATTATATCTCAACATATCCGAGAAGCAGATATGGACAATGAAGTGAATATAATATTTCAGTAGTGTCCATCGGGACCACATATGGCTCCTACGTTCAGCTAAAGTTCCATTAGGTAAAATGGGTTTTTATGGAAAATGAATGTCAAACTGGGAAATATAATTTTATGTACTAAGAATATGTTTTTCAATCCAAATTTTGTTTCATCCATCCATCATTATGCATTATGAAGAAACGCATTTGAATTAAACTTTTTTGTCGTCAGTAATTTCAAGGGAAGTTGATTTCATCAGGATTTTTGGTACAGAATCATCAAATATTTTGAGTTGCTTTAATAATCTAATGGGTAAGAAAATTCACAAGATTTTTTTTAATGTTCTCGACCTGGTGACGATGTTGAGAATTTCTTGAATCATCTTCCAAATATCTCAGCTCCCACTAACTCTATATGTTAAATAGTGAGAAAGTATGAACTCAATCTGATTCCAGTCCAAAGAACATGCTGGTTAGATAATTTTCCTTTTCCTCCAGAGGCTCAGATTTTTTTTTTCTCATTGTATTAAATTTCTTCGCATTCAGTGCAATTATATCACTGTTTTATGGCGAATAAAATTATTTCAAAAAATAATCCATGGAAAATCTGCATTTTTTCAATGTCATATATAAATGACATCTGGTCTCTATTTCAACAACGAATTCAGATATTATAAAAGAACAGGAGCAATAAAGCACTTATATTTTGACAATCTTTTATATTTTTCAATACATATGAGTATTTTAAATCAACCTAAACATTAACTTAATCTAAATTTCTGGAATGAAACTGGAGAAAACAATTTCGTTTTTGTGTGCTGCATATAAATATTTTGCATTTGATGCAAAATGCAGTTGTAGTGTGATTACAATTGACTTTTCTACATCTTTGTTGCTTCTCAGCATAGTCGACTAGATGGTCAGCCTTGTGATGACGTGAAGCTTCGGCAGGTATGGGTTTGATTTCCACCTTTCGTATTTTATGTTTGGGTTCTAATTCTTCGTAATTACTGCTACTCTCAGAGTCAGAAGACAGAGTGTTATCTGAAATCAACTGTTCTCCCAGAGCCAATTTGAAGAATCGTAACTGGAGAATGTGTTTGGTCGATATTTTTTTCTCTATTTGAGTTTCTCTATATTGAAACCACGAATTACAAACTTCCAAATCCAACATGTGGCTAATAAAGCGGATTGTCCACTTTCTGGTGCGTGATCGAGGACAGACTGCCAATATTCTGTCAGCAAGATCTACGCGGCCCATAAATTGATTCTGATTTTTAATAACCTCTGGTCTACTAACCATTTCATATTCCTTTTTACGCTTAGACCATCTCCTACATTGATCAGGATTTTTGGCAGCATGACATGTCGAAAGAATAGTAACAGGTTTGTTGTCTAGCCATCGATGTATGGTAATGATTCCATCACCTCGAACCTTTGTTTCAGTTGTACCTCTTGAATTTTTCACAAACAATTTTTCTGGCGAAAATATACAATAACGAGGAATTCTGTTTTGCATAATAGTATCTGTTGCATGAAAACCTCTTTCAAGTTAAACATCGGCTAGTTTTATCGTGGTAAAATAACGATCAAAATAAATATGGTGACCGGGAACAAGAGTGTCACATAAACTGATGACTGCCGATTCACCCAAGGTAAACCCTTGTTGAATAAGATCTGCAGAGAATATTGAATCTCCTTGATATACTGTCATATCGCATACTATTCCGTTAGGATTAGCAAGCACAAAAATCTTAATACCCATAGGATTTGGTTTACGTGTGCAGAACTGACGAATTCCACAATGACCAGTGAAGGGTATTATCATTTCATCAATACTGATATTATCAGTTCTAATTCGAGCTTGACACCGACGTAAAATACTTCTGAATAGAGGCATTACTTTCCAGATTTTGTTTGCTTTTTCTGCGTCATCAACCTCAGGGTCATAAACGACTTTCAGAGATGTTCTGATGTAAAAAAATCGGTTTCTCGTAATAGCATTTTTGATTATTGCAACTCCATATTTTTTCGACCAAAACATTCTAATTTGCGGTAGATCTATAGTACTCATAACGAACAGAACACCAATGAATACTTTCAACTCTTTAGCGAAAGATAAGTGCCATGTGAAGTGGAATGAATAGAAAAATCGAATTTAAACGGTTTTCTTCACATAAAGGATTCAATATAAAATTGAACCAGAGAAAGGTAGATCTCAGGTGAAAAACAACTACTTTCCTGGCAAATACCACGCAGAACGTTGAATGATATTCACCTGAAAATCCATGCATACTTCCATATAATATCAATGGACATTGAATGCAAATGTTTCTTTCTGATAAGCTCGATTATGTTCAATTTAAGTCGTGTTCACCTAACAATCCGCATACCGGTTTCAGGCTTCTTGGCCCTTGGCTTCTTGGCCCTCATTAAATTGAACATAATCGAGCTTATCAGAAAGAAACATTTGCATTCAATGTCCATTGATATTATATGGAAGTATGCATGGATTTTCAGGTGAATATCATTCAACGTTCTGCGTGGTATTTGCCAGGAAAGTAGTTGTTTTTCACCTGAGATCTACCTTTCTCTGGTTCAATTTTATATTGGAAAACCGTTTAAATTCGATTTTTCTATTCATTCCACTTCACATGGCACTTATCTTTCGCTATATGCTAGACGGGCTTGCCACTCCTACTGCGAAGGAATCTTTTATTTAGAAACCTATCGAGGTGGGAGATTTTCGGAGTGTTTCTTTCTGTCACTAGGTACCGCCAGTTAAAGTTTATCTTTTCCGAGGTACCTATAGGTGTTACAAGATCGATGATGGTTTGTTTACGTTGTGTCTCACTTCAGCCAGAGTTCTTTGGACCTTTGGCTGGTTGACTACTCCGTACTGATGAGGGCCAAGAAGCCTGAAACCGGTATGCGGATTGTTAGGTGAACACGACTTGAATTGAACATAATCGAGCTTATCAGAAAGAAACATTTGCATTCAATGTCCATTGATATTATATGGAAGTATGCATGGATTTTCAGGTGAATATCATTCAACGTTCTGCGTGGTATTTGCCAGGAAAGTAGTTGTTTTTCACCTGAGATCTACCTTTCTCTGGTTCAATTTTATATTGAATCCTTTATGTGAAGAAAACCGTTTAAATTCGATTTTTCTATTCAACTCTTTAGTTGTCAATCTGAGCTCTGAGCCTTTCTTTACCAAATATGTTCTATTTGATGCTACAACTATAACTTCTAGTATTTCGTCATTGATGTATTGCTTGAAATAATCTTCAGGGGTCCACAACCGACAGTCTTCCTTTTTGTACCTTGGCTGAAACAGGGGCTTCTCTATGGGTGTGAAATTACCTGTTCATTCAATCAGACCTATTCTGTTCGTAAATAGCAATATTGTCAAGAAAAAGATATTGCTTCCACAGCAAGATTCGAAATATTGCTATTCTGATCATCGATTCTGAGCAATATGATCTGTCATTTTTGGAGAAATCTTGCTATCAATATTGCTATCTCAGCAACCTCATAATAGTACTTGCCAAGCTTAACAAAACAAGATAAGGAATATGGATGGGAACCATTTGTTTCATTATTATTCCTTCCAAGAGTTCGAGAATATTGAAAATAGGTAGGTGGTTATGAAAAATTATTTAAGGTACTTGATATTTAATTTTAAGGGAAATTATTAGACTACAATGCCGGCATATTAGAGACACCAGCAATCCCTTTGAGTTACCAACAGAAAAGTTCACTGAACTATTTCGCCAGCTTCCAACTCGATATGAATGATTTCATCATTATTATCATATTCCAATAAAATTTCTCTTGTGGGTAATTCAGGTGTGGGAGTCCTAGATTTACCATTGTTATCTGGGTCCACTTCATCAGGGGCACCCGGGCATCTAACTATGTGAACCCACCCATAAATTGACATTAGTCGATTCTCTAACTCGTTGAGATCAGTACATTTGTATCCTCCACCACCCGTTTGCAGAATGTTTTCTCTGTTGACGCGAGCTTTTTTCCTTGTTTTCGATTTCCATTCATATAAGAACTAAAAAAGGAAAGTTGGTAATGATAAAAATTCAAATTCTCGCATGAGATTGAATGTTTGCATAATGGAAATGCACTGCAGGGTGCAAGTTACTTACAGTTTCCACTATAGAAAAACGGACAAAATGTTTGTCAAGTAAGGTTATTTTCTTCTACTTTTTCAAACAAAAGTCATGAAATACAGTGTTGTCAGCTCTGAAATCACCAATTCTTGAAGTCCTTGATAGTAATATTGCCAAGACAAAATTGATAACCAACTTTGCTATAACACTCCGAACAGAATATGTAATACCTTAGCCATATCGCTATAACTTAAGAAGATAGCTATATGACTTGAACAGCAAGGTTTATAGCAATAAGCAAACAGAATCGACCTGATTATTTACTAGCTGTGCTGAAGTACCATTACTACAAACTGAAGTATGTCTTACTCTTATCGGAGCACGATGACCACGACGTCTACGGCTCACTCTGGTAGATCTAGTTGATCGATGCATAAGCGATGATGAGAGTGATATTTCAGAAACTGGACAATCCCTTTCAATGAATCTGAGGAATCTGAATCCGAAGAGGCACCATTATGGTCATTTCTCAAGTTTGGCTGTATGTATTGAGGATCCTCTGTATCAGAAAGACTGATATCATTCGTACAGTGCTTCCTCAAGTTCATTTTTGGTTAGTGCTGTGATAAAAGATAAAAACTACTCATGAAATACGATCTAGACTAGGACCTCATGTAATACCAGTATGACATATCCCTTTTTTTCAAAAACTAATTACATAGCGAGTGTCATGCATTAAGGTACATTTTTTCCCAACATGTGGAAAATGGAAAATGGTCTTCCAGTATATCCCCTAATCAAATCAATTATTAAGTTTGTATCATGATCAGGTGGACTCAAGACTGAGGTAAGATGTATGTCCAAAAATGTGTTCATTGCTCAGGAAATACGTCCATTGTAGGGCTAGGATATCAAACAAATTCTCATGCGAAAAAACTTTTTCGTCAATATAACATTTTGCCATTGTTTTGCATTATATTCGAAATATGTGAACTCGTATTAGTATTTCAAAATAAAAATATTTTTTTTAGAAATATAATATCCTTAATGTCTACATCAGAAGTATTCCATATTTATTACGCAAAACTGAAAATAATGTTTCTGTTTACAAAAGAAGACAGAACTTTTTTATGCGCGAATTGCTTCTATAGTGTAAGTGAATTTGTCTCTTGATGAGTCTCTGAACTAATCAAATCGATCTGACTATTCCTATATAATTTTGTGAATTATCTTGAATGCAAATGAATGATTATTATTATCACACATCCGCAGTTGAAACAACGTCATCAATCACCACTGTCCATTCCTCCTGAAATATACCGCTTCACCCCATAACTAACCCAAAAGTACAGGATAAATGGCAATGGATTGTGCATTCCATTATCTTTGACGTCGATATATAATTTCCTTCCTTCGGTCGATTTCTTACGGATACAGTTTCCATCCATTGAAAGTTCATCTTCCTCCTACTGTATCTCTTGGAGCAGGCTTAGTCATGGTATGGGGTGGCATATGTTTGAAGATACGCACAGATTCAGTGGGAAGGGGGGGACGGAGAGCTTTGCCGCAAGTTCACCCCATAGGCTAATCTGACAATAGTCTTCAATGACACTAGTGACCCATTTTATCTCATTCATCGCCTTATTCTGCAGTACACTCTTTATGTTTTTATGCCTCTTCCGAGTTTGTGTAGATCCTTCACTGGGGAGCTGAATAGTTTTGGTTTATTAATTGGTTGCCCAAAATTGACAGTATCTTGCCACTTCGTAGTCATATAATATGTGTTTCTGGTTCTCTAGCTCATAACCTCCAGGTAAGATGGCCATAATTTGTTGAAGTGCTCTTACTGGCAGATAACCAGTTATTATAAAAGTCAACAGTCAATTTTCTGCCACTGATCCATCCCTTCTGTGCCTATCTACCAGCTCCTCTAAATGTCGTAATACTTCTTCTAAGGGAAATTGCCATTTCCTGCCGAATTTTTCCAGGTTTTGGTATGAAAATTCACCTCATATTCCTCCACGTATTCGGTATATACCGAACACTCAGTCTATTTCTGATTTTTAGTGTTCGAATGATCTTTCCCTTCATTGTACTTTATAAATTTTCAATTTGTTGTTGTCCCTGGAACCTATTTTCAGAGCTTTCAGTCCACGTCTTCCTCTCATCAGCAAATGCCTGGCCTATTGGAGCCTTAGGGAAGTGGTCCTGACACTGTCGAATCTCTGACTGATTTTTCTCGTTAACCTGAAAAGTTCAGCGTGCCACAAGGGCACGTTCCTTCTGTAGTTCCTTGTTATGAGAGGGCAATTGTCATTGATCGCGGAGACGACTCTTTGAATTGGGGAATTCTAGGCTTTTGTTTGTACTAGTAGTTTTTTGAGTTCCCGGAAGATACTAAGCTAGTTATTCTAGGCCCTTGTTTGTACTGATAGTTTTTTGAGTTCCCGGAAGATACTAAGCTAGTTATTCTCTATTTGCTTTCTATCATGGTTCCTCTGGATTCTAATGAGTTTATGTTTCCAGACTCGAGAAACTAAGTGATGAAAAGGTATTGTTCGAAACAATCCAACCCAAATATGTTACAATTATGATATTTTTTTCAAAAGCCGCACAATGGAGGAGAGTTGTATGAAACAAACAGTAATTATTGGAAAAAAATATAAAAAATAATGGATCTGCGTTACGTTAAATTTGTCAGTGTGTGTACAAAAAAATATTTGGAAAGTATTTTTTCATGATTGATTTAATCCATAAAAAAATCACAAATTTGTGACTTTTTTCTCGAGATCTGATTAGCAGAAATATTATAAACATGATATGATAGGATTCAGTAAAACCTATCCAGTTGATTTGTATAATTTTGTTGGGATTTCAGACTAGACCATACTTTTACTCGATATTGAATACATGAGTCTGACATCCCGTATTGAAAGATCATTATGAGTTACAATCCAGTGCACTAATCTACCATATCAGAATTTAGCAGATAGAAGAGGTAATTCAGAATACCTGTGTTCGGCAGGTGGGAGTCTTTGTAATCATTCAATAGAAGAAGTTATTCTTGAGGACCCTAAAGTTTTTCGTTGTACATATATATATATATATATATATATATATATATACATTTTTAGTGAGTTTAGTGATCCAATATGAAAAAATAATATTGAGGAGGTTTGTTGGGATTTGGTTCAGTTTTGTTGAAGAAAAATTATTGTCTCCTTGCAACGTTCCGAATTTTATTAAACTCATCTTCAGGGTTTTTGTAGGTTGAAGGGGTTAAGGAATAGTAGAAATAAAGAAGCATTTGACTACAAGAATTGGAACATTTCACAGTAAAATAGATCATTGAAAAAGGAAAGACTCACCAAAAGTTTGTTTTTCCTAGTCGGATGTAAATGAAAATAATACATAAACATACATTTTGGATACAACGAAAATCACTTCCACGGGACAACAGGTTTAACATCAAGCACGAGACAAACGAATACCGAGATAAAATTAAAAAAATATCCGTGAACCATAAAGTTCTTGTATCAATGGAAAAAAAAACAATTTTGGTGAAAAACGATAACAAATCATGTAGGAATCTGACTTATCGAATTGAAATAGGACGTGTTCAATACTTCTATGTCTTTCCTGGTATTGACGCTGTCTTGGTGGACGATTTTGATGATTTCGCTAAGAAGTTTTTTTGACAAGTAGTGATTTTTATCAAGGAAGATGGGGTTTTCGAAATCAAAAGAATGACCATTTTCTCTAGTATATAATTGTTTTATTATATAAAAGTATTCAAAAAATAATTCTGTTCATTTTGAATGGATAATCTGTTTGCGGTACCAAGCATTCTGAAGACATTGGCTAGACCTTGATTCGAGTAGCTCTACGAAGGTCATCCACAGCTGATAGAATATATTTGACGATGGCTAGTGGCAGCGTAAATAGTTTCAGATTCGATCCTCCTCAAAACATGGGCTATCGAAGGTTGATCGAAAATAATTCGTAGAAATATGTGACTGTGAAAAGCCAGAACCTCAAGAAATATAAGCTCCCGATGTGAAAGTCAAATGAAAATAATACTCACTATCCCTGCCAAAAATACCACATGAAAAAATATAGACGAATTATGAGAATTTATAAGAATCAATGAGAAAAGTCTGTAACCCATACGTACATTATACCTGGCACATAAACTATTTGAAAGGTTATATGAGGATTTGTAATGAGGTGTAATTTATAAGCATACCCGAATACATGGTATACGAGTTTGTATCAGGCAGTGGTTGTTTGAGGATACTATAATATTCGATTCAATTACAACGATATAATATGGTCATTCACAAGCTTGTGAACTATGAATAATGTGTGGGAATTCACAACTATAATCTTATTGGGTATCTTGTGGAGACAGTGGGTTCAGGATTCGATGGTTGGGATCAGCAATTCCTTATTATCGAATGTCATACGACTCAAAATCACTAAAAATTCACACATGTTGGTAAGAAAACAAGGATTCAGAGTATGAGAGTTTGTATCAGGCAGTGATGGTTCGGAGATACTATAAGATTCGTGAGGTTATCCACTTCACAATTATATTCTATACTCATTCACAATAATATTCTATACTCATCCACAAGTCTGAGAAATGTGTGGAAATTCACAATTTATAATCTTATTGGGTATCGTATGGAAAGAGTATCGAATCCTGGATTGTCTGTATCAGAAATTCCGCATGTAATTTAATGCAAATCTTTCAAGATTTCACGAGGCTCAAAATAACTAAGAATTCACAAGTTCCAACGAGTAAGCCCGACACAGAGTATTTATGAGAGTCTCTATCAGGCAGTGTTAGTTTTAGGAGGCTATGAGGTTCAATAAAGTATTCTAATTTTAATTACAATAATATTCTATGCTCATCCACAAACTTGAGAACCTATGAGAAATGTATGGAGATTCACAAATATAATTTGGTATCTTATGGAGAGAGTGATTTCAGGACTTCATGGTTTGTATCAGGAATCCCTAATCTAATTTTATGCTCCTCCTATAAGCTTCATATGACTCAGAATCACTGAGAATTCAGAAGTGTTGATAAGAAAACGAAGACGCATTATGACGTTGATAATTTCAATTAAAAAATAGCTGAAACCCATTTCACTTAAGGAATTGCAATATCAAATAATGACTCGAATTTCAACATTTGGTTTGAACACTAACTCTCTTCACAAAATAATAGCTGCCTGTGTATGATATTTTTATTTCCGAGGTTCCCGCCATATGCCCGTAAGATGGCTTGGGCCAATCTCATTGCAAAGATAGTGTCTTCTATAGGGGTATGAATTATTGACAATTTTTGTTATGCTGTCTGAAGTACAATTATTTGTTGTGTTTATTTTTGCTGTTGTGCTGGTTCGAGCCAAGTGCGTGGCATCTTGCCTCGTAAATGAGATTGTTGAAGTTTTTCTCTCATTCACCTCAGGTAAGCTACACTTTACGCTATAAATTATAGATAGAAAATATTATGTCTGAACACTTTCCCAAAATATGATACGCTGTTTCAAGCGTATATACTCTATTAACTCGCATTCACGGGCGTTTTCTGGCTCAATTCCGCCGGTAAATCGTAATAAATAGGATGGATGACTGAATAATGACCTAATGACCACAATACTACATAAAAAGCATATATATCCCAACTTTTTTTGTTGGGGCCGTTGCGGGCTGATGTATGCAAAATCTGTCCTAGCTGTTTTGCAGTGGATACATGAAAATTGCCAAATACCTACCTCTATGATAGACTGGCATAGAGTGTATTAATTACTTAAATGAAATATGATTGTTGATTGAGTACAGAAAAATATATAAACTGATGTTATTGGTTTCGAAACAATAGTTTTATGAATTAGCTGATATTTGAAATGCACATGAATACCTGAAATACTGAAGTATATCAAAGGCCAGAAAATTCAATTGTTTTTGCTTGGTATAATGATGACTGATTCCATATATATATATATATATATATATATATATATATAAATATATATATATATATATTTATATATATATATATATATATATATATATATATATATATATCAAAAGTCCTTCCCCCCCTTGACTTTTGAACGGAACAAGCTGTTGAGGTAGGGGGAAATTCAGGTAAAACGGTACACCACTTTTTGGCATGAAAATGATTGTGGTCACGTGGTCTTGTGATGAGGGCACCATCAATTTTTTTTTTAAGGAATGGGGAGCCACGTGGCTCCTGGTTTTGAAGGCCTTTCGATTCTCTATCCAACACCGCCTTGTTTGTGAAAATCGGACAAGCGTTTGAAATTTGCTTCAAATATTTTACAAATAAATTAGTTTAACTATCAATTGCAGCAGAATTTCAACTCCGTTACTGATTATGGTCGAAAAGTAGATTTTTTGTGGTAAAAAAGGTTTGCATATTATTTGTACTTTAAAATGTGCTTTTTGTTTAATTTTTTTATACCTTAGTTATTTTGCTGGAGACTCCAAATAGCATTTCATTTCAATCTCAGTCTAATAGTGATGTTAATCATATCGATAGTTTTGACAGTTGTCATAGGTTTCAGCATTTCTTTATAAATTTCAAATGCCTCGTTCTCGTCCTTCAGAAGGAAAAACCGAAGCAATTTTAATTTACGCTGAAGCTAGGCGTAATTACCATGAAGCAGAAATAATATTTGATGAGCGCTTCCCAAATAATCCAATATCTCGTACCTACTTGAGGGAATTTGTTAATAAATTTCTGAGGACTGGTTGCGTAACGAGGAAAAAAGGATCTGGAAGAAAATCTATTTCAGAAGAACAGCAAATCGACGTTCTGGCAGCTGTTGTTAATAATCCGGGACAAACAACGAAAACGGTAGCCACGGCTTGTGACGTGTCTACGACCACTGTGAAAAAATATCTCAAAAAATACAAATTTCACCCATATAAATTAAAAAATTTGCATCAATTAACAGAAGACGACCCGGATAGAACACTGCAGTTTTGTGAGGTCATGTCTGACCGCATAACCCAAAATCCCGGTTACATTAACTCTATTTGTTTTAGTGAAGTTTTATCTAAATGGAACACTAAATAGACAGAATGTGCGTTATTGGTCAGACGTAAATCCGCACGTTTTTCGAGAGGGGTCAAACTTAAACTCCAGAGAAAATCAACGTATGGGCTGGTATTTTGGGTGACCATATCATAGGTCCAATATTTATGGCAGAAAATTTAACTGGGCATCTGTATTTAAATATGCTTCAAAATCAGATCCATCACAGTATTCAAGGAGTAGTTGGGGCAAACCCAAATGAATTTGCCATGGATGTTACTTTCCAACAAGATGGTGCACCCCCTCACTACTACAGACCTGTCCGAGAATGGCTTAACGAGAATTTTCCGGGACGGTGGATAGGCCGACGTAGCCCCATTGAATGGCAAGCTAGGTCACCTGATATGACACCTATGAACTTTTTTCTGTGGGGGTACATGGCATCTAAGGTGTACGTCACGCAGCCACTCCAGGAACTTATGGACCGAATAACAGATGTGTATGAACAGTATTACCCCGGAAACATTTAATAACGTTCGGAATGAATTTCACAACCGACTTTTTTTCTGTCAAGACGTGAACGGTGAACATTTCGAGCACTTGTTGAAATAGTTGCAATTGTTACTTAAAATTATGTTGCAATTAAAATTTATTTAGGTTTTTAATTTATTTGTAAAATATTTAAAGCAAATTTCAAACGCTTGTCAGTTTGAAACGGCTTGGCCGATTTTCACAAACGGAGCGGTGTTGGATAGAAAATCGGAAGGCCTTCAAAACCAGGAGCCACGTGACCCGACCCCCCTTTACATTAAAAAAAAGTTGATGGTGCCCTCTTGACACTAGACCACGCGACCACAATCATTTTTATGCCAAAAAGTGGTAAAAGTGGTACCTTTTCACCTGAATTTTACCCGACTTCGACAGCTTGTTCCGTTCAAAAGTTAAGGGGGGGAGGACTTTTCACGTCCTCACTGTATATATATATATATATATATATATATATATAGATATATATATATATATATATATATATATATATATATATATAACTACATTTTGATGAAAGCCCAGTATTATGCACATTTCTTGGTAGTTGGTTAGACTGTTCTTTATGAAAAATCTTCTGAAAGTAATAATCTGTGGAAATATTAAGATTCTGCATGCTTATAATTTTGTAAATGTTTGAGTGCATGTGGACCATATACATATACATAAGTATTCATTTCAGTACAAGTTATAATTTTTGCTATTTCGAGAAATGCTTTTTGTGGGATTAGAGTTTTTTGAAGCAGATGGTGGTGCAGTAGCTGTAATCCATGGAAAGTGAGTAACCCCCGGATGAAAGAAGACAAGACAAGACCATTTTTCGAAAACACATTAAAAAAAGGTGAATTCCCTGCTGCCAATTGGAAGGTATATATGTAGTGTAGCTAGGACATTTTACGAAGAAGATGAGACTAATTTATTCGTGTGAAGAATAATGTTTTCATAACATACTTCAGTTTCCTATACTACTCAGTAGATAAAACTGACATCATTTCGTTCTTGTACAGGGTGTTCCCACTTCAAGGTGTCAACCCCCCATATATTCTCGTAATTCTCAACATTATTGATAAGTATTCTGAAGGTAGTAATATAATATAGCTCAAGAGCACCCACGATTTTTTGACATTTAAGTAATTACATTAAAAATTATTTTTTACTTTTCAGTCCATGTTCAAAGTAAAGCGCGTTCTTCAGTTTTTTTCAACTATAATTTCATTTCATATATGTGTCACATCATAATTGGTCCCAATTCTTTTGAAAAGCCCTGTATTGAAACAGAAAAAGAATTGCTCTGTAATTGAAAAATTCCTGAAAAATTATTCAAGAAAAGTTTTGGAATGACAAAAATATGATGAGACTTATGAGAATAAAGGGGTGACACCTTCGAGTGGTACATGGTGTACAACCTGAATCATTTCAAGAATTTATTCATTGAATTTTCTATTTTCAACTGATTCATTATGTAAAATAAATTAAAATTTGTTTTTCTTCAGACGACTTTACTGAGGCTCCAAAGAAAATGAAGCTAGTCGAAAACTTTTCGGACATCCAAAGTGAAAATGAAGAATTGCCTTCTAGAAGGCCAATGAAAGAGGGCTCTGTTCACTGAAACATCAAGTGATGAAGATGATGATTATCGTGAGTTAGCTTGACTATTAAAAATAATAGGTACCATTTTTGATGTTTTATGTGAAACTCTTATTATGCTCACTAGTTACTTATTTTTGTTCTTGTCTTACCTCTTCTATTGTTGCAGATGCTATACTCCAAAAATGCCCGACATCAATCCAAGAAATTGAAGATAAAATAAAAGAAAATACTCTTATTGGCAGATACCTAGTGTATGTTCATTCTTTATATAATTACGCATTTTATTGAAACCATACAAATACATGTATTTCATGTAATACATTGGAAGAGGCACAACTCTTTATTTTCATACATATAAAATAGCTGTGTTTTGGTGACATAAAAAAATTTTCTTTTGTAAATGATGTATGGTATTGAAGAAGTGAAGTTTTTTCAGCACACTTTTGTTTCACTTTTCCATATATGGTATTCCTCGAATACTAATTAAATAGATATAGTCAACACTTTGTGGACAACTTTCATTATTGTTATATTTAATACATCTCATAGACAATTGTTGAGTCTGGGGATAGTTGAAGAAGTGAATACCTCACATCGGACCAACCAAATGTTCAGCCCGGACTATACAGGGTGTTTTGAATTAACAGAACACACCTGTATCACCAAACTTTTTATTAGATTGAGAAAACAAGCATCGAGAGCATCGACTATCTGAGGAAGGTCGAACCGAAATTATGTTCCTAGAGCGGCCTACAGGAAATACCCCTTTCTCTCTGTGCTTGGGCGTGAGTTGTTTATTCAGGAAATACGTACCGTGTTTCAGAAAGATTCGAAAAATAATAATGAAAAATAATAATGCACTCATAAAAATGTTAAGAATAGACATATATATTTAATAAAAGTTGACAAACATATTTCATCCGTTCTATAAACGGATAATATGAGACACTATTCAGAGAAAAACAAATAGAGTGTAGTTTACTTGAAATAAATTTTACACCCATCTGCAAAATTGAATAGATTGACAAAAAAAACAATAGTAACATCAATTGTCAAAAACGGCTGGAAATAATCATCTTTCGAAAAACTTTAGTAACATGAAATTATGGAGATACATTTAAAGACACATTCGTATTATAAAAAAAAACAATTTGCCCACACATACATACAGAAAAATACATGTGAACTCACCTCAACTCAGCATGGACAACACTGTTCACTTGAGGAGGTTTTTAAACGACAATTAGTTCAATTGTATTATTATTTCGATTAACTCCGCTAAAAATGTTTATTTTATATTTAACTCGCACGGTATATTTGATTATCGTTGTATGGAAGCGGTTTTCCATGAGGTCATGAACTATCGATTTGAGGTTTTCCGTTGACTTATCTCGTTCTTGCAGCGTTGATAAAAATTAGGTAAATTTTGGAAGAATACTGTTCGGTCGTGCCTTCACTTCGAGCGATCATTGCTCGGTTTAACTTGATCTGAATCTAATTATTCCTAATGGTTTCTTAAGTTCACTACTTGACGACTATATTCGTACTCTTCTCATTGTTATTTCACTATGTTGTGACTGAATGAATTCTAACCTCATTTTGAGAAGTACATGATCTTTGATCAATCTGTCACACCACGATGCATCCGCGGATTTCATTTCCACATTAGCTATCTTCAACCTGTCATAATAAATCAACAGCTTAAAAATGTATGGTTTGGCGAATGGATAAATACGAGGGATGTTATCTCTCGCGCGATTGAGTAATATTGATGTGCTGTGGTGATCTATAATTTATGGCGTTTTTTCTGTCGTCACAAATACCTAAAAACAGTTTTATGATATTTCGGGGCGCAGTGTAATTGGGCGAGCTGTCAAAAACTCTGAATTTATACTTTTGTTCATCAAGAACTTTGTTTTTCACATACGCGTAACTAAGAGTTGATGATATGTTGATGACTATATCTAAAAAAAAGGTCATGTTTTATAGGACTCCTTAAGTACCTTTCGTATTTTCAAATGACGAAATATTTTTAATGGGCTTATTTTTCGATTAGCTTGGTAGTGTGGAGGATTTCTGATTTCATCATCTTTCCTAGTGAACTGTTTTTTCTGGCTATGACGTTCATATTGAGGAATATCGTGGTGTTTCTTAGAAATCAAAGTCTTTCTGTAATTATGGGGCCTGACATTTGTCCCCATCCTATCAAAAAGGTTTTGCGATATTCTCTAAACCTCTTTGTCTTTTTCTTCACATATCCTGTTTCATTTCTACAAAACCAAAAAAATATTGTTTACTTTTCTGGAGAGTAATCATACTCTAGAAACAAAATCCATGAGTCTTACTTTGACAAAACAATAGAATAATGTTTTACTCTACTGGAGGATATTTATGATATATAAACAAAATATTTGATCCTCACTTTTCATTACTTAATCCTAATAATTCCCAAAAATAACATACGAATAATCATGCAATCACACAATAAAGTCTCTCTCTTCTCTGGGTTCATTTCCATACTGCAAGAATATTTCCTCGCCTCTTCAAAAGGTGTATTTCGTCATACTACTCCGGTGGGCATCAATTAACTTCTATCTGGCGGGTCCTCTGAACATTTTTCACTGCTATGCTGGTGGATTTTAGCTGGTTGAAGGGATAAGCTCGACTGTAACGGGGCGATTAGTTGGTTATCTATCCTCTAGACATCTGGCTTTGAATTTTTAGGCTTTCAGTATTTTTGTCGGAACGGAATGGGTAACATCTGTCCGTATTTTAGGGTAATGCAACAAGTACATTTGCATAATATAGTAGATGACTTCGGTTTCAGTGGTCAAAACGGGTGTGATTCGTTCGTTTTTTAACCCTTCGTTCCTGTGAATCCGGGATGTGTGGTAATAATCGCACTGGTGATTTTGTGTGCATAGTGTCCGTTGAATTCTGTGTGGAGTGATTGAACTCAAGCCATACTGCGAGTTCTGCGAATGCTTCCATCTGGATTTTGCTGGTTCCATAAATTTGCCTCGTATGACGGATTTTCAACTGCTAACCTTCAGGAGATATCTCTTGGGTCAAGACATCATAGTTCACGATGGACCTCTTGAAACCATTCCATATATGCGCGGTAGTTAAATTTCGGTATTTTTACGTATGTACTGGACGTTTTTAATCGCCGCTCTCTTTTCGTTTGAATATTCTGCAATAACCGTGAACACATTTTTCGAAATAGGGGTTATATAATTATCTTCATTATTTTCCTCGGCGATTCGATTTCTATAAGTGTTTCTATTTGAATTATTTTCATAAGATAACGCGTTTTTGTTTTTATATTCGGTAATCCGTACAGTATTTTGGAACTAACGGGTTTCAGTTCAGGCGGCAATCCTCATTATTGTTTATTTTTCTCTGCGACCCTAAATGGTTTAAATTCGTCTTGAAATAGCTTTGATCGAGTTTCTCGATGGACTTTGCTGTTACTACTTTAGCATCAAAGCACTTGATAAATTTGGCCTTGTTCGCGTGTCCCGTTTCAGTCGATTCAATTGGTTCGTACCCGTACTATAATTCTAATAATTTATTTCAGTCTTTTATTAATGTACCGATGGATTTCGTATTCTCAGATGATTTACAATCCATTTTATTTATTTATTCCTCATAGCTTATGGAGAATTCTTATTAACTCAAAATTTTATAATTTCATAGTAGTTAGCAAATATGCTTTGACAAATTTTCTTCCAAGGGTCATTCCATTTCTCTGAGTGTCTTTGATTTCTACTCAAAATCTTAATAATTACATACTATATATATTCCTGCATTTCAGGTGCACACAAAAAAAATTATTGTTTATTGATACCTAACTGATTCAACCAAAAATGTCTACGGTTGTTCTTGAACAGTACCGTGCGTCATGGGTTTGGGAGGGGATTTATGTCAGGAATGCTTTCTTCATTTTCGTTGGACATTTCACCTGGCTTACAATTTTCTTTACATTCGGAATTAACTACTGGTAATTCATTTGGTATATTTCCTTGATTTGGTACTGGAACTTGATTTGATTTTACCACGTTTTCTTCTGGAGGATTATGTTGTGTCGATCGTTGACTGATTTCATTCATATCCATATTCCTATATGTTTCGAATCGATTAGTGGGTATTATTTGACTTTTGGTTTTTCCCACTGGTTGGAGTTCAAAATCAACGTGCGATGACGTTTTCAAATTAGATTTTCCTTTCTGTATGTCTACAGTTATAATTTTTTTCACTTCGAGGTTTACTTCTTTTTTCACTTTTGTATCTATCAAAATATTCTACTATACTACGTTTTCTCGGAGTTGAAAATCCATTTTCTGCCATACTCAATAATTCCGTATTTTCTGAATTTACTGTACTTTTTGCTTTGACTATACATATATTCGATAATCTGGGCGGTAAACATTTGTCCCTAGACAAAAAAAATTCATCCTTTGGATTTTTGACTATAGAAAAAGTCCTATTTTTTGGGAATTATTTCCTAGGTGCTTGGAGATTCCAACTTCCCTTTGGGTAAATTATCTCCCTGGGTGATTCATCCTATCTCCTAGCTATCTTTCCATGATTTTCTATTTTCTGCATTGATCATCTTACCAGATTCCGTGATGCATTAGCTTTGCAATTTCAGTTGTCCCTGAATATGTCTTTTATTTCTTGGATTATTTTCCTTCCCAAAAATTTCTTTCAATTTTTTCCTTTTCTGACTTAAACCCTTTCCCCCTCCTTTTGGTGCTGCATGGAAATTTTGTCCCTCTCTGTTTCTTTAGGCAAGGAATGCGACCTATACGTACTCCCCCGCATTCCTACTTGTTGTCCATGACTATCTGTCCAGGTACAGGGTGTTCGTTTTTCCTTTCCACATGTATTTTAACTTTTCCCTCTTTGCATGAATTGTCATTGTCAAAATGTTTCCATTTTTCCGTCTTCCTAGACTGCAGCCGAAATAGATTTTCGTCTTCAAATTTGTTGAAACTTTTGAAGCGATGTGTCCCTGTCAATGCCAGGAATGATTTCTGGTGAGTATCTCGAGTCTGCATCTCTTTATTTCAATCTCTGAGTTCTGAATCAACGGAATTGAATAAACTATTTTTATAACAAATTTTTTCAATTTAGTTTTTCATTGAGTTCATTTCATGATATATCTATCAATGTATTTTGTCACTGTTTAGCCTAGTTAAGTAGATTTTGTATCACTCCGGTTCACTATGATGAATTGGTTTGAGTGAACTTTCAAAGTCTCCATATATCACAAAAGGAACTTGCATTTTGAAAAGGGAAACATTCTAACTTTTTCCATCTTTGCAAAGTGAGATTGCTTCTTGAAAATGTGTTTCCCATTTCTTCCGGTCTTCCTGATGATCGTGGAAGCGTGAAATAGATTTTCGTCGACAAAAATGTATTGAAGACCTAGTGAATGCGATGTCTCTCCTGCGTCAATGTTACGAATGATTTCTGGTGAGTACTCTCTTTTGGAAAACATTCTTCTTTATTTCATCTTCATGAGTTCTTAATCAAGACTGGAATAGAAAATCGAATAACTATCTGAATGAAAATGCAAATTTTCAATTTCAGATTTTTTCTTTTGAGTTAGGGCTTTTTCAGAATATCTATCAGATGTATTTCAATGTCCAGCGTGGCTTTAGCCGGGGAAGTAGTTGTTTTCTGTTAGACATTCACAAAAAATAACTTCATTTCAATCGTGGATTTTTCAATTCACAGAAAAATCTTTCTATCAATATTCAATTGAGAATGTTTCCCTTTTCAACATGAATACCCAACAAGAAGTTACCTTGACGATGGAAGATAGTGACTGAAGTTTATCTTTCAGTCGCAGATGATTCCACATCTGATTTTATGAACATCCTGTTTATATTTTCAACAAATCAATCTATCATACCTCATGACAGGTTTTAATGTCAGAAAACACTAATTTCAAAGTGTCTCTCCAAAAGAAAGGATTCTAACTTTTTCCATCTTTGCAAAGTGAGATTGCTTCTTGAAAATGTGTTTCCCATTTCTTCCGGTCTTCCTGATGATCGTGGAAGCGTGAAATAGATTTTCGTCGACAAAAAAAGTATTGAAGACCTAGTGAATGCGATGTCCTCCTGCGTCAATGTTAGGAATGATTTCTGTGAGTACTCTCTTTGGAAAACATTCTTCTTTATTTCATCTTCATGAGTTCTTAATCAAGACTGGAATAGAAAATCAAATAACTATCTGAATGAAAATGCAAATTTTCAATTTCAGATTTTTTCTTTTGAGTTAGGGCTTTTTTAGAATATCTATCAGATGTAGTTCAATGTCTAGCGTGGCTTTAGCCGGGGAAGTAGTTGTTTTCTGTTAGACATTCACAAAAATAACTTCATTTCAATCGTGGATTTTTCAATTCGAAAAATCTTTCTATCAATATTCAATTGAGAATGTTTCCTTTTCAACATGAATACCCAACAAGAAGTATCTTGACGATGGAAGATAGTGACTAAAGTTTATCTTTCCAGTCGCAGATGATTCCACATCTGATTTTATGAACATCCTGTTTATATTTTCAACAAATCAATCTATCATACCCCATGACAGGTTTTAATGTCAGAAAACACTAATTTCAAATGTCTCTCCAAAAGAAATGATTCTAACTTTTTCCATCTTTTGCAAAGTGAGATTGCTTCTTGAAAATGTGTTTCCCATTTCTTCCGGTCTTCCTGATGATCGTGGGGGAAACGTGAAATAGATTTTCGTCGACAAAAAATGTATTGAAGACCCAGTGAATGCGATGTTCTCCTCGTCAATGTTACGAATGATTTCTGGTGAGTACCTCTTTTGGAAAACATTCTTCTTTATTTCATCTTCATGAGTTCTTAATCAAGACTGGAATGAAAATCAAATAACTATCTGAATGAAAATGCAAATTTTCAATTTCAGATTTTTTTTTTTGAGTTAGGGCTTTTCAGAATATCTATCAGATGTATTTCAATGTCCAGCGTGGCTTTAGCCGGGAAGTAGTTGTTTTCGTTAGACATTCACAAAAAATAACTTCATTTCAATCGTGGATTTTTTTTAATTCACAGAAAAATCTTTCTTTCAATATTCAATTGAGAATGTTTCCTTTTTAACATGAATACCAACAAAAAAGTTATCTTGACGATGGAAAAATAGTGACTAAATTTATCTTTCAGTCGCAGATGATTCCACATCTGATTTTATGAACATCCTGTTTATATTTTCAACAAATCAATCTATCATACCTCATGACAGGTTTTAATGTCAGAAAACACTAATTTCAAAGTGTCTCTCCAAAAGAAAGGATTCTAACTTTTTATATCTTTGCAAAGTGAGATTGCTTCTTGAAAATGTGTTTCCCATTTCTTCCGGTCTTCCTGATGATCGTGGAAGCGTGAAATAGATTTTCGTCGACAAAAATGTATTGAAGACCTAGTGAATGCGATGTCTCTCCTGCGTCAATGTTACGAATGATTTCTGGTGAGTACTCTCTTTTGGAAAACATTCTTCTTTATTTCATCTTCATGAGTTCTTAATCAAGACTGGAATAGAAAATCAAATAACTATCTGAATGAAAATGCAAATTTTCAATTTCAGATTTTTTCTTTTGAGTTAGGGCTTTTTCAGAATATCTATCAGATGTAGTTCAATGTCCAGCGTGGCTTTAGCCGGGGAAGTAGTTGTTTTCTGTTAGACATTCACAAAAAATAACTTCATTTCAATCGTGGATTTTTCAATTCACAGAAAAATCTTCCTATCAATATTCAATTGAGAATGTTTCCCTTTTCAACATGAATACCCAACAAGAAGTTATCTTGACGATGGAAGATAGTGACTAAAGTTTATCTTTCAGTCGCAGATGATTCCACATCTGATTTTATGAACATCCTGTTTATATTTTCAACAAATCGAACTTGCATTTGTTTTTGTAAGTTGGTAAATTTAAGAATATTTCCGGGTAATGTCTCACCAAATTTGTTGATAATCATATCTGATATTGGTAGTGTAACACAAATGTGGTTACAATCATGAAGTTGATGAGTACTCAATTTCTCCTGTTTCGGGAAGAACTGAAGACATCCATCACAAATATACACTCGACCATCATGTTTTGATTTTTGTTTGGAAACCAATTTGGACAAGTTTTTTATGAGGCAGTGATGGTTATTCCCTTCATCATCGCTGAGAAGTAGAAGATTAACATGTGTTGGCGATCGGTTTGATGTGAAATACAATGGTCCAACGATGTCGGTTATCCATTTACCATCTTTGAAGTGAATATCTACTCCAAACACATTCACCGAAATATGATTCAGAATTTCAAATTTCGATATATCCTTCAATTTCACAGGAAAGTCGATCCCCTCAAAATTTAATAATGTGTTGTAATGGGGGTATGAGGCAGTGTTTGTAGACGTACCATTCGCAGGAAATATTGCTGCATTTATAGACCACGCAAAGCAATGTCTATCATCGTTAACAAATTCAACAGCTTTTTTGGCTTCTATGGCTCTTGGTAATTTTATATATGAAGATGCAGAAAGTGGAGTATATTTATTTATATTCACATCCACGAACCAAATCTTCTCGAGACTCCAACCAGATTGTCTTTCAGAAAACTCTGAAGCTTTTGTCATCATCTCATTTTTGAAATCTTCATATATTTGGTTCAAGTCCGTGGAGAGCGTTATTATTTTATTCCTAGTGTTGAAAGATTTTATATCAGATAACTGTTTCTCGGGTATCACATACCAAAGAGTTCTAAATTTATTTTCAAGTTGATATATTTGTTGAGATATTCCGAGATAATATCCAAAACTTTGGATTTCACTTCTTGAAAAAAGCTGTTATAATCCAGATTTGATTTCGCACTGGAGAACCGATAACTCACTATTCTGTTTGTGAATGCATGATGGAGTTTTTCTATACCCTTTCCCATATGTGTTTTGGTTAAATTCACTTTTTGGCGACTCGAGGTTGGTAGGATATCTGCCACTGTTGCATTATTCAATTTTCTTCTTTTTGGATAAACGCATCTGAAGGAACAATTTTTACGTATATGTCGCAACAAAGTACTCGAAGTGGAAAAATCCTTAGTACAATATTCACACTTCATTTCTTGATGATAGCTCAAACGATACTAATAGAAATATATTTGTTGAAGCTATAATAGTGTTGGTGGGGAAATTGTATCAACCAGTTTGATGATTGTGAATAGTGGTTTAAAACCGGTTTATACTAGTTCAGTCTTTACGAGGTTCAATGACTTTCACAAACTGGTTTGAAACCTGTTTCTACTAGTTCAGAACGAGGTTCAATAACCTTTCATGACCTGTTGAAGGATAAATGCAATACAAATATTCCTGATAATATTTATTCTTTCATTAAAAAATTCTCATAAAGATAATAAACATTTGAAAGTGCACATATACAATCACTCTTAATATGGAATGAACAGCAGGGTTCAGACATCTGCAATTCGGGGTGTTCGTCCAATTCTATGAGCGGAGTATTGGTATATTGTTTGAAAAAATCAGCTTTTTCACGACCTTTCATGTAAATCATATCTACATCTATGGTTAGTCGTTTCACAATATTTCCAAATTGATGTAAGGGTGTGAATCCATCGCTCCATTCTATACAGTGATACTTGTTCATCAACCATGTCGCTTGACTGTGGAGTGCTGGAGGTAGCATATTCATAGGGAACGGTGGTTTGAATATAAAATGTGAAATCCTTTTTCCATCGAATGCTGCCAATTCCTTCAAGAAGAATTTGTTATTCTCGATTTTGAATCCTTGCACATCAACCACCAAAATCATATTTTTAGATTAGCAAACTTCTTGGTCACAACTCGATTGAAATTGTACAAGTCGATCAAGTGTTCAGTGCTTTGATATTTCTTGATGTTGCTTTAACTTTCTTCGATATACGTTTAGAAACTGTATTCGTTTAATTTCCTTTTCATGTAGAATCAAACAGTATGCAGATATATTCTTCGAAGTTGCGTCAGCTGTCTCAAACTCAATTCTCAAGACTATTGACCCACTTTGGATAACTTCTTTCTGTCGTGAACAGTCGATATGTATTAATGGAGCTGTGGTTTTGAATGCACTTGGAGTCAATAAAGGTTGATTGGTGTGAATATGATAATAACTCTCTTGGAAGTTTGCATACATGTCATATAGTTTCGCATATTTATTATTTTTAAAATCAATATTCAAATCATTATAGGGATATCGTTCCGAATTCAAGAATACTCTGATATTGTTGAGATTGCAATGATCGAATGTACTCATATCAGTTATCAACTTCTCTTTTTTACCATTCTGGAATGCAATAATGACATGTCTAGGAGTTTCCACTTTAGTAGTGGTTTTTACAGCCCACGTATGTCTCGTTGTTTCATTCAACGAAGGATATTCTATCAGTTCCCAACTTCTAAATTTCAAAGGTAGTTCAACATTATTGTTTATAATCTTGTTTATCCGCAATTGTTCTTGAATGCTAGGTGTTACATGAGAAACATTCCAACTTAGTTTGGTTATGTCAACTTTTGCTTTTTCCGAATCATCACTACTCGTCAACGCATCATAATCATGACTCTCACGAACTAATACTAACTCTTGTCTCATATTCAGGATAATTTTCCTGAAAAAAAATCCGCCAACAACTTGAGTGGAATACATACATTGAAATTTCCTTTCTCATCTACCAGAATTTTATCATCTGCACGTTTTGGGAACCAACCACCATTTTGTAGTAAAATACTCTCATTTTCATTAAGAGATAAATAATTTTTCATAGTCGATACCAATCCAATATTTCTCACACTATCTACAACTACACCATTCAATTCATAACGAAGCTCACGAAATAGATACGCTATAGCATTGTTGATAAACTTCACTTTCTGAGTTGGATTTCCATCAAGGCGGGTGAGCTTACCCTCTATATAGATGTATGAATTAGGTAATGTATAAGCATCCAAGTCTTGAATAGGAATTCTTATTTCATCATTATGTTTAATCTCACTACTAATACATGGTTGATATGTGTGCAACTGATAATCCTCAATCGTTTTATCACTGAATGGTTGTCCTGTGATATGTAATATGTCCATTATATTAAAACTTTTAATCCTAACGACTGGAGAAATTGTATATTGTCTGATGTGAGTAATTTGGCAGTTTTCGTGATACTGTGTTTCTCTACACTTTCAATTTTTATTTTATATGGTTGTCTCGGTGTTGAATTTTCGAATCTCCAAACCATTTTTAATCGATCTTTTTCCACAAATATAAGCGGATTGTCACTTCTTCGTTCCGAAAATCAATTAATTTCAAATTTTGATCAATAACTTTGACTGTGATGTTATTGATTGTCTTGATGGTAACTGGGAAATACAAGATATTTTGGGGACTCTCTACTATTATATACCCTCGTGGCACGCTTGGAAAAAAATGATGAATGACGTGTACTGGCTCTCCATTCACAAACAAACCCATGGCAATATTACAATCGATACAAATCGTATTTACTGAAAGGATTTTCACTTCATGATCTGATGTATAGATATCACTCGCATAAAGAATTCTCTTACCGAATCCTAATACTTGTCCTATAGAATTATCAACAGTAAAATTTATTTTTGTATTCGTTTTAATGGTCACTTTGGATGTGAACCAATTTGGTGTTATTTTCGCAACACTTTCACTATTGCTCATTTTTTCCGTTAGTAGGTTAATAATATCGGTTATATCATAAAAACCTTCTGGAATGATATATTGGAATTGGTCGATGTCACCCCATACAAAGACATTGTTAGATTTTGTAATATTTGGGATTACATTAAATGAATCAAAATTTGCTAAACCTATCTCATATTCAAAATTCTCATCCAAATATAGTGGTGGGTTGAATCATAACTCAATATGGAGGATGGATTACTTAAAGTGAAAGTATAAGACATATTTTTCCAGTGGTTGTTTATTGATGAATGACTAAAATACATCAATGGAATTGGTTATATAAAAACAAAAGGCAGTAATGTCCACATCGATAGGAGTTGAATTTTTGCACAGTATCATAATTATATTTAATTGTTTTCACGTCATTATTACTAAAAAAGTATATCATCACTTCGGTTGGTGGTCGAAGATCTCCAAAACTATCAAAATATGTAACATGTCCATTCTTCTTCACATATGCAGTCCAGTGGGTTCCTTTTCCCGCATCAGTATCAAGATTAACTTTCTCTTTAATTTTTCGTGGAAGTTTGTCTCTCATAAAAACACCTCGGAAGTATGGAATTTTCAAACGAGTAACATTTTCTATGAGATCGATATTGGTTGATGCTCTGTGCGGGAAAAGTTTTAACAGTTCTTTCGATATACTTGAGCTTGCATTCCGTACCCAATGCGAGGGCGTAAATACATTCCATTTCCTTTTCGTTCCAGGACAATATTATGTCTTTTTTGTTCAGCAAGTTGTTCCCTTTCAGCCTTCGCTTTATTGACTGCAGAAGCAATGGAAGCTGCATCAACTCCTACTGCTCCCAGAGCTCCTAGAAGTGGTAACAACAATGGAAGAAAACCACCTTTTTTGGGGGTTTTTATCACTCTCTTTCTTCGTTTGATTTTTGGTCTCTTGGCAATCTTCAATTCACCTCCTTTCTTTTTTTTCAACAAACGTTTTTTTCTGTTCCATCCCATACCCAATTTACTTTTCATATTCATAATATTCGATATTCCAAATGCTGTAATTTTTTCTCCCAATTTTGCGTCTGACGCTTTCAAACGTTCAGAAGCAACTGATGCTAATTGTTGGTCAGCGATATTTCTAGCTTTTATATCTTTTTTCTGGGAGTATGCAATATCATGTTCTTTACACGCTTCGTCTAGAGGATTCACACCTTTATCACCTCTTAATAACCGTTTTTATAACTTTGTTCCGGGTCCACAATAATTATATCCCGGAACGTGTATTTCTCCAGGAAGTTTATTGATCAGAGTATTCAGGAGACCCCAACCTCTCTTTGTAGAGTTTTGTATTGAACTAACAATCGACTTCTTTCTTTTCACCATTATATTGATACTGGACTACTTTATATATATATATATATATATATATATATATATATATATATATATATATATATTGTGATATATATTTTATGTTATGCCAGTTGTATTTCAAAAGAAAAAACCCACAAAAAGAATAATTACTAGATGGTTAATGGTTTCAAGATTTGTTTGTGAATAACTTTTGAAATCTATGTATATTGTGAGCCTAGGTATAATATGGATAGATGAAAATGTCAAAGTAATATAAAACAATCAATTTCATACACTGTCAAAATTATTATTACCCATAATTGCTCAAAAGACAACAAAAAGTCTAAATTTACAAAATTTTCAGGAATAAACAGTAATCAACACATTTATAACTTTGAAACATACAGTATATGAATTGTATATGAATTGTAGCTAACTAAAAGTAGCCAATGATAGAACAGCAAACGTCTTTATGAAAATAGCCAATCAGGGAATAGATGGTCAGGTGTAAAATTGGAAATTGTGGGAGAATAGCGATGAGATGGTATCAGAAGCAATTATTATTGAAATTTGTAAATAATGATAAGAGTGGAAAAATAATTGTATATATAAATTATGCAATATAAATATAGACAGTGAAAAGTGACAATTAGTGCGCGAATTCAAAAATGCAAATGAAATAACAAGGAGAAAAAGATGTATCTAGGCGATAGAAAAACAAAGCTTCAAAGAGATCGAAAATAAATTTGCAAGCAGATGCCACGCAAAAATTTTACTAAAAGAAAAATGGAATAATCCCATCATTTGGTAAACAAAACCAATATTACCTTAATGATAACATATCCACGGATCCAAATGTTGATTTCCGCATCTATATAATTCCTGATTCATGGTATTGCAGTCCTGACAGCGATTGGAGAGAGGAGACATCCAGTTCCATGGTATAATCAGAACACCAACAGTTCCAACCAGGTATGCAACTTTAATAGTGCTCTTCCGGTCCTGAACTATTTCACAATAACGAATTTCACATTGAAAGAACTTTATGTCACTCTATATTGAACAATAACAGAAAACTTCACACTCACGGAAAAAGTGAGGTTCTGTTTATCTATCCATGATTTGATATATTATTATTATACGTGAATATTTGTTTGATTCACCCTAGTATAAGTTATTTCTCGTAGGCCAGGTATTATTAAGTCTTCCTGAATAAAGGAGATGATTGCTTTTTGATACTCTGTTGTTTATTTTCTTACAATGATCAATAACATTCCAAAGACCATTCAATAAACTGAAGTTAGCCAGCAGTGGCAGTGTCTCTATTGCTTTGAACCGGCCACCTTGAGATAAGGGCGTACCAACTGTAGCTTAGCCGTGGTGAGGAAAATAATAATTGTTGGTAGCGTGACGAGAGAACAGTGACGTTCGCTGGCAATTATTATTACATCATATAAAATATTATACAGGGCAAAAGTATCTATTTATATCATATCAAATTGGCTCATAAAAAATACAAAAATAATTAGCTATTTTAATATACAAAAAACAATATATATTATTCAAATTATCAAACCATATCAAATAGCGCCCAACGCGGTGCAAAAATATAATAATAATAATAATAATAGTTAGCCAGCAAAAAAAAAATAAAAATATATTTCCAATTTCTCATATCATAACAAAATGGCACCCAAAACGTGGGGCGAAAGTTAAAAAAAATAATTTATTCAATATATCATACCATATCAATATATATATATTTATATATATATATATATATATATATATATATATATATATATATATATATATATATATATATATATATATATATATATTATATATATATATATTTATATATATTATATTATATATATATATATATATATATATATATATATTATATATGAACAATCACTTTTTTTTTTCAATAACCTGAAAGATTTTCCAATTTGAATGGTGGGAGGTAGAGTATTGAAAAGTTTGGGGCCTAGATAGTTGAAACTCTTTTTGCCCTATTGTCAATTGGGTGGAGAAATTGATTTTTCTGACATTATTATAGTCATAGGTTAGTACGATCAGCTTGTTTTTATTCAGGTGTTGATGAATATTTACATTTTTGTAGAACAAATTGTCTAACATCAAGGTTTTGCGATTCTTTCTGAAGAAGGTCGCTTGGATATCTCCATTTTTTATTCAGCATGAGTTTAAAGAATCGCTTTTGAATGATTTCGAGGAGATGAAGGTACGTTTTCGGCACCCCTCCCTATCCTACGATACCATACGTAATGTGAATCTCTACTAGGCTGTTATAGATATTTTTTTTTTGCTGTAGATCTAGGATATTGAGATGCCGATACTTGTACAATACAAAGCACAATCGTAAAATATCATATATATGTAAGTCCCATTTGAGATGACTGTCTAGGATGATCCCAAGATATTTTTTTTTACAGAATTCAGATTTATGTTATTATCAATAATAATTTAAGAAAAACGTGGTTAGGATGAGTTTCTGTTGGTGAAGGGTAGGAAGAAGGATTTCTTAAAATTATTGGATAAGAGTTTGCTATCAAACCAGTCTCTGATTAAGTTTCGACTCTGTATTGCTTCTAACTTCATCCCAATTATCACCCTCATAAAATATTGCAGTATCAACTGCGAAGCTGATTATTTTGCCCTTTGTTGGCAAGGAAAATGATCCATTGAATTAAATCGAGAACAGAATCGATCCTTCAACTGTTCCCTGTGGAACATCATACTCTATGGTCTTGTAACTACTTATTTCATCATTGATCTTTACACATCGTTTTCGTTCTTCAAGATATGTTCTGAAAAGCTTATGGCTCACTTTGATCCAGGGATTCGTAGATTTCTGAAGTTAGTTCAAGTATGGCGTCCTGAGTAGATTTACCTCCTTTGAAACCAAATTGCATGGTAGAAAGTAGGTTATTTTTATCAAGATAGCATAAGTCTTGCTTTTGAGATTTTTTCGAATATTTTACCTGAGTATTTTAACCGTCCTTATTCAGGGGGTTTCAGTAAAGTCAGGTTTTTGAAGATCGGATCCGTATATTGTCCAGTCCCTTCTCCGTTGATTCTCCGTAGTCTTCCAGAGTTCAAGTCGTCAGTTCTTTGTGCTCAAGGATTGAAACT
Organism: Gonioctena quinquepunctata; assembly: GCA_018342105.1. Classification (NCBI taxonomy): domain Eukaryota; kingdom Metazoa; phylum Arthropoda; class Insecta; order Coleoptera; family Chrysomelidae; genus Gonioctena; species Gonioctena quinquepunctata. Next base: position 322,038 of record JAFIRS010001095.1, read on the forward strand.
ACATGACGCGAAAAAGTTATTTTTACGCATTACACAGTGGAGAACACAAACTGGATAGTGAGATGGATACAGGCTGGCTAAATTCCAATCATTTTCAATAATAAAACTCTACAGAAGTATTCCATTATACTTTATTCATGATCAACAGAACATATACGTTTTCAAAGTATGACAGAATTACCTCCGATATATTCTCACTCAATACAGGCGTAAGTAGTTTAGGATTTGTGTTTTTCCATATTCATAAATGAGACTGGTTGTAAGGAACAAACTCGCAAATGAAACAAAACTTTGAAACATAAGTTTCCTTGGAAATTTCAATTCAAATTTCTTTCTTTTCAGCATAGTGATCAGCCTAGCATAGTGACCAGCCTAGCAGCCTACTACTATGACAACATGGAACAATATGTAATGTTTTGGGGTTCATAAAAGCAACAGCTTTCCTTTTCTGATTGAAACTTCCAACTCAACATTGAAAAATTATGTTAACAATTATATTTCAATTCCGAAATGATTTGTTCAGAATTCGGGAACATGTTTTCAGTTTGTCCCTGTGTAATGATAACTGTTCAGTAGATTTGATTTCATACATATTCTCAAAGGACAAATTAACCTGAGTCAGATAATTAGTAGTATTTACATTCAGGTTTTGTTATGGAAAACAATATTCTGCAAACACAATGAAATTTGAAGCAATCATTGATTGAAAGCACTAATCGATTGAAATGTTTTGGAAATATGAATTTATTATTGCAATCATGATTTTAATTTGTTGATTTGTTCGATAATATGAACTGAATGATGTGGAATCATCTGCAACTGAAAGAACTGAAAGACTGGAATAGAAAATCTAATAACCATCTGGACGAAAATATATTTTCCTTTGAGAAAGAGTCGTTTGACAATATTTATCAGATATAGTTGAGTGTCCAGCGTGGCCTTAGCCGGTGAAGTAGTAGTTTTCTGTTAAATATTACAAAAAATAACTTCATTATTGTCATTAATTTCTCAATTTTCAGAAAAATACTTCTATTCAATACTCAATAGTAGTGCAGCTAAGAGAGTACTGGTACAGCATGCGCAGTAGCGACTTGGTTTTGGCGGCAGATTCAAACTGACCTAACCTGTGTGTACGTGTACGAGGGTCTACGTTGGGTTAACTCATGATTTTCGGCATCTTACCTAAGATATACGAGGGTGGCCCCAATATACGAGGGTCTAACCTTACGAAATATAAACGAGGGTCTAACCTAACCTATGAACAACTAACTTTTGAATTTGGCGCCTAACCTCACCTGTCATTGGAAATAAACCTGATCGTCGGTCATTGGAGAGAAAAAATATGGTCGTCTGTCATTGAAGAGAAAGAAACACGGTCGTCTGTCATTGGAGAGAGAAAAAAATATGATCGTCTGTCAATGGAGAGAGAAAAACATGGCCACCTGTCATTGGAAAAAACATAGCTGCCGCCAGGAGAAAAAAACATGGTTGACTGTCATTGGAGAGAAAAAAACATGTTGGCCTGTCATTAGAGAGAAAAAAACATGGACGCCTGTCTTTGGAAAAAAAACATGGCTGACGCTTATAGAAATTTACAGAGTGGCTCAAATTATGGCAACATTTACGAATTCACATACATTTTGCATACAGTGTGGCCCAAAGAAGTCAATATCTCTGATTCGGCTAATTTTCAACGAGCTAATGTGAATCGATGTACTCGAGCCATTATGGCACTTGAAAAACGATTTTAAAAATAAAGGAATTGATTTCAACTCCAGCATACCTAGTGAGGTATCAAATTGAAGGAGAGCACATATAAATTGTAAATTCATCACTTTCCAACCTCCAACTTTATCGTAGAACAATAAATCGCTATTTGAATGCTTTAAATTACATGAAATAACAATACCAATTCTCAATTCGTATTGGTCGCATCGAGCAGAGTCCAAATCCGTCAAGAAACAAAGAAATGTCGAAACCCAGGCTCGAACCCGTGGCCACCAGATCTTCACTCTGATAAGGTGGGAATTTCAGTGTACAATGGATTCGTCTCGAAGTCAAGAATCATAATTGAACATTTTCCGATATCAAAAGGGCCCTAGTAGCTAACTTTGTTATTATTGGGGACACAGCTTCGTGAGGGTACTAACAAGGCAACTTTCATTGGAAAACGTTAATATGAAAAGTCTGCATACATATCATGCTCGGTTCATCAAAAAACAAAGGAAGATCGAAACCAGGGTTCGAACCAGGGACCTTTAAATTATATGTATAACGCTCTTCCAATCGAGCTATTTCGACTTATGAAATTTTAACATACATATTGTTTTCTAAACACACACTTCAAGGAAAGACAGAATTTTTTTCATACATTTTATTTGGTAATTTATCATAATCAATCAATCAAAATATCAACATTGCGACGACTACAAGGCTCCTTCTGTTGGTGATGCATACAGGATGATGTGTTGTCGAATGTGGCAAGCATCCACCAGGTTTCTGGAGCAAAAAATATATCTTTTCGTATCCTCGTACATAAATTATATTGACGTCACAGAGGTTCTGCTTGAGCTATCGAGTCAATTGAATATTCTTCACAGCATCATGGTTCAAAAAAATGGTCATATCGAGTCAATTTAATAACAACGAGAATTGCGGTTAGATCCACAGTTCGACGATTGAAATTACGGTTAGATAGGACGCTCGACGCCAGGGACGTCACTTGTTTAGATGAGCCTGAATTTCTCTGAAAATGAATTATCAGATGAATATACGAGGTTCACGTACTCGGATGAGTTAACAAAGATACCACATATGGGAGCTATCGAAATCATTGTTGGAACATTCAGTCTCATATTCAAACAAACTAACCTATGTAGAAAAATTACCGATCCTCAATGTGAAATAGGGTGAATAATCATATCAAAAGGTAGAAATCCATCGACCCTGAAAAACCAGTATATCTGAAGATAAATCCATGCAAAAAAACATAGCTCAAACACCTAACCTTTCATCCACCCATATGAAAAATCATTAGATCTAAGGAAAGAATCTAGTTCTATAACGAGAACCCTATCCAACTATCCCAAGTCGACATAAAAAAGCCCTAGATCTATGGAAAATCAAATCCTATAACGAGAAACCTAGTCAAGCCATCCCAAGTTGACAGAAAAAATCCCCAGATCTGAGAAAAAATATATTCATACATGAGAAACAATTTCCAAAAACCAGTATATCTGGGGACAAATCTATGCAAAATACATGACTCAAACATCTGAAACAACTAACCTTACATCCTCATATAGAAATCCCAAAAAAAATTAAACTATTCCATGTCAGTATATCTAGAAACGAATACATGAAAATACATAACTCAAAATCTGAAGCAACTAGGCTTACTCCAACCCATATGAAAAAATCTCTTGAAGGAAAAAATATAATCATATCAGGTTTTTAGGGGATAAACATATATGACATACAGAGTTCATCTCATATTCAAACAACTATAAATCCAATAATCTGTTGGTAATTTCACAATAAACAGTCAGTATAGGTTTGTACAACACATCGGAATGTGCAGTATTCCTCTGTACAACAAATCGAAATGTGCGGTATGGTATTGTACAACACATAGAAGTGCGCATTATGGCTCTGTACAACATATCGAAATGTGCAGTTGGTTCTGTTCAACACACCGAAATGCGCAGTATGGCTCTGTACAACATCGAAATGTGCAGTATGCCTCTGTACAACACATCAAAATGCGCAGTATAGCTCTGTACAACACATCGAAATGTGCAGTATGGCTCTTATAATACACCTAAATGTGCCGCAACGGGTGTTTGACAACAGCGTGTTTTGCAACGGGTGTTCACCAACCGGTGTTCGGCAACAGGGTGTTTCGCATGGGTGTTCAGCAAAAGGGTGTTCGGCAACAGGGTGTTTCGCAACGGGTGTTCATCAACGGGTGTTCGACAACAGGGTGTTTCGCAACGGGTGTTCGGCAACAGGGTGTTTTTCAACGGGTGTTCATCAACGGGTGTTCGGCAACAGGATGTTCCGCAACGGGGTATTCCTATGAATATGGAAGATGCACCAGTGATTGTCAGTTTTAATTGGAACGTCAACATGTCAGTACTACTGCCTGAACCATTCTATTATGGCATCAATATGAATGGTTTAAAATTTTTCATAGGAAAATAACCCATGGTCATTGAAAATAAAACGTTGAAATTGGGTCGAGAGACTCTTGAAATGACCGACGGTTCGAAGGAACTTCTAACTGAAACCAAGCCCGTAAATTTCACTGATCAAGACATTCTCAACTATAAAACGATTATGTAGCTCACCGATGCTCACAAAAGATCCGATGGAATAATCAATATGTCGTGCAAATATAAAAATATTATATCCAAGATATTTCCATCACAGAAGAAAAAAAAAAGCGTCTCTCAAATATTATCATCTCAGTGTAGATCAGAGCGGAACAAGATAACAACCACCCAAGTGAACGTCATAAATGCTGATGCGGATCAGAATATGGAGATTGTTAAACGAGAAAAAACGCTACCAATCGGCAACTATGACGATTTTGAAACTCCCAAACGTAAAAAAGATAAATTATTGCCACACTCCTTCCGGGCCATCATCCTGGGCCCGAGCGGATGTGGCAAGACAAATATAGCGTTATTATTACTGTTCAGTCCGAATGGTGCAGAATTCGACGCCCATTTTAAGGCCAGAAGCCAATAATAACTCGTTTGGAGAACAGAACTGCAATTGAATTCAATCGAAGCTCAGAGACATTGGAACTATCTCGGGATTTGTCTATTTCGTGCAAATTCTCGTGGAAATAGGATTCAATAGAGTTTCGAATGAAATTGGAATAGGTCTAGCATGGCAGACCTTGGCGAAAAAGAGCCCCCTGACAAAGGGGAAAGAGATATTGACATAAATCAAAGTGGAATAGCTTACACAAGCACCACCCTACATCCCGAAGAGGCTACTAGCCAAGAAGACAAGTGCGAGTCGCACAAGCCCGCTGCAGATTTCCAAATGGGAAAAATGAATTTAGATAAGCTAGATATACCTATTACGTTAGAGAAAGGTCAAGAAAACTCTCCAGATAGCCTGGCTACCCCCCTTTATGTTGATGCAAGAACTAGCACAACTGAAAACCCCCCACAAACAGAGGAAAAAATAACAAAAAATTCGGAAAACATGGAATCAAATCATAAAATAAAACACAATATCAAGCAAATCCTGACAGGCGTTCTAGCGGACGTGGAAGGAAGTGTCCATTCATTTATATCAAACGTGGTATCGGACGAAGTGATAATCCTAAAAGAAGGCAACAATCCTCAACTCCCGAGTTCATCTGAGGTCGAACAGACCGTGGACAAGGCAGTGACGGTTGGGGAATATATTGTTGCCGAGGGAGGTACACTCATAGCTGGAAAATCCACCGAATATTCTCCAAATTTTGCGGATGGCAATAATACTACAGTGATAGAGATCGCTAAGCAGCAGCTCACACCAAAAGAGTTGGTAATAATTGTAGATCCAATAGAGAATAAATTCAAAACACCGAATACAGTGTCTGAGCCCACGTCCAACCCGCCCGAATGAGAAGAGAATGAGAATATTCAAATGTACAAGCTCTGACAACGAAGAGTGCAAGAAAAAAATGGAAACGGATAGCGAAACTTACTCAGTAGATGGCATAATTAGGAAAAAGAGAATAATATGTCCTGAGACAGGGAATGAGAAAAAAGCACGTCGGGAAAAGAGAAATAACGAACATGAGGCAGAGCCTTGCAACTGCGGGGGCAATAAAACTACGCATGCGTTTCTTCACCGAATAAAAGAAAATGGTACCACGGTCAGGCATATGTGTATTGGCACAAAAGAGAAGACGGAAAGTCAAATAGGCAGGGGTCTATACACGAGAGACGAGTATCAGAAACATGCCATTCAGCTGAAAAAGTTAGTCAGCGATTACGAAAGGGAACTGATAACATCAAAGGAATCTCAATCCTCTGACCAGATGGATACTGATAATTCAGAACCAAAAACTCAAGCCCCCACGAATCGGTTGGCAGAAGAAGATGAATCCCTAATTATGAAGTCAAAGCGACTTCAAAAAGAAAAGCTGCACAAAAAACTGGCAGCTAAGGAGAAAGTAAAGAAGGCGAAAGAGATATCTCAAAGATACCATTGGGACGTTTATTGAAACGTCAAGTTACTGAAACATCCAGGACAAAGATCTAAAGGAAGCAGGTCCCTTCAAAGCAAACGCGGAGACCCCTAAAACATATCGGAAAGCAATAATAGCAAATGAGGAAAAAGGAACAGAACCAGAAGAAAAAAAAACAAATCGACAGAAGGGGGACAACTCCTACCTAGTAAATGAACAAAGACATGCGTCCATAAAAAAGGAAATAAAAAGCAAGTGGAAAACAAAATGAACGAACATTGGAAATCGCTGCTGCGAGCTTTCGCCACAATAAATGCAGAGGAGGATGTACCAACTCAACAAATAATCATAGGCGCCAAAAACGCAGCTAAAGCATACTGGACTGAATATTACACAGAAAAAAGGCAAGCGGAGCTGGAAGCCTGCAAAAAAGTAATCAAGAGATGCCCTCACTTGAAAAAAAACCCCAGGATGGAAGCGCATCCAGAAAGAGATAATTACGACAGGGTGTACCCCGCCATACAGAAAAATGAGAGGAATTTTCAGTCCCCAAAGAAAATAACAAAGCAGAAAAGATTACTCAAAATAGACTCTATAACTGACATAATCGAAACCTGTACCAAGCGCTCGGCAACGAGGAGATAAACAAATCAGCAGAAAAGAGTAATACTGAAAATGAAACTCCCAATTGAAGGAAGACAAAAATGATCCGGCAATAATCATAAATTGCCTGTTCGCTATCGATAAACCAAGCAGTCTCAGATGGAAAGAAGAATATCATCTGGAACGAGAATTACAATGGAAATACACTTCCAACTCCACCATGATATACACATATACAAAAAATGATCATGCAAAAATGAAGGACGTCATCGAAGGTATGAATTTGTCATATCACACGTATTGGAAGATATTAAGGCAGACCTGGATAACCAAAGGGTATTCCCCCAAAAAATCATAAAAGTATATGGTTGTTACGAGTAGTAGAATAACGCTCAATTTCTTGAAAAACGAAGTCCGAGCAATACAATGCGTGCTGGTTTACTGGGAAGTGAAACAAAATAGCAGAAGAATAACCCAGTGCCACCAATGTCAGCGCTGGGGACACGCAGCCTCAAACTGCAATCACCCTCCGCGCTGTCTGAAATGCGCGGGAGATCCATGACCAGTACGTGCAAAAAATCACCACACACAGACGCAAGTTGCTGCAATTGCGGAAAAGCACACCCGGCGAATTCAGTGCATTGCGGCGTATATATCCGTAAGGTAGAGCTCCTAGAGAAAAAAATAGCTAAATGGCACCCAAGCAACAACAACAATTGACCAGGTACAGAATCCTAATCATAATCAAGCTGAGTCACAGTTCCACGTGAACAACTCAATTCAGAATAATAATAATAACATAGGAGACCTGTTCGAGCGAGTCGACAGGATTGGTCAATTAATTAACATACCAAAAATTATTCAATTGTTCGATGAACTAATCGTTAAACTGAGAAATACTCCGGGAAATCGCCGTAATGTAACTGCGATTTACTTTCTTATGAATGTCTGTGGGAATTCGGGTTTTTAACTCGATAAAGGCATGCATGTTAAATGTAAATGGAGTTGAGGGGAAGTATCCATTTCTCATCAACTTCATACACACACATTCTATCGATTTGATGCTTCTTCTGATAGAAAAGCCCTGTCTCTGGACTGAACTCCGACAGGGGCATAAACTGAAATTCAGGGGTTTTACTACCTTCAGGGCGGACAGGCCAGAGGGGGCCAGAGCCGCGTGGGGTTGCAATCGTCATAAGGGATTCAATCCCGTTTACTAGAATACCTCAATGTAATAGTTCTATTGAACACATCGGTGTCAAGCTCACCGATAGGACACATATATTTAGCATATACAATGGGCCAGATAACGAGTTTTCGCCTAGGGACTTGGACAGTCTGCTTAACGTTGGTACTGCTCGCAGGTGATTTCAATGCCAGACATCGCGAGTGGAATGGCGGTCCAACACAAACAAGCGTAAATGGCGCAACATAATTGAAGTATTCCGCGACCAACAATGTTATGGTTGAAAGAAGTCTCACCCCGACACACTACCCTTTAAACGGTCAGTCACCGACGGTAATTGACCTAGTGGTACGAAAGAATATCACAAACATATCTGATCTTATCACATTAGACGGATTAACGTCAGATCACCTCCCGGTGATCTTCTCGCTAAAAAATAAATATAAGCAAAGAATAGCGCAAATAAAATTCGATTACGGTTCTACGAACTGGACAGAATTCAGAAAACATTTAAACGAAAATACAAACATCAAAGCGCAAATAAATAAAGATGAAATAGAGTCAGAAGTTTTAAAAATGATCTAAAATATCCAAAAAGCGAGGGATAAAACCACTAGGAAAATTATCTTGAGGGAGACAGGGATATGATATGATCGAAAGAAATGGCAGTCAACGAGACTAAAGACATATAAAAAAAATTTCATGGGGCTCGGACAAGAGATCACGAGCCTAATTAATGATTACAATACACAAAAATGGGATCATAAACTTGCAAACCTCGACGTGCGGGACCACCAATCTTTATGAACATTTTCAAAAAGAATTAGTAGAAAATTCGAACCTATTCTGGCAATAGAGATTGGCCCCGGACGCTCGGTGGCCGATCCAAGGGATAACATGAAATTGTTCGGGGATCATTTCAATAATGTGCATAAAACAGAGCCTGATAACACTCCTATGTAGGAAAGAATCACAGCTAGGGCGCGAGAAATCGCTAGTTTGCCATCAGTAGTAATGAATAGAAATACGTACACCAAAATAATCACCAATATCGGTGAAGTAACAGAAGTCATTAAAAGACTGCCAAAAAACAAAGCCCCAGGTTGTGATGAATTGGACGTCATTTTGCTCAAGAATCTGCCAAGAAAGTCACTGGTGCAATTAATACATATACTTAATGCAGTCATTAAGAAGCAAAGTTATCCAGACTGTCTAAAAAAGGCAGTTGTCATCCCTATCCACAAAGCGGGGAAAAATAAAGTGTCATTAGAAAGCTACAGGCCAATATCACTCCTGAGTGCTGTCGCCAAGGTGATAGATAAGATTCTCCTGAAGCGCGTTGCATGAATGGAGGAAAAGCTGAAACTCATCCCGCATGAGCAATTTGGGTTTAGCTGTGGTCATTCATCCACCTCACAAGTGGTTTGAGTTGTCCACGGGGTGAGAGAAGCTTTCCACCGAAAGCAAAACACAGTTTTGGTCCTGTTGGACACGCAAAAGCCTTTGATACCGTCTGGGTAGAATGGCTGATTGTTAAAATGTACGAGGCAGATATGCCCTTGTACTTGGTAAAGATCCTAAATTCCTACTTAACCAACAGAAAGTTTATAACGAGGGTAAACAATGCAAAGTCGCCGATTTTGTATTCTTTATATACGTATGATTTCCCGACCTTCGCTCGCACGAATGTTGCCATGTACGCGGATGATACCGCTTTATATGCACATTTGTTCGCGAGTGCAGTGGCTGCCAAATAGCTCCAAATTCATTTGGATCGGATGGTCGTGCCATATATGGAGAAAAACAAAATCAAGATCAATCCGAATAAAACCAAGGTAATTAATTTCTCGAAAAAATTCACTAACGTGAAGCTCTTCGAGAAATTGAGGGTGAGAAACGACAAGGTCGACGTGAAGGACTCTGCGAAATATCTGGGAGTAGAGCTGGACAAGCGTCTGACGCTGCATAAGCATATAAACTTGGCACTCCAGAGGGGGTCGGCTGCAATCAAACGCACCTACCCCCTCATTGCAAGAAATTCTAAGTTATGCTTAGAAAATAAAATGTTGCTATACAAACAAATTATCAGGCCAGCAGTGACATACGCTTGCCCGGTGTTCTGCAGTTTCCCCAAATATCAGTTTACGAGGTTGGAGAGGCTGCAGAACAAAGTACTCCGTATCATCACAAACAGTGATAGATACATCCGGTTGAATGATCTGCGTGAACTTGCCGACATTGAAACTCTCGCGGAGTACATCCGGAAAATTTCCAATAAATTTTTCAAATGGCATATACATAATAGTGAACTCACTAAACACATCACAGATATCAGAATTTCCGATGAACACCGTAAACACGGAGGAATCCATCGCAACACTGACATATTTCATCAGGGAAGGAATCAACCCTAAATAAAAACTGTCAAATATTAGAAGCATAACTAAAAGTTTTGCAATTCTTCAAATCCAATTATTTTTCATAAAGTTTTATCCAACTGCCAACATTCGAAACATCATATTTATTAACTTTCACTCTGAAACAAGCATAAAAACTTAAATTTGTAAAATTTTCAAGTTTTCCAAATTTTCCAATAAACAAAACACTCAGTATAGTAAGTTTCACACAGACACAATTATAAAAATTACACAATGTTCAAAATCCCCCAAAAAGAACACGTAACAACTTTGAGAATCGTAAAAGTCGTAAATACTAACCTACTCGCGAAAGAAACCAGGTTAAAAGTTCAACAACCTCAGAAAACGCTTTGAACATCAAAACGATCCAAACTGACGAAACAAGCTCATAAGCGAAAAACGTATCAAATACAACAACCGCAAAAAACGACTCCTTATAAAATTCTCGTATAAACAAGAGTAGGGACGAGAAAAAACCCTCCCCACACCCCTAAACCTACCCTAAAATTCACCATACCCGAGCCCAACACCAGGCAGGACATCTCCTATGTTCACCATTCAGGAACGGCAAGCCCATACATATAATAGAAAGGTCTGTACATTTAGTTTTTAAGTTGTAAATAGTAGAATAGGTTATGTGAAGACAATATTGGATAAACTCATTGAAATTGAAATTGATTGTGTTGTTCAAGCAGGACGAACTCAACATGAAACATGTATTCGACGAACACGTGTCACACGACATGACATTCGAAGAGTTCAAACGTTTGTGTGGTGAATGTTGGCGTGAAAAGTATGGTTCATTTGTAATTGTCAAGGATTTATATTCGAATGCGCAGATATCGACACGGTTTCGATAAATATATATGCGTGTGTAAATATTAGTATACCACCAGTCAATATGAAACCGTTCAGCAACGTAGTTGACGTCAATCGGAAAAATAAAATATCTGTAATGTCGAAGGATATTAGGAAAAAACACTTGGTCATCAAATTGGGTACATCCGAGGAAGATGCATCTATAAATAAACTTTTCCAACCTCTAGAAGAAATCGTCAAGTCATCGAATATTCATCGGCAACGTTCTTCTAACCACCGCAAATATCAAGGAGAAGGAAGTGGCATTCAAAGAAGAAGAAGAACACAATTTCTGCACATGCTGCAGTTGCTGGAACACACGATGATAGTGATGAAAGCGTTTTCGATGATGGCGAAACATCTGGGGAAGAATCTATTCCAGAAGAAGTGATGCACGAATATATCAATCAATATCCTAACATGGAACAAAAATACATCTCCGAACACAGAAGCAAAGACGAGAAAATCGATAAATTATATGGACATGTGTATGGTCGATTTCGATAAAAATAACAACATCGTAACGCAGGTACAGTATTTGAGGGTAACTCCAGGACACTCCAGGACTCAACTGATATTCATGAACTCTCCTTCACTCCAGATGATTTGAATGCATATAAAACTCTTTTGGAATTGACGGAGGCTCATCTGAATTCAGCAGGTCACCGGCGACCTGTCCTGACCTAACCGCAACAGTGATACGTCTTTTGTGTGTCGATGTAATTCCAACACCAACTGAGTCTTTTCGGTACGGCGTCTACGTCGTCGAGACGTCCGTGACTTGATCTTCCTGGATGACGTCATTGTATGAGTAGTAATGTGGAAGGTGCTGCAATATAAATGAAATTTATTATTATTCAGAAAGCATTTTTATTTCTATACATGATTATATGGTCTTCTTTCTTAATATTGTAACGTAAATAAAATTGTAACGTAAATAAACTCAACTTGGTTTCACTAATTTATTTCACACTTAAATTTACAACTAATTCATATTACTAACTACACCTATTTATCTCCGTTACAGAATTCTCGACCTTTCCAATTCTGGCGGTTGGAAACCAGCATGTTCCAGTTGCTTCCAATATTGACCGTTGTTATCCGCGGCGGCGCGATTGGATTGTTCTTGAATATCTCCGGGGATGACATCATCGTTGTCGATGGCAACGTCTGAGGCGACAGGTCCGGCCTAGGTTCGTTACATTGCCCCCTTCTTAAAGACATTTCGTCCCGAAATGTCATCCTTGGAGTGTGACGATATCTGCATGACTCCCCATATCTGCACCGTGAAGTTCGATGGAAGTAACACTCCACGGTCTTCATGATCGGTCGTGGAAGAGGGTTACAGCAAACCAAAATCTTGACGCCGCTGGATCTGAATATCGCCTCCAGCATACTTCTTATGACTCTCCAGTCCAACCCATCAATACCACAGGACAATTCTGGAATTGCTAGATCCACCAGATTCTGGTCCACCATAGTATCTCTTAGTTTGGTGAGACTCTTCCAGACATCTTCATAGGACAGTTTATCTTGGGAATGCCTCTTGGTAACTAGGTAGTAGATGTTTCTCTGGCCTTTCTTCAACTGTAGTACCATACCAACTTCTGGATTCTGCTCCCGCAGTATTTGGAGTTGACCAAATTTCTTGGAAAACACTACGGCGATGCCCCTGGACATTCGAAGATCTTCTGCCACACAATGCGCTAGTGCGTAGTCAGCAGGCACCTCGAAAAGGTCTCGTGACTCCTCTCTAGTAACCCCATGTAGAACTTTCTGCCCGTTTGAATACAAGGACATAAACTTCTCGAACGTCATATCATCCTCCGGTGGCTTGAAGGTGCGAACTTGGTCATGGTTTCCAGCGTAAGGGGCCAACCTGTTGAAATGGACGACCCATGGTTTCCCTCGGGGTGGCTCATGGATTCGGTACACAAGGTCGTTTATCCTTTTCACGATTTTATACGGGCCTTCCCACAAGTTCCGCAATTTTGGTGATAGTCCACGACGACGTTTGGGGTTGTACAGCCAAACCAGGTCATCAACCTTAAACCCTCCAGCGTCGGCCTTGATGTCATAGGTCTTCTTCATTTATCGCTGGCACTCTGGATGTTCAACCGGACTCTTCGTGGATGTCGTCCATTCTCTTCCGAAGTTTGCTGACGTAGTCCTCTCCCGCAGTGTCTTGTCCTGACGGTATCCCAAACTTCAGGTCACAAGGCAGTCGCAGTTCTCGGCCCATTATAATACTAGCAGGAGTTTGATCTGTTGACTCGTGTACTGCGGATCGATAGGCCATCAGGAACAAATGAAGATACTGGTCCCAGTCTCTTTGATGGTCAGAGACAACCTTGGACAAGTGGCGGTTGATCGTTCTGTTCATCCGTTCCACCATTCCATCGGACTGCGGATATAGGGCCGTGGTTCTTGTCTTGCGGATGTTCAGCAGTAAACATATTTCTTGGAACAGGTTGGATTCGAAATTTCTGCCTTGATCCGAGTGCAGCTCCATTGGAATACCAAATCGACATATCCACTCTTTCACCAAGACGTCGGCGACGGTGATGGCTTCCTGGTTGGGCAGGGCATAGGCTTCCGCCCACTTACTGAAGTAGTCCATTGCCACAAGGATGTATTTATTCCCGTGGTCGGATACGGGAAACGGGCCGGCGATGTCAATGACGATTCTCTCGAACGGGCTGCCTACGTTGTACTGACGCATCGGGGCCTTGGGTCGTATTCGAGGTCCATTGCTAGCAGCGCATACAGCGCACTTTCTGCACCAGTCCTGGACGTCAGCTTGACAATTGGTCCAGTAAAACCGTTGCCTCACTTTCTGCAGGGTCTTCGTCACTCCCAGATGTCCTCCAGCGACTCCATCATAGATATCCCGCAGCACTTCCTCTCTTCTGTTCCTGGGAACAATTATCTGTCTTCCCCACCAATATCGGCCTCCAACACACGTTTCAGGATCCCATTGTCCAGAATAAGAGAGTTCCATTGTGCCCAAAATTACTTAACAGCCGGCGAGTAACCTGCGACTTCCTGCCATGATGGTCTTCGATTGCCCTTCTTCCAGCTGACGACTAAGCCAGGGTCTTTCTCTTGGTCTTTCTGGATCTTGCTGTCGTTCCAGTTGTCATCCATTGCCGCGGTTCTACAAAGTGTTGCTTTTCTCTCTTCTGCTCGTTGGCAATGTGAGCAATCATCTGGATATGGTCTTCACGACAAGGCATCTGCATTCTTATGGCTAGTTCCGGCTCGATGTTCGATCTCGAAATCGAATTCTTGGAGTCTCTCAATCCAACGTGCTATATGACCCTCAGGATTTTTGAACTGTAAGAGCCATTTGAGAGCTGCATGGTCAGTTCTCAACAGGAATCTTCTTCCATACACGTACTTGTAGAAGTGCTCCACTCCCTTTACAACAGCTTACAGCTCTCGCCTGGTGACACAGTAATTGCGCTCTGGTTTGCTAAGCGTCTTGCTGAAATAACCAATGACCTTCTCCTGTCCCTCCTGGATCTGAGATAGGACAGCTCCAAGTCCCACGTTGCTGGCGTCCGTATCCAAAATGAATTTCCCTTTGGGTAGGGGATAGCTCAGTATAGGTGCATTGATCAAAGCTCCTTTCAGCTTCCTGAATGAGTCTTGACATTCTTCGGACCACTGGAACTTTGTTTGGCCTTCCGTGAGCCTGGTCAGTGGTTTAGCGATGTTGGCGAATCCCAGCACATATCGGCGATAGTATGTGCATAAACCAAGGAAACTCCGAAGTTGGTGAATGTCTTTTGGGATGGGCCAATCCTTGACAGCTTTGATCTTCTGGTCATCCACTGCTACTCCCTCCCCAGAGACAACGTACTTCTTTTTGGAACAGATGGCATTTCTTAGGGCTCAGCTTCAATCAGGAGTTCCTCAGTCGCAGGAATACTTCCTCCAAGTTTTTCACGTGGTCCTCGAACGATCTGCTGACCACAATAATTTCGCCGAGATACACTAGACACGTGTTCCATGAGAGTCCCTTCAGCACGGTCTCCATCAATCTTTCGAATGTGGCGGGAGCATTACAGAGCCCGAATGGCATAACGGTGAACTGCCACAATCCTGAGCCGATGGTAAAAGCAGTCTTTTCTCGATCTTCCTGAGCGAGTTCTACTTGCCAGTATCCACTCTTCAGATCAAGGGTCGAGAAAATCGTGAGACCAGCCAACGTGTCTAGGGTGTCATCTATTCTCGGGAGAGCGTAACTGTCCGTCTTCGTGACATTATTAAGTTGGCGATAGTCTACACAAAAGCGTGTCGATCCATCCTTTTTCTTCACCAGTACGACTGGAGAAGACCAGGGACTGTCAGATGGTTCGATAACTCCTTCTTTTCCCATATCGCTGACTATTTTGTCGGCCTCTTCCTTCTTGGCAAGAGGAAGTCTTCTTGCTGATTGCCGGATCGGTCGGGCACCCCCAGTATCAATCTTGTGCTGGACCATATTAGTTCGACCCCCTTTTCCTTGTCCGGTATCGAAGATGTCTTGGTACTTGTTGACTAAATCTCTTAGTTTGGGCTGTTGAGCTGGTTTTATGTCTTTGGAAGAGATGGCAACTAATTTTTCTAGTTCTGTGGGCAAGTTGTTGGGTTGGCTAATCGTACCTCGTACGCCCCGGATCACAGATGAAACTGACGAGCAGTGCCCTAAAATTGTTCCTTTCTTTAAGGTCACTGGAAAGTAATTGACATTCATGACCCTTACCGGTACAATTTTTTCAGCACGTAACAGGGTTTTCCCTAGGGCAATCCCTCGTCCAATTTTCTCATCATGAAGTTTGGGCTCGAACATCACCACGTCTCCACTGCTCGCACTCCCGTCCAGGCGAGCCTCCAGGATGGTTTCAGCCCTCTCAGGTACGCTTACATCTTCAGCCAACAGCACACGGATCAACTCTTCACTTCTCCCATGGAGTACCAGCTGTTCTCCATTGACACGTAGGACGCCGTCTTTGAAATCCAATTCAAACCCTCTGGAATTCATGATGTCCATTCCGATGATTGCATCGTCTTCGATGTCCGTTACAAGTGCCTGATGTTTCACTTTAGTGCTGCCCAAAATTATTTCAATCGGTAGCTCGCCATATACCGTAGCTGGCTCCCCTGTTGCTGTGCGTAGCTTCCAAGTTGTCGGTTCAATTCGTTCCGGTGTTCTGGCAAAGGAAGGCCCGAGAATTGTCCTAGTCGCACCTGTATCTAGCAGCATGGTGCAAGGCTCGTTATTGATGAGACCGTCTGCAAAAACACCTCTGTTCTGTCGTTGCAGGATAGCGACATATGCGTTGTTAACCGGGGCTTGCTGGACACAGGCCGACGATTGCCCCTTCTCGTCGACCTTCTTTAGTTTTCCTACATCGGAGTCGTGTTTTCGAATGTTGGACATTTGCTACGCACATGTCCAATTTTGCCACAGTTCCAGCATCTTATCTGTCTTTTCTCAGGCAAAACTTCCTTCATCACTTTTCTTATGGCAGCTTCCAAGTCAGCATGCTCCTGTGAGTCTTCTTCAATACTTCGAACTTTACTTTGGTTTTTGCAGGATTGTTTTGCTGCCTCAAATTCCAAAGCGCGTGCCAGTGCGTCTACGAGATGTGTTGGACGAGCTAGTGTCAACGCTTGTCTGGTTTCTTGGTCACGGAGTCCATCCAAGAATGCCTGAACCGCTAATCGCTCCATTACATTTTCCGGTGTGGCTGGATATGCAAGACGAACCAAGCGTGCAATGTCAGCTTCGAATTCTTGTAAGGATTCGCCCCATTTCTGGCAGCGATTTTTCAGTTGGGAGTGGTATACGTGTTCCAAATGGGCCTGGCCATATCGTAATTCTAGATGTTTAATCAGCTGATCATAGTCCTCCTGTTCTTCGGCGGTAAGAGTTTGTAGAATATTCGTCGCTTCTCCACGTGATGCGAGTGTTAGTGCTATAGCTCTTTCCCCTGCATTCCATCCATTTGCTCTGGCCGCTGCTTCAAACTGTCAGCGGTAATTTTCCCATGGAGTTTTTCCGTCGAATTGAGGCGGCTTCATGGAAAGCTTCCCTATTTCAGAAATGACCTTGACATCTTGTATACCCTCTAGAACTTTATCCAAGTTCAAACTCAAGTCCAGCATTGCATTTTTGTTAACCATCTCTGTGGAGGGCGCACTATCAATTCGTTTTTCCAGCTTACTGATCGTTTCCTTCATCTTGTCCATCTCTGCCTCGACGGTTCCTATTCTTTTCTCTAGACGATTCGCCACACCACAGAGTTCTTTTTTTAGGCCTTCTGTGTTTTCTAGGAGCTTATCTTCCAGGCTTCTTGAATTTTCTTGAAGCTTCTCTTCCAGATTTATAGAATTTTCTTGAAGCTTCTCTTCCAGGCTTCTTGAATTTCCTTGAAGTTCTCTTCCAGATTTCCAGAATTTTGTTGCAGTTCTTCTTTCAAGGATTTAGTAGTTTCTTCGAGTTTATTCATTACCAAACTTAAATCACCTCCGGAAACTTCGAATAAAAATGTTTCGAGGTCCTCACCTTCTTGTATAAGTCCTTCTGCAAGTCTTTCCTGGAGTACTTGCTTTTTACCCGTTGTTTCCAGTTCCCTTTCCTCCAATTCCTGTTTCAATTCCTTCACCTTCGAATCCGCAAGACGCACTTTTCTTGAACACATTTTGTCTTTGACGAGGTACCAGTCTGTTTCACACGAAAAGTTTAACAGTTTGTTAAAAATTCACTTCACGGAATTCTTTTCCACGGGCCACCAGTCTATTGTCTGTTTCACGCGAATAGTGTATCAGTTTATATTCCCACGCACAATTGTCCACTTCGCGAAAACAGGGTCACTGTCTATTTTGGGCGTAAAAAAAGGTCTATCAGTTTATTTTTCTGACTATCTACTCCACGATACGTATTTATTTTCAAAATCTCGCTTCCGACACCAATTGTAACGTAAATAACTTAACTTGGTTTTACTAATTTATTTCACACTTAAATTTACAACTAATTCATATTACTAACTACACCACTGTATCGCTCGACGTTATCGGCTGCTGAGACTCCAACTCCCTCTTGAGTGCTGCCTATTTATCTCCGTTACAGAATTCTCGACCTTTCCAATTCTGGCGGTTGGAAACCAGCATGTTTCAGTTGCTTCCAATATTGACCGTTGTTATCCGCGGCGGCGCGATTGGATTGTTCTCAAATATCTCCGGGGATGACATCATCGTTGTCGATGGCAACGTCTGAGGCGACAGGTCCGGCCTAGGTTCGTTACAATATTGATGAGGATATGTCCGCATCTGGTAGCAAGGTCGTCAATGCCACGTTTTTGACTCACTCTACGGGCATCGACAAAGTTTTCATTCGTCAAATCCTTCGGCTCTGTCGCTGGAGTTTTCGTAATTTTTTTGTTCACAACCGTCAATCCAGATTCTGGGTTATGTATGGAAGCATCCAATTGTTGTTCTCTATTGGTCATGGTATTGATTTTATTTCCGATTTTTTTCAAGCTTTTTCGAATATCAGTGACGTACGCACCATACCTTGTAGTCATAACAAAGAAATTTGTACTGATGGTACTTGTATTCTCCTTAGAAATCTTTGTGATGGCTTTCAGTTCATTTAAAGCCTTCTCACGTGATTTGATGCTCATTTTGGTGGAATCGATAGACTTGAGTTGTTGTTCAATTTTATTCGTAAATTCATCAACGATTCCATCCACATATCCTTTGTTGGCCGCATATATTCTGCTCGAAGGCCTCTAAACATTCCACAATTCCAAATCGTTAAAATCAATGTCGTCGTCTGTAATCCACCGCTACCACCACTTTTCGAAATATTTTACGCTTTCCATTGGAACTACGTCCAAACTTGTCGACAGTCATTGTTAAAATGCCTTATATGGATGGGAAGCAAGTCATTCATTGAATGATGGCAGCTTCTCGGAGTTC
Organism: Gonioctena quinquepunctata; assembly: GCA_018342105.1. NCBI lineage: Eukaryota > Metazoa > Arthropoda > Insecta > Coleoptera > Chrysomelidae > Gonioctena > Gonioctena quinquepunctata. The sequence continues at coordinate 341,269 of JAFIRS010001095.1, forward strand.
ATTGATTATGGTCAATATTTCGTTGTCGTGAGAAGTGTTTCCAGCATTTTACGAAGCAACGAGCAATTTTAATCGTTTACACAATTCGTTCGAATCATCCCAATGAATATATTCTATGGGTGGGTATTCATGTCGATGTCGTGGAGACCCTTGCCAGTAGTGGTGGTGGAAAGTGGTCGTCGATGGAACATTGGCTTTATTATATTTACATATTTCCATCTTTGACTAACCCTCAGATTTCCTGCTGAATTCAGATGAGCCTCCATCAATTCCAAAAGAGATTTATATGCATTCGAAGCATCCGGAGTTTCACATAGACTATTAGTTGATATAGTCCTGGAGTTCATGGAGTCCCTGCCTTATGATGTTATTTTTATCGAAATTGAACATTTCGCGGAACTGTCATCATACTCAGGTCCATATAATTTATCGATTTTCTCGTCTTCACTTCTATGTTCGGAGATGTATTTTTCTGTGCCATGACAGGATATTGATTGATATACTTGTGCATTACTTCTTCTTGAATACATACTTCCAGATGTTTCGCCATCATCGAAAACGCTTTCATCAATATCATCGTGTGTTTCAGCAACTTCGACCATAGGCAAAAATTGTGTTGGTTCTGGGAGTTCTTCTTCTTTGAATGTCACCTCCGCTTCCTCCTTCTCGATACGTTTGAGGTTAGAAGGACGTTGCCGATTAATCTTTGATGACTTGACGATTTCTTCGAGAGGTTTGGACAGGGGTTCGGAAAATTTATTTATAGATGCTTCTTCATCGGATTCACTCAATTTGATGGCCAAGTGTTTTTTCTAATATCCTTTGACATTACAGATATTTATTTTTTCCGAATGACGTCAACTACTTTGCTGAACGGTTTCATGTTTACTGGTGGTATACTAATCGAAATCCTTGACAATTACGAATGTACCATACTTTTCACGCCAACATTCACCACAAAAACGTTTGAACTTCGGATGATATGTCGGGTGACACGTGTTCATGAAATACATGTTTCATGTTGAATTCGTCCTGCTTGAACAACCCAATCAAATTACAATTATTTCGAATCAGTTGTTTGAGTATTTTCGAGTACGTTTGATACATGGAGTCGATATCCTTGTGTCTGCACATTGAAAAATATTCTTGAATTTTCTGCTGACCATCACAAGTCATTGAATATGAATATCGAATCAGCTTTGGCTTCGTGGGGGCTCATAATTTCCTCGTTTCCTCTGAACGAAAAATAACCGACTTCTTTGAATTCATCCATCACCTTTTGAAGCAGCTGATACTTTGGTTGATACAGCGACTATGGGTAGACGTAAACGTTATCGAATTTCGCATCATTTGGACTGAACTGTCATGATAACGCTATATTTGTCTTGCCACATCCCCTCGGGCCCGAGATCATGGCCCGGAAGGAATGTGGCAATAATTCACCATTTTTTTTCTCCGTTTGGGGTTTCAAAAACGTCATAGTTGCTAATTGGTAGCGTTCTTTCTTGTTGAACAATCTCCATATTCTGATCCGCATCAGCATTTTTGACGTTCACTTGAGTGCTTGTTATCTTGTTTCGCTCTGATCTACACTGCGATGTTAATATTTGAGATACGCTCCTTTTTTTTTCTGTGATGGGAATATCTTGGTTATGATATTTTCATATTTCCATGGCTTATTGGTATTGATTATTTCATCGGATCTTTTGTGGGCATCGGTGAGCAACAGAATCGTTTTATAGTTGAAAATGTCTTGATCAGTGAAATTTACGGGATTGTTTTCAGTTAGAAGTTCCTTCAAGCCGTCGGTCATTTCAAAAGTATATCGACCCAATTTCAAAGTATTATCTTCAATTACTATGGGTAATTTTCCTATGAAAAATTTCATATTGATGCCATGACAGATGGGTTCAGGTAATAGTACTGACATGTTGATGTTCCAATTACAACTGACAATAACTGGCGCATCTTCCATATTTATAGGAACACCCCGTTGCGGAACACCCTGTTGCCAAACACCCGTTGGTGAACAACCATTGCCAAACATCCGTTGCGGCACATTTCGATGTGTTGTACAGTCAAACTGCTTATTTCGATATGTTGTACAGAGCCATACTGCGCATTTCGATGTGTTGTACAGAGCCATTCTGCACATTTCGTTATGTTGTACAGAGCCATACTGCGCATTGCGATGTGTTGTACAGAGCCATACTGCATATTTTGAAGTGTTGTACAGAGCCATACTGCGCATTTCAAATTGTTGTACAGCCCATTTCGATGTGTTGAACATTTTGCTTTGTTGTACAGAGTCATAGTTGCAACTCATATTTAGCAATGATATTGTGGCTCAAAATAGTGTGGCTGGGTAAACTTAACGACTGTTACCAACAGATTATTGGATTTATAGTTCTTTGAATGTGAGATGAACTCTGTATTTCATTTTTTTTTTCACTTTAGAGATTTTCCCATATGGGTTGATGTAAGGTTAGTTGTTTCAGATGTTTGAGTTATGTATTTGTCTTCAGATATACTGACTTGGGATAGTTTTATTGGTTATAGGATTCGATTTTTCTTCCTTAGATCTAGGGATTTTTAATGTGAGTGGATGTAAAGTTAGTTATTTCAGATGTTTGAGTCATGTATTTTGTCCTCAGATATACTGGTTTTTGGAAATTGTTTCTCATATATAATTATATTTTTCCTTGAATCTGGGGATTTTTGCTGTCGACTTGGGATAGTTTGATTGGGATTCTCGTTATGGGATTTGATTTTTCCTATAGATCTAGGGCTTTTTTATGTCGACTTGGGATAGTTTGATGGGTTTCTCGTTATAAGACTCGATGTTTTCCTCAGATCTTGGGATTTTTTATATGGATGGATGTAAGGTTAGGTGTTCGAGCTATGTTTTTTTGCATGGATTTATCTTCAGATATACTGGTTTTTTAGGGTCGATTGATTTCTACCTTTTGATATGATAATTCACCCTATTTCACATTGAGGATTGTTAATTTTGTCTTTGACAATTTTTCTCGACAGTTCAGTTTGTTTGAATATGAGATTGAATGTTTCAACAAAGATTTCGATAGCTACCATATGTGGTATATTTGTTAACTCATCCGAGTTCGTAAACCTAGTATATTCCTCTGATAATTCGAATAAACTCAGGCTTATCTGAACGAAAGACGTCCCTGACGTCGAGCGTCTTATCCCAGCCGGAGTTTTCTGCTGATAAAGCTGTTATGAATAATTGGATTTCTGTTTTTTCTGATATAAGTGTTACGTTTCCCAAGTTGTAGCATGATTTTATGAAATACTAATCAAATGAAATTTGTGACTATATATTAGAATCTTGCTTGGAAAAAGAGATACAAAGCACGAAGCTGTACCCCCAATAATAACGAAGATAGCTTCAAGTCTTCTTTTGACATAGGAAAATACTTAATTATGATTCTTGACGTTTAGACGAATCCATTGACACTGGTAAATTCCCCTCATCAGAGTTAAGATCTGGCGGTCCCGGGTTCAAGCCTGAGTTTCGACATTTCTTTGTTTTTTGACGGATTTGGACTCGATGCGGCCGATACGAATTGAGCTCAGGTTTCGTTATTTCATGTAATTTGAAGCATTCAAATAGCGATTTATTGTTCTACAATTAAGTTGGAGGGTGGAAAGTGATAAATTTACAATCTATGAGTGCTCTCCTTGAATTTAATACCTCACTCGGTATGCTGGGGTTCAAATATTTTATTTTATTTTTTAAATCGTTTTTTAAGTGCCATAATGGCTCGAGTACATCGATTGACATTAGCTCGTTGAAAATTAGCCGAATCAGAGACATTTACTTTTTTGGTCCACCCTGTATATAAAATGTATGTGAATTCGTAAATTTTGACATAATTTCGCCACTCTGTGAATTTCTATGAGAGTCGGCCATGTTTTTTTTTCAATGACAGGCGTTACATGTTTTCTTCTCCCGAATGATAGTCGGACATGTTTTTTTTCTCCAATGGCAGACGACTATGTTTTTTTCTCTCAGAGGCAGTCATTTTTTTTCCTCTCCAATGATAGGCATGTTTTTTCACTCTTATGACAGGCGGTCATGTTTTTTTTCTCCTAGCGGCAGGCATGTTTTTTTCTCTCCAATGACAGACGATCATGAATTATTTTCTTCAATGACAGACGACCGTGTTTTTTCTCTCCAATGATAGACGACCATGTTTTTTTCTCTCCAATGACAGACAACCATGTTTTTTTCCAATGTCAGGTGAGATTAGGCGCCAAATTCGGAAGCTAGTGGTTCATAGGTTAGGTTAGACCCTCGTATATAGTTCGTATATTAGGGCCATCCTCATACATTTTAGGTTAGGTTAGATGCCGAAAATCATGAGTGAGATAACCCAACGTAGACCCTCGTACACGTACGCGCAGGTTAGGTAATTTTGAATCTGCCGCTGAAACCAAGTCGCTACTGCGCAAACTGTGCCAGTACTCTCTTAGCTGCACTACTTTCAATTGAGAATGTTTTATTTTTCAACTTCAATTTCTTATTTCAGAATTTATGTTTTTCAATCTTTCATAACTGTCCTGATTATCTATAGGCAAATGAGATTATTTGTTGAAAAGGGAAACATTCTCAATTGGTTATCGATTAAAAAGATTTTTAGCAATATCTAACAGAAATCCACTACTTCTTCGGCTAATACACGATGGACATTGAACTATATCTGATATATTGTGAAAAGACCTAAAAAAACTAAAATTGAAAATTTGGATCCTCATTCAGATAGTTATTTGATTTTCTATTTCAGTCTTAATTGAGAACTCATACAGATAAATGAGACAAAGAAGAAGGTATTTTCGAAAAAGAGTACTCACCAGCAATCACAAGATATTTTCTGTCGTCGAGAATCTTTTTCATACTTATTATCTTTCAGTAGTAGATGATCTCACATATGATCTTATGAACACCCTGTTCATATTTTCAAACAAATTAATCTATCATACCCCATGTCAGGTTATGATATTCGCCAAAGTGATACTAGAAAAGAGTTCCAAGATTTTTTCATTATTGAATGCAGTGGAATTGCTTCTGGAAAATGTGTTCACCTAATTATTCCGGTCTTTCTGATGATCGTGAAAGCTTGAAATATATTTTCATATGTATTAAGTGCAACCAATTTTGGGGAAACATCGCTTTCATACATACCACGTTCAATTATATCAAAAACTACTCTATTTTGCAATAGGGCTATGGGAGAAATTCGTCGAAACGAATATTTTTTCAATAACAGTTTATGGTCGGATGAATCGACATTCCATAAATCGACATAATTACCATTATTATTACACAGAAAATCCCCACTCATTGAGACAGGTGGATTATCAACATAGGAGGTCGATAAATGTCTGAGGAGGCATCATTCAAGAATATGAAATTGGTCCATACTTTTTTTAGGGAAATCTGAATGGAAATGATTCACCAGGTTTGTTAGAAGATATTTCTCTTGACCTTCGCAATAGAATGTGGTTATAACACGATGGCGCTTCTGCTCACTATTCGGCAGAAGTGAGAGATCATTTAAATGAAGTATTTCCCAATAAATGGATAGGACGGAATGGGCCTGTCAGGTGGCCCGCTAGATCACCAGATTTAACAAAACTGGATTTTTTCTCATGGGGATTAATAAAAAATATGGTTTTTGTCGAGCCACCAATTTCTTCCGAAAATATGGGACTTAGAATAACGAATGCTTTTCGCAGCATAACACCACCTGTCTTGCGCAGGGTAGAACAGTCTTTCAAACATAGACTTCAGCTCTGCATTCAGGAAAATGGAAGACATGTTGAACATATTTTATAAAAGTTCCATTATCAACCTTCATTAAACTTTTCCTTTTGTAGTTTTCCAGTTGACAATTTGAATATCTAGAACTTAAGCTCTGACTTCAATTCATGAATATACGACATAATCTTTTTTCAGTTAATCGTGTTTGGTTTGATATTGCACGATTTATGTGTTAAATTCTGCATCCAATGAAAAAAATAATTTTCCATTTAGAAAAATGTGATATCATAAAAAAACATTTGTTTGGACACCTTGTAATGTACATGTAACTTTCGTATATTCTTATCAGTCGTCAAATGGATTTCGTTTTAAAAAAAGTCGTTCATTCAAATTTTAGCGAAGAAATATGAATACTTGCCATTTTTCGAAATGGCAAACTGTTTTTCTCACCCTGTATATCACAGAAGGAACAACAATATCCAGAGGTTCCTAGAATTGATAATAATTGGAGAGTGTGCTGTCAAAAGTTCTGAGGACAATGACTATAGAGTGTATGGTTATTTTTATAATCATGGGATGTATTCTTCATCCGTAAAATGGAACACTGCCATCTTCTACAAAAACTTTTTCGGCTTAAACTACTAACCTAACCTAACCTAACCTAACCTAACCTAACCATCAACTTTGACAAAACATTCTTCTTACCGTTCACAATTTATGAAAACACATTACAGTACTACCAATATCTCTCACTAAGTAACAATATGAAAAAATCGCCAGTAAAAAATATCAAATATCTGGGAATAATGCTAGATACACATTTGCGTTTTGTTTGATATAAATTCCGACATTAAACGATATTCTTGAGTTCAAACACAAGATATCCAAGTGATAGATGTGCTTGACCTGAGATAGCTATATTATAAAAATAGTAATATCAGACAACACAAAAACATAAATGAGCTTGCGAAGCTCACCCGTTCCTATAATACCAGAAAACTAATTCCGTTTCAATGTCCTTGGAGGCATAAATCTATTGGACCTTATTTAGGTCCAAAATTATATAACACCGACAGTTCGAGAAAGTCGATCAAATTTTACATTCAGGATGTACCTGAAATGTTATATGAAGAACATAACCTCGGAATTCATTCACAATTTCTCCAAGTGAATACTGACAAATTTTCCTATTTCACTTTATAATGTCTTCACTGCTTTTAACGAAACTATAACTAGAGTCAGAGATGAACTTCAACCCTAATAAGTTTAATTTACGATTATTTAATGTTGAGTTATAATTCACGATTATGTAATGTCTAGTATTATCAATATATTTAAAATTGTGTTGTCGGAAATATTTATAAATTTCAAACTGTCATTTCATATTTCACCATATTGGAAAATCATATTCTCTATCCTTTTATATGTACTTACTATCATTGTCTATGTGTGTATATGTGTGTCTATATATGTGTATGTATATGTATGTATACATCTTATATTTTGGTGGTTCACATGAGTGACCATGTCACAAACAAGTGAAAACTTCTGTGAGATATTTCTGTGTTCACATTGCTGAAAACTGTTGAAATTGTTTTTATTTTGTGATATTTTTTTTTGCTAATAAACACTATTCTATTATATTCATCCACCAACTGTGAATCACAGACCAGGGAAAACAGACAGATGGAGGAAACGAAAACATGTAATACAATTAGTGTATAAGTAAGTGATAAAGTCTGTTGCTAGTTCCCCAAAGTAGGATAGATTCGCAGCCAGGCAGGTTGTAGATGAGGATTCCGACGGTAATTCCGGAGACCAACCAACATTCATTTCGCAATTCACCAGGATTTCTGAATTATGTGAATATTCTTCATAAGAAATTATGGTGAAATTGCAAGTGTTTGGCAGGTTAAGCCAATCTTGCAGTATCAGGAATGATGTCCCCCCAGACATCAATTCAGTCTCAAAAACACTCGAAATGAGATTCAGGGGAGCTGATCAAATCATCGATTTGGTGTAAAAGTGAGGAATCTTCCACCAATGGAAAAAAACAATATGGACACTTCGATTCACCTCTCAAATCATGTTTGCTGTATCATGATAGCTACTATCAAATCATTAGGCTATTATGAATATCTTCCGAATCTGCGAAGTCCTACGAGAATTGGTGCAGTAACTACCAGACTCGTTGGAACTTCTATGGGAGGAAGAGATTATGCAGAAAAGAGCAATGGCGAATTCAGATGATTTCATCTTTTGAATATATGAGGAACCGACTGCTGCGTGTTTCGTGAGTAGCTCCAAGAATTCCAAAGTTGTAAATCTGAGCAAAACGCATCTAGTACTCATCGGAATGAACCACTTTCAATTTCAACCTACACTAAATCTCACGACAAAAATGGTAAACATTGTGGGGCAGAACGGCAAAAAATATAAAATTGTTTTCTGATGATGTTCATACAAGATGGGCAGGGGTTGCAAAAAAAAAAACCTATATTTTTTGTTGGTATTCGACTATGCTACATATGTCAAAAACCTTTCACTATTGGTAATCATTGTCACCTCTAAATGTAACCTCAATTATGAAGATTCTCACCATTTACAAGTCGTTTTGGACTTGGCAAAACTTTATAATTTCAAATATTCTGACTGACAAATATTGGGAAAAAAACCTGTCATGCTAGAAATCTCGAAAACCGTCAATATTTTCGAAGTGGAGATATACATAAAGTATCTTTTATTTTCTATGTAGACACCGAAGAAGCGATAAAAAATATAGGTTGTCATGTTGTCAACGATGAAAGATAGTGACTATATCCATCAGTCGCAGATGATTCGACATCTGATTATATGAACATCCTTTTCATATTTTCAAACAAATCACATGATATTATACTCCAGCTGAAAAAACGTTAAAATCAATGAAAATTCATCACAGGAATACATTCATTTGATATTAGAGCTATGTGAATTATTTCGGATTTACAATTTATGGACATATATTACAAATATTGAATGTGAACAATGTATTTATCAAATATGAAATATATTGATTCCATTCGTACAAAAATCAGTTCGATTCAGACAAACATTGATAATTTATTACCAATTGTCCCCTATTTATTGCATCACAAGGTAGTGGTCCCACTCAAACTTGCATTTGGCAATGTTCTATTCACTACATCTGGACTGTTCGAACAGTCAATATCACAATCAAATTTCCACAGAATTCTGTCTGGGTGGGTTTGTTGTTTGAGGCCGCTCTGCACAACATCGCAGGCAGCGTGGGCAGAGTACGATCCAATACGTCCTAGAGTGGCACTTTTCACAGATAATACAGTATATTCCGGAACAGCTTTGTACTTCAGAGTTGTTACTTCCTGTATCCTGAAAAAAAAATGCTTGAACTTAAATGAAAATTGTATTATGGAAGAAGTAACAATGTGTATTTGCTTTCCACTTCTCCATTTCATTCATAGAATCGGGAATATAAACAAAAATTCAAAAAACAACAAACAATGAAATAAGCCATCAGATTCGAAATAACGAAATGTGTTTTTCAATAACCTTCTGTTTTCATTTTCATGCGTATTTTCAGATGTCTTTCACTGAAAAATAGGGGGAGATCTATCTAACACTTCTTTCAAAGGAGTAGGCAGGTTGAGACCTTAGAGAGAACCAATGACGAGTTTTGAGCTATTGTAAAAGAAGTAATCAATGGCCAGGGAATTTTCAGCAGAAAGTGTACCGTCACCAGAATTTGTTCTATAACACCCAAATGGCTGAACAAGAGGACTGGAGAGTGGTTCAGTTCCCATTGCATTATCCGTGTCATCCCAAAGCAAAATGAGTCTTTGTCGAAGGAACAACAATATCCAGAGGTTCCTAGAATTGATAATAATTGGAGAGTGTGCTGTCAAAAGTTCTGAGGACAATGACTATAGAGTGTATGGTTATTTTTATAATCATAGGATGTGTTCTTCATCCGTAAAATGGAACACTGCCATCTTCTACAAAAACTTTTTCGGCTTAAACTACTAACCATCAACTTTGACAAAACATTCTTCTTACCGTTCACAATTTATGAAAACACATTACAGTACTACCAATATCTCTCACTAAGTAACAATATGAAAAAATCGCCAGTAAAAAATATCAAATATCTGGGAATAATGCTAGATACACATTTGCGTTTTGTTTGATATAAATTCCGACATTAAACGATATTCTTGAGTTCAAACACAAGATATCCAAGTGATAGATGTGCTTGACCTGAGATAGCTATATTATAAAAATAGTAATATCAGACAACACAAAAACATAAATGAGCTTGCGAAGCTCACCCGTTCCTATAATACCAGAAAACTAATTCCGTTTCAATGTCCTTGGAGGCATAAATCTATTGGACCTTATTTTGGTCCAAAATTATATAACACCGACAGTTCGAGAAAGTCGATCAAATTTTACATTCAGGATGTACCTGAAATGTTATATGAAGAACATAACCTCGGAATTCATTCACAATTTCTCCAAGTGAATACTGACAAATTTTCCTATTTCACTTTATAATGTCTTCACTGCTTTTAACGAAACTATAACTAGAGTCAGAGATGAACTTCAACCCTAATAAGTTTAATTTACGATTATTTAATGTTGAGTTATAATTCACGATTATGTAATGTCTAGTATTATCAATATATTTAAAATTGTGTTGTCGGAAATATTTATAAATTTAAAACTGTCATTTCATATTTCACCATATTGGAAAATCATATTCTCTATCCTATGTGTGTCTATATATGTGTATGTATATGTATGTATACATCTTATATTTTGGTGGTTCACATGAGTGACCATCTCACAAACAAGTGAAAACTTCTGTGAGATATTTCTGTGTTCACATTGCTGAAAACTGTTGAAATTGTTTTTATTTTGTGATATTTTTTTTTGCTAATAAACACTATTCTATTATATTCATCCACCAACTGTGAATCACAGACCAGGGAAAAAAGACAGATGGAGGAAACGAAAACATGTAATACAATTAGTGTATAAGTAAGTGATAAAGTCTGTTGCTAGTTCCCCAAAGTAGGATAGATTCGCAGCCAGGCAGGTTGTAGATGAGGATTCCGACGGTAAATGCGGAGACCAACCAACATTCATTTCGCAATTCACCAGGATTTCTGAATTATGTGAATATTCTTTATAAGAAATTATGGTGAAATTGCAAGTGTTTGGCAGGTTAAGCCAATCTTGCAGTATCAGGGATGATGTCCCCCCAGACATCAATTCAGTCTCAAAAACACTCGAAATGAGATTCAGGGGAGCTGATCAAATCATCGATTTGGTGTAAAAGTGAGGAATCTTCCACCAATGGAAAAAAACAATATGGACACTTCGATTCACCTCTCAAATCATGTTTGCTGTATCATGATAGCTACTATCAAATCATTAGGCTATTATGAATATCTTCCGAATCTGCGAAGTCCTACGAGAATTGGTGCAGTAACTACCAGACTCGTTGGAACTTCTATGGGAGGAAGAGATTATGCAGAAAAGAGCAATGGCGAATTCAGATGATTTCATCTTTTGAATATATGAGGAACCGACTGCTGCGTGTTTCGTGAGTAGCTCCAAGAATTCCAAAGTTGTATATCTGAGCAAAACGCATCTAGTACTCATCGGAATGAACCACTTTCAATTTCAACCTACACTAAATCTCACGACAAAAATGGTAAACATTGTGGGGCAGAACGGCAAAAAATATAAAATTGTTTTCTGATGATGTTCATACAAGATGGGCAGGGGTTACAAAAAAAAAACCTATATTTTTTGTTGGTATTCGACTATGCTACATATGTCAAAAACCTTTCACTATTGGTAATCATTGTCACCTCTAAATGTAACCTCAATTATGAAGATTCTCACCATTTACAAGTCGTTTTCCACAACTTAGAAGGTTATGATAGCCAGTACGTCGTCAAATCTTTGGGTACTTGAATGGAGAATGAATGTGTGGCTTGTGGCTCAGTGTGTCCACTGTTTCCACCCGGCGGGTTCGACTCCCGCCGCAGGTGAAACATTTTTCGAGGCCCCAAGAGTGGTTTCGGAGGCCTTACCCCGTGATCTTAACTCGTAGAAATTTTCATTATCTTTTTGAGGTTTGGCCAAACAACTAAGTATTCGTAAATTAAAACAAACAAAATTTAAAATTAAAACCCAAAAAAAAAAATTTATAACAAATATAAATTTTATTCCAGACCATTTTCAGATTTACTTGGTTTTTTGAAAAAAATTAGTAGAGAGAGAACTTCCCCTAATTGATAATCTATTAAACATTCACGGATTCTTCTGTAATTTCTGGGAAATATGAATACGCATAAAATGTTTGTTCAGAAATGAAAATTCAAAATTTACAGCAGTATACTGAAATTTATTCTACACACAGTTCTCAAAATTACTGACGTAGCATTGGAATTATTTACAGATATTGATATGATGAATGTATCATGACGTCAAACAATAATTTATATGGCACTACGATATCTATTACCTGAATTTGAATAGAATTACCCTTATTCTATAAACCTTTTGAAATATACCATACCATATGCTTCTTGTTTCAGTTACACCGGACTGCCTAAAGATTTACTCCCAATACCGGAAAGTGGATATCACCAGGATTGAATTCAAAATGTAGAGAATTAACATCATATTTATTGAAATAATATGTAGTTTATTATATCAATCAAGCAAAAGATTGTTTCTAAAAATGAAGATAATCCATCGCAATTGCAAAATATATCAATTTGACTGAGAAAATGCGGTAAAAAAATTAAAAACATTCCGAAATGTCTTCCTACAAATGGATGAATAATTCCGTCTTTGGAAAAACTATAGAGAACGTAAAAAAATATAGGAACATCAAAATAGTAAATCGATATAAAGGACATTTTGGGGCAAACCATTACGTTCCACAACCAAATTTTCATGTTGAAGAGGAAAGCATATTTCTGTGAATTGTAAATTTTTCAACATGAATACTCCACAATAGGTTATCTTGAACGTTGAAAGATAGTGACTAAAGTTTATCTTCCAATTGCAGATGATTTCACATCTGATCTTATGAACATCCTGTTTATATTTTCAAATAAATCAAATTTCCATAGTGTGAAAATGTTTGACAAACATTTCTTCATTATCGAAAGAAGATAATAATTATAAAGTTCAAGAATCAATTTATGAGGCTTTCACCATTTCACCAAAAATATTTTTGTAGGATTTTCATCATGATTATATTGAAGTGAAATTTTTTATCTACTGTTACGAACACGAGGTTCATGACAATTCGAATACTGAACTGTACTATGCTCGCTCGGGCTCGTGCGCGATACATTCAAAGATCATTTGTTCCTGGAAATGCTCAGTGGTGACTTTCTAGAACACTATCGTGGTTTTAGGTCGCTGGGAGTGCGATAACCAATGCAGTGATGTACTGTTTTCAATTTCATCACATTGTCCTCCTTTGATTTTAATCGTCACGATCAATATATATCAGTCTCTTCAGATAAATAAGCCGTAGATTTTCAAGATGCTGTCCCTCAATTTGTCAGTAAAGTGTAGCACCTCTAACTCTTGGTTGTTTGATAGTTGGGTATGGGTTGGCCAAGTTTGAGTGCCCATTAACCATTTTTGATTGCCAGGTTAATTGCCTCATAGTTATTTTCAATTGACAGGTCAATTACCATTAATTCGATTAATTTGACAGTTCATTCACTCATTAGTCATTTCATTTGACAGTTTAATCACCCATTGAACTGATATATTTGGCAGTTTGACCATTAATTATTTTTATTTGATAGTTAATCTCCATCAATTATTTTTATCTGACAGTTTATGTCCTCAAAATTGGTTTTTTGGCAGTCAATATTGATTTTACATGACAATTCCCCATTTTGAACTAGTTTCATTTGACGGATTGATTACTAATTATTTTTTATCTGACAGTTCTCTCAATATTCGTTTGAATTGATCTTTTTTTTTTCAATACTCAGAGAAATATTATTTCACAGTGGTGTCGCCTTCCGGACTAGGACCATTTTCAATCGGGTGTTAATTCAACTGAAGGCCAGCTCTATCAGCTTGTGCAAATATACGACACAGGACTTGCAGTCAGGAGGGCAGTCATAATGAACCCCTGAGAATACTGAAAGGAATTTAATTTGGGAATATGAGACTGAACAATACGATCCCTTGGGAAAGGAGGACAGTCTATATTCGGCTATGATGAACATGTTCCTGGAAAAGGAATTGGATACTACGGATGCCACACCAAATGTGGCTTACTGCTTGTGGTGTTACCCACCGCATGCACGCAGGTTCGGGCTGGGGAATGGTGGGTGAACTCAGCACCGGGTGTTTGCTTTCACGTAGCACAGCTGGATGAGAAATGACAGGATCACCTGTGGTCCTGCTATTTCCCAACGAAATTTCACCCCAACGAAGATACTAGGAATCAACGCGTTGAAGAGAGATCCTGTTTTCCAGTAGGTCGGGAGAGCGACTGGATGACATGTCCAGAGCGGTCCTGGCCAGCAGGAGAGCTGGAACTCTCTATGGGAACCTGCCTGGTACAAACCGCGCTCAAAGCTAGCAATCGCTAATAATGCGTGGGGGCTTGCCTTTACCAGCCGGCCGAGTAGACGAGAACTACAATGAAGAGACATGTCTCCAGTCATTAGCATTTGATAACTGTTGGATACCAGCAATGCGATTTGCAACGAAAACTTGAAGGTTATTAGGAAAAATATTTAGCCAATCTAACACTATTGTTGAGTCGCACCAATACGTAACGTCTGCAGAAATTTCTAAGGCGGATTTTACTTTATCCACTAATTTTGCCAACAACAAAGCAGCGACCAACTTCAACCGAGGAATGGTTTGCACCTTCAGAAGGGCTTCTTTAGATTTAGCGCAAATTAATCTAATAAAAGTATCACCATTTTCATTTTTTGACTTCATATAGTCCTGAGATATATTAGTTGTGCCCCATTTTGTTCTTGAAATTTAGTTAATCTGTTGCCATAGAGTTTATAAATTTTTTGGGGTAGCTGTTTTTTTTTAATATATTTTCAGCTTTTTCGATAGTGCTGTTTCTGTATTCATTGTCGGACAGTTTAATTGCTCTATCTGCCTAACCCATGATGACTGTTCTTTTTTGACACATAGGATGGTTTCACTCATGTTTAAATCTTTTTGTGCCCATACCTATGTAATTATTTTCATAATTGTATTTTAACATGATGTTTGTGCTGATGGTAAGTTGAACTAGATTTCAAACTTTTCCTGATAATCGTTGACAAACTGTCCTTGCTTATATTTTAGGGGTCAGACTAAAAGGCTAAAACTCTGGCTGAAACGTTTGGATATAGTTAATAAAGAACATGCAATAACAACCTCTGCCACTTAAATGAACCTGATGTCCAAGAAAGAAAAAAAAGGAACATATACAGTGATTCAAGAAAATGAACAACTATATATATATATATATATATATATATATTTATTTCTTTTTCGATTCCTCTCGTACATAATCACCATTGGTTCAATTGTATATTTTATAACTCTGGACATTTCCTTTTCGACTAATTTTCCAGGATGTTGGCGGAACGGGATTCAATGACTGAGACGCAGAACATGGTGAATAAATATATGAAGCTACAACAACTCACCTTGTGACGTACGGACCACCACAACAATCCTTAATTGCATTCGAGGGACGAACGCATGTTGAATATACTTGCATTCGTCGCTAGGTGTCCAAGTCATAAGTAATCGGCGACTTCTTCACATCCACCATAGGTAACATAACTCCCTCCTAGAAAAGAATATACTTATCAGTTCTCTTCACCTCAATCCATATCTCGTCTTTACGATAGGCTACATATAAATTATGAACTAAAACACAACGCCTCACGTAAGTTTAATTGAACCTTGAGAATGTTATTTGGATCGTTCAATTATGATTCTTTTCAGAAATCCCATTCACATCAATGTATGCAATACAATCTCTTGTTTTCATATAACCAATTTCTATCGTGATGTCATTCATTCATGATTCCTCCATTTTGAGCGTGTCATCTTCAATAGCGATGTTTGGTCTTCTTTCGAAGTATTTGAGAATGATATATATATATATATATATATATATATATATATTTATATGTAACAATTGAGTATTGGGGTGTGCAGCAAAAGAAAAAGTATACTCTTTAAAGTTTGTCCAAGCTTTCGGAATGTTTTATTTCCATCTTCAGGGATACTACAATGAAGAAATTGAACAATAAGTGTGTCATTCGGACCTTGAAGTACTAATAACTTACAGCTCTGTTGATATTATTGTTCAATTTCTTCATTGTAGTATTGTAGAAATTGAACAATAAGTGTGTCATTCGGACCTTGAAGTACTAATAACTTAAAGCTTTGTTGAGATTATTGTTCAATTTCTTCATTGTAGTATCCCTGAAGATGGAAATAAAACATTCCGAAAGAGTACACTTTCTCTTTTGCTGCACACCCCAATACTCAATTGTCAGCAACGACTACCCTCTCACTATATATATATATATATAGACCAGACTGAATACCCGCTAATTCTTCAAAATATATATATATATATATATATATATATATATTTACATATATATATAAATATATATATATACATATATATATATATATATATATATATTTTGAAGAATTAGCGGGTATTCAGTCTGGTCTTATATAAAGAAAAACTCTTCTTTACTTTTCCAAGCTTTCGACAATTTATTTTGTCTTTATCAAGGCTAAAAAACAAGAATCGTTGAAAAAATATCAAATATGAAGAATTGGTATGAACTTACATGTAAAATGAGTTAAATTAACGAATATAAATGTATAAAATATATCGACATTATGACTTTAAAAAATTGTCACACTGACAGACAATTGCAATTTTGTGAGTAGTTGATGTTTCTGTGTTAGGATGTACAGGGGATTCTGTATGCATATTTATTAAAATAAAAGTTCATTTTGAAAGTAAATACGAGTAGATTTTGCTCAGTTGGTCGATGTCAGATCTCTTATTCATGTTATTTACGTCACCATTAATTGCCACCATTTAAAAAAAGTCTTTTCGTCAAGTTTTGTTCTTGATATATAATTTTTGTGTCATGATAATTCATTGTGTGATCTTGGTTCACTACATGATCAGAGAGTGCACAAGAAAGTTTTTGGAGTCTACAGTCACTTTTATGACCAGTGATTCGTGATTTCAATGTTTGACTCGTTTGTCCAATGTAATTTTTATCACAAGTACTAGAGGGTATACTATAAACTGAATTATTTTTCATCGGTGCACATTCTCCGTCTTTTAATTTTGTATATATTTTATTTATTGGAAGGATATTTTTCTGTGATATTTTAATATTGAATTCACTTTTGAATACATTAATAATTTTAGGAGACAAATTTTTTATGTATGGTATTGATCCGAAAGTAATTATATATATATATTAATTAAGTGATTGGTATTTGGGTTATGCAGCAGGCAAATAAGTGTACTCTTTCACACGGATTCCAAGCTTTCGATAATATTTATTATCATCATCAGGGATGCTACAAAATAAGAAGACACATAGGAATATATAATAGAGAAAAACAAGACATTCATAACTTACAGTGTAAGTGAGGTTATGCGGCGATGATGTTAAAATTATATATAAAGTTATATGAACACAGGAATCAACTACAATCCACATTACATACGTTAACAATGTATTCTTATGTTGAGAATTATAAATCATGTTTTACTTTGAAAGGGTTGTCAAAGGGTTGTCAATGAATTGATTTGATTGTGTTGTAGAGGAATCTAAAAATATTCATTTCAGGCTGTTTGCGATAGATACTCAATTTCAAAGTAATGAAAACAAACGAACCTCGTTATATCCAAACTGGCAGATAAAGTCAGAACTGTCAACGCAGCTTTGGCACTTTTCAAATCACAATAATCAAAAATTCAGTTTTAGAAACGAAAAAGAAAATTTGTTTATTTTTTCACATTATTTACGGTTATCATTATGGTCTTTTTTTCCAATAATTTTATGGCTATCTGCTATAGTGTTGCCAACCGAAATATCATGGATTCCTCACGCCAATCCCCACTTGCAATGAAAAATCCTCACAATCTTATGTTCTCATTTATTGGTGTATTTTCATGATTTACATGATTATTAGTTTCAGTGCAGAAACTGCCATATTTTTCATGTAAATTCACTACGATTTCATTGATAAACATAGTAACTCGTGGAAACATGGCCGCCAAAAAAGAACCCTAATATAATCACAATATGAGTGCTACTGACACCACTAAGCGACGCCACAGCCGAGTAAGATATTTGGCTGTTACAGCTTTCCTTCGGAGGGTACACTGCGTAACGGATTGTCTAGCCTTATGATTGGTTGAAAGTATAAAATCCTATAACCACGAGCGAAGTACTGAAATGATTTTTTTATTATGATGACTGGAATGCTCGTCAAGCTGCCCGAATGGATTACACATGGTACGGGCAATTTTTGTTTCGTGTCTCCTAGCAGTGGTGGAAGAATGATATAACACACCACAGACAAATACACAACGATTCTTCATTTCTTAGTTCTTTTGGCCTGAGCTGACTCGGGATTATTCAGCAACCCTCTTTTGGTCTTTGGTCTGTCATCGTAGCCGTAATTTATACTATACTACCACTGTTTGTTTTTGTTTTTCCGTACATATCAAGAAATATGAATAATTTTCATATTCGAAGAAAATCCTCAGAAAATCCTCACTATCATAATAGCTCAAAAATTTCTTCACTCATTGGAAAAAATCCTCACAAAAAGAATTGTAGATATATATCTTCCAATCAATTTGAAGCCTTGATCTTGCGATATAATTTGAAAAAACTTGCCCTTCTATAAAACACAATTCATATTATGTACGAAAATACCCGAAGCATTTCCTCATTTCAGATATACACAGTATTTGGCACTTGAAGACATATGTTTTCCTGACTCCTGACTCCAGAATGCAACCAGATTTGAAATTAACTATTGTTTCAATAATTAATACGATGAGTGATTCCTCTTGTCTTTGGCTCTTCAAAATACGCACAGATCTGTTCGGTGTTTGGTCGTAAAAACCAGCACAAGACAATCAGCCAATCAGCCAATCAGAAAACAGTTGTCGAATCTGTTCGTACATTTGCAATGCACAACAACAGGCGCATACGAGAATCTTGGAAAAACTAACTGACACGTGATATGAATGACGAATAAGAGGGAGCAAATTGCCATAAAATTATTGAAGAATAAGACTAGTTCATAATGATGGCCGTAAAAAATTCTAAAAAATAATCAACAAATATGTCTTTTGTGTTTCTAAAATGACTTTGTGATAATTGTGATTTGAAAAGTGCGATTCGATAAGTGCCAAAGCTGCGTTCAAATCTGCTAGTTCTGGCTTCATCTACCAGTTTGGATATAACGGGGTCCGTTTGTTTTCATCACTTTGGAATTATCTATCGCAATATATATCGCAAACAGCCTGAAATGAAAAAATAAAAATCTTTTACGACACAATCAATTCTTCATTCCACATTATTCAAATGCTTCCGGCAATCGCCTTCACTTACAGCTCTGATCAAAGGAGCTGAGTTTAGGCGAGCGGCGCTCCCCAAAATTTTAACATGTGAAAAAAAAACATTTTTAACCGATGTAATTTGCTATAAAATAGCATTATACACTGTCCATTCACGGATGTGCTGTATATATATATATATATATATATATATATATATATATATATATATATATATATATATATAAATTAATGGGGAGCAGTCAATGGTAAACCAATTAATAAGATTTCTTCTGTTCAAACCGAATCAACACCCTCAGAGATGTTACAAAACTTTGGCGAAAATGAATCACAATGAAAAAAGGGTAGATATTTTTTATTCAATAGTTGATATTTTCCAATTGATAACACTTTTTGAGGTTCTCAAAGTTATGAAAACTGATGAAACGGCTTACATTCCAACCAGAGCACGTTGTTATTCTACGGGGTGTGACTTACGAACCCCGAAAGATTTTTCTATTCCTGCTAGGGAAAGGTTACTTGTAGATAGTTTGTTAAAAATACAGCTCCCTGAAGAAGTTTATGGAAGAATCGCTCCTAGATCCGGTAATGGATCAAGATTACAGACAATTGAAATTCTGGTATATAATTCATCTTCTGAAAAAGTTTATTTCAAGAGGGGTGACAAAATAGCTCGATTGATATGTGAACAAAATACTCTATTCCACTTATTGGAGAAGTTGATTCTTTGAGGGCCACTGAGAGGGATGAAAGAGGTTTTGGTTCATCTGACATCCCTTCAATTAATTTTAAGTTATTCTCGATGATGAAATATTTCAGTAATATACAGTTCATTCGGAAAAAAGCACCTATTTGTTTTGGTTGAAGAAAACATGGTTTTATTAGAATCGAATTTTATTATTTTGATAGCTATAATGAACGAAATTTTATATACAAATGTACCGAAACATTCTCAATATGTTGCAGTGTGCTTCGATATGAAAAATATGAGAGAAGGGTGTGACCGAACTTCTTGTAAACTATAGAGTTTATCTGAAAAACATAATGGAAAATTGCCATTTTTCAAATTGAGATTCCAGAAACAAACTCAACACATTTTAACTATAAATTGAAAATTATATTTCCTGATAATTCTGAATTTGATCAACATGAATGGCAAAGTCTGAATTTGAATAAAAGAAGAGAATACAGTATGCGAGAAGAAATGCAATGTTTTTTATGTTTAACTTCAGTATTGGTAATTATTATATTTTTCCCGATTTTTCTAAGAATAGTTAAAAAAAATTCGTAGTATACCTTTCACTCGAGAATTAATCCTGGATTGCACTTGTAATGAATGTAAAGTTTAATGAAAATACAATTGAAGTGACTGTTTCATTCAATCTTGGGAAACCACACCTTTCTCTAGCGATATAAAAACTATGTAAATAAAAACTAGAGTGTCAGTCAAAATGAATGTATTTCAAGACAAACAGAATATATTCTGAGGTGAACGTCGGTTCTATTCAAACCCTTATTAATCCCAGTATGTGTCGGTCTGTATATCAGTGCATCTAGGTTATGTCCCTTGTGTTGTGATATACGACATTGAAGGTGAAACTTCAGTATTTGCTGAAAAGGAATGGACTGAATTAGTGAAAAATAAGGAAGCTCTTGACAGATTGCTGGTATCAACAGAAAATGGGGATACAATAGATGTTGGACGATTTGCTGTAGAGTATGAACAATGTCAAGCCAATAGTATTCGTTTGAATTGGGAATCTCTCTCAAAACTATGGATTTTTGTACCTAATCTTCGAAATAAAATGGATGTATTGAAATCGTTGAGACATGATATGGTTATGAATATACTACAATTGGGAGTGAAAACGAAAATAATCGACAGGTTCTTGATACAATTAAAGACATCAATCCTGAAGTATATACTCTTGGATTGGAAGTCCAGCATCCAGAACTCCTTCAAGAAGAATAATTATTTAGATATGAGAAAAAAGTGACGTTTGTTGAAGTAGAGACTCATTTACTCTACTTATGGAAATAAGCCCATCAATCTGCGAGGCAAGGACCTTGGGAAACAGCAGCTCGTGATCGTGTACGATTCTAGCATCCCATTAGGGAAGCAGCCCCAACTTTGAATCATATCATATCATGTGATGAATCAAATCCCAACCATTCAACGTAAAGTTTGTTGTCCCTTCAACGTAGAATTCTCTCCACCAGACGAATATCAGGGTAATTGGCTTTTTGTAATTCTTCAGTATAAAATTATTCCTGAATTTCGTCCTTTCTATTGGCTTCTGAAATATATGTTGTGAGATTAGTTACTTTTGCTTGTTTGATTTTAACACTCCAGTGGCCCAATTGGGCGTATACGATTTTGTGGAGGCATGTCGATATCTGGATATACGAACTCAGTCTCCTTTTCTAAATGTTAGCTTTTTTGGGTCGACGATGGAAGATAATGACTAAAGTTTATCTTTCAGTCGCAGATGATTCCACATCTTATTTTATGAACATCCTGTTTATATTTTCAACAAATCAGCCCGAATGAAGTTACGAATCTTGCATTTTTATCATTCATTTCACTGGGTATGGCACGAATTGTAGAATGTCTAGTGTCGTTATATTTTTTGAGAATATCAGAAAGAATATTGAGCCATTTATAGGATCCTTGATGACTGAATTGTCTCCAGAATGATGATTTTAGCGTTCTAATTACTCTTTCAGTGATGCTAGCTTTTAAATTTGAAAAAGTACTATAATGATTTATGCCATATTCCTGCATCAGCTCTTGAAAATTTTTGTTGTAAAATTCTTTTCCCATGTCGGTTTGTACATGTTTTGGTGGTGTAGTCATTTGAGATAATTTCGATTTCATGGAAGCGGTAATATCTTTTCCAGTTTTTCTTCTGACTGGTGAGGCCCATACTAAAAGCATTGATGATCACAAGAATATAATGATATCCCCTGTTTTCTTTTGCAAATTTATTCATAATGGCCAAATCGGCCTGTATCAAGTCATTTAACTTTTCAACGACAACATGTCCCTTTTTGAAATTAACTAGCTAATGAAGTTTTTCAACAACTTATGCCTTACTCATTTTCAACTAACGGGCACTGTAATGATATCTCAATAGATATCGTTGGAGTTGTTCACAGTTTAAATATCATTTCATCCCCCTTGGCGATGGATTTGTTTGTTAATTGTCGAAATTTGAAAGATGTTTCATTTATTAAAACTGCTCCATCATCATTATTATGTGCTTTTTTAGCAGACATGGGGAATTTAAAGACAATACCTTCATCTTCACCATGATGTGAAATGCAGACATTGAGAAAAAAAAAACAAGCAGATATGAAGGCGGAAATGGAATCGTTTCAAATATGGCAACACAAAGAGAAGACAAATAATTGCGGGGAGGAGGAGGAAGAGAAGAAGATCCAAAATCCTCATTATGTGTCAGATCTCAGAAAGATTATAAATCTGCGAGAAGAGAAGATTTGGAAAAAAACTTTTCGAAAATAAAAATTGTTTTTCATAAATGGGAATTTTTTTTTTCAACGTATCATTAATTTTTTTTTCGAAGAAAATTGAATTATAAATTCAATATAAAAAATATTTTATGCAAGTTCATTTGTGGTGGTGGTTCCTAGGGGAAATAGAATGACATCACCTTCGTTCAATAACTTGTGCATAGATTCTTTTTGATTTCGATAGGATACTTGTAATGTATGGGGGAAACATTGAATATTTTCAACTTCAACTGTAACAGGAATCGTATAAATAGTACTATTATTATCCGAAGTATAATAAGTTTTCAGTACCACGAATAGTGAATATACATTTACTATGGAATTTGGCTGGTTGACAAATATAAAATGGAAGATCTGTTGATGGTGATGGTGGTTGTATTGCTGTTACAATATTTTTTGAAGGAACAGTGGTGCTGGTATATCTTTGGTATCTTTGATAGAAAATGCTGATTGAATTTCTTCAGGCATTATGAATACTAATACGAAAAACTAAAAGTTGATACATTTATAAAATTATTGAACCTCCACGTAACTCTTCAATAATTGAAATAATTTCATTGTTGTGGGCGGTAGTGTTGCCAGCTGTTTTGAAAGCGACAAGCAAACGAAATATATCTACAGGTTCGTTGTAAACATCAAAATATTTATAGTCAATAGGTTTATTATCATATTTCATCATTGTCATTTCAACCTCCTTCCCTTTTCTTATCATTTGTACGCCCCTCAATAAAGATGATAGTACTAAACCAACTCTGGGGCGAGTTTTTTCGAAATTAGGCTTCATAATTTAAAGATTCTTTTGTTTGATGTCATCGGGAAATTTTCTAATTGGCAAATCGGCATTATTATCACGACGATATGCATTCGTCCTTTTAATAATATCTGCATGATTTTCAATGTCTTGTTTGGTGTAAGTAATGGGTTTCTTTATGAAAAAAAACTCATAAAGTCCCTCAGTTCCATTGTAAGTGATACCTTTTACATTAACATTGGATCCTATAAAGTCAACTTGTGAATCTTCTATGAGAAATTTGTCTTCTGCCAGATTATGGAAAAAACCCAAAATATGATCATACTTATTTTTAGCATCTTTTATCATGCCCTCAATGTATTCTCTGGATAATGGCGTTCCGAATTGTTCAAAGTATTCGTGAAGAACGTTTGGATTTGTGATTGTCTGATAAAATTGACATAGGGTGTCATCGATAAATTGATCTTCATTGTTCTATCTGGCAATTCGCCCTCCTCATTGCGTAATTCGTAAGTTTCTTTGTTTCTCAAAAAACTCGGCAGCTCCATCATTGGAGTTTCATGTTCGGAAGTTTGCGATAAAAATGCTAATTGACTATATGATTTTGGTGATGGTGTCGTCTTGAATTTCTCCAACTTTGGAGATTCAGTTTCTTGTTTGATCGTTGTCGATTCCGCTGCTGTATCACCCAATGTCAAAACCAATTGTCTTAGAGATTGGGTGATGGGTTGATATAATTTTTCCAATTGAGTCTGTGATCTCGCCGTGTTACCCTTTAGTGCGTGTCTGGCTCGAACAAGTTGTTGTTTCGCTAATTGGGAATCCATTTCAACTACTGCGATTATGTTTTGAGAATTCATCTTTATTCATGTATCGTAGCCTTTTTTTATACCAATATTTTGAATTCATTTTTTTACTTCCTCAAGTTGGTAACTTCACCTCCCAAGTTGATGTTTGACACTTGACATTCGAAATTGTCATTGAACTATTACATTCTCATATGGTCTTAGGTATCTTCAACGCGCTTTATTCGTTGAACCTAAACATCTTTATAATCTTAAACATGTCTTCTTTTATTGTAACATTTTCTGTTTCCTGACTATGTAAGTACTCGCCTATCATTTTCCTACATTTTCCAACCTTGCTTATGTTTCATCTCATATCAATCAGAGTATCTAATTTTCAGGAAGCACTGATGATGACGTGAGTCGAAAGCGCTTTGCTAATCAATTGAATATACACTAAATCAAAATCTCCTCCTCTACTATTTCTACACAGTGTATTCAGCTTTCCTCAATCAACTTTCTATACCTACCCGAAGACAAATCACAATCTTTATCAATAACAAAAAAGTCAAACTTTTTCTTCTTTCTTTGAATTGTTGAAAGTCCATATCGATATTTGCATGATCATCATAAATATGTTTGAAATTTGTGGTGTTTCGGGGAAATATAATCAATAAATTTGCATTGTCGTGAATGAGTTGCTTCGGAATGGCTGAATATGTTTGACAAATATAAAAGCAGTCTGCTTTCCTATGTCGGTCACAGTTGAAATAATCATTGATTATATTTTGATCACAAGTTGCTACATCATCAAATATTATGACGGAATTTGTTTTAATGTTATCTGCAGAAGGTACATCTCCACTCTTACTATATTCATAATATCCAATTTCATTGAGTGGTTCAAGCAAAGTACGTAAATATTGATACTTGGGCTGAGTCAATGATTTTGAGTATAGATAGATATTTTCGAATCTCAATCCATTAGGATGTTCTATTAGTGACAACATAATGTTTGTCCCGCCAGACTCACTACTACCGACGATCAACCCTCGTTTGGAATCACCCCCAAATAGTACACCATGTTTTCTTCCAGCATTTTGTCATCATTATTGAAATCATAATTGTTGATGGGTAGTGAAACGTTCTGTTTTCGTAACTTCATAGTGACTGGGAGTATATATAAGGGTGTGCCGACATATATAGCAGATTAGAATGGTAAAATCCAAAGAAGGAGCAAGAGGTCACGCAAGAAGAAGTAGGACAAGACAAAGAGGCAGAAGTTTTTTCAACTCATTAATAGATAACTTACCTTTTGAATTCCATCAACCGAAATACAATTATTGTGGACGTAAGTGTGATAAACTTTTTTGAGGTATTTTTATTTAACCGTTTTTTCTATAGCGGGCACCAAGTTACAACAACGATTAGAACGTAAAGATTCTGGCATTAATTATCTGGATGACGCATGTAAAGAGCACGATATAGCGTATTCTAAAATAAAATCCTCAGTGACAGACATCGAGCTAACGAAATATTGGTGCTTGGTCGTAACGACTGCAATGAAGGGAAAATGTGAACTTGGAATGGGTCTGAAAAATAAAAAAGCGATATCGACGAAAAAACAAACACGAGTTATTCGTGCACCCAAAAAAGGAGGATTCCTTCCATTTCCACTAATTGTTGGGAGCACTTGGGTCAGTGGCATGTGGAAGTGCGGGCATTGCGAAAGCGGTGAACAATGCTGAAACCAATCGTGAACAATTTGCCGAACAAAAAAGACATAATCTAGATCTCCGAAAAGGGATATTATCTCCGGCCTTACAAGGGTTATGGTTTACGAAAGAAAGAAAAAACAACAAAGCCAAATCGGTTTCAGAAGCAGCAGCCATGTGGAAATAAAACAAGAAAATGAAATAACTTCGACGCATAATGTCTGATATAGATCTCATCACGTATGCGAAAATATTGAAAATTTCACAATTCCGAGGCGTATTCATGCGTGATCCATTATCAAAAAGGATTTCAAAAACAAATGGATCGGGTATCGCTGATCTCGTTGAACAAAGAGGGCCTGGTACTGATTTGACAGCATACAAGAAAAACGACAAAAATGTCATCTATTATGATAGCTTTGGTAATTTACCACCTCCAATCAAAATAGAATTAAGATACAATGCAAAAATTCAATTCCTATCAATGTGGCAATATTGTCTGAAATTCTTATATAATCAATACAACTAAAGAATAATATGCCATTTCTTTTTGAAACCTTAGTCATGTAATATACATTGATATACACTCATTATATTTAGATCAAGATGTTGGATATGAAATTGGATTGGTAAATTTTGATCCATTCAATAATATCCCAAATATTGATGAAACAAACAATTTATTGGTATGGGGTGTAAATGATGAATTCAAAGTTGTGATTCCCACAGGGTTTTATGAAATTGAGGAGATTACAAAAATAATAAAGGATCAAATGTATCGAATAGGAGAAGGAACTATTATCAATATAACAACAGACTCAAAGAGATTTACAATTTCGATTGACAGCACCTTACTTTATTGCACCACTATAAGCAGCAGTAGACTTTTCCAAACAAAATGAATCAAGAAGCATATTACTGTATTCATCCATTGAAGGACCATTGCCATTTCGAACGGAGCTTACATCATTTCAGTGAAGAAGAACTGGAAAAGTTTTCACTACAATTGTTCATTCATTAGCGAGTGTTTAATATTCTGTAAAATCGAAAAAGAGAAAATAACCCCAACAACAATATTTGATTGAGAGAGCTCAACCAATTTCAATTTGCACGTTCAGCTACCATGTTTTATGCATTACAACCGACCGGATTGGCGAATTCACATGGACGGTCTACCAACATCACAATCAAGATGTCATCTATGTGAATTACCTCTTGAACAATTGTAAAAATTAATAAAAGATTCAATTGTTTTTTGTTTCTTCATTTTCCTGATATATTTCTTTTTTTTTTGTTTCATCAATGTGAGAACAATTTTATAAATAATGTTTACATTAATCATCATCACAAAAACCAATGAAACGAATAAATGTATAGTAATCATCATGTAAATCCATATCACATTCAAGCCGTGTTTTGAGATCAAATAACAATTCCTTAAATTCATTTTGACACCACATGTTACTGTGGCATGGAGATCACTAGTATTGTTGAACAATAAATGAATGATTTCTCAAAACATGTAAATTTATATTAATATTGTTTTTCAAAATAGATTTTTTTTTTGTTCTAGTTCCCACGAAAAGGGATATCCTGTAATGTTCAGAGAACATCGTGGGAACCAAGGGAAAGAAGGTAGGAGTTGGTGTTCTTCTTAAATTTCTAGAGGTTGTATGCCTCGGGAAACACCTCCCTAGGCAATGTTCCAAAGCCTCGCTGTTCGTTGGATGAACGAGTCTTTGGAAAGTGACCACGAAGGGGTGTGATGACTGAACTTGACGGGTTAGTCTCGAAGAGACTGCCAAAGCAGGAACGATTGTTGATATTTCAGAAGAGCATCGCCCATGAAAATATCTATAAAATAGAGACAAATCGCCAACTTTTCTACGGTGTTCCAGACAAGTGAGCGAGTTTGTAAGCGAGGCATCACCGACGAGACGAATTGCCCTTTTTTGGACAGAATCCAATAGCCTCAGGATATGTTTAGGTGCCGCGCTCCAAATATGGGAACAGTATTCCAGGACAGGTCGAATCTGTGCCTTATAGATCATAAGCAGCTGAGTGGGGGTGAAATAACTCTTGGCACGAAACAAAAAACCAAGTTTTTGGGATGCACTTTTGGCAATGGACCTCACGTGATTTTCCCAGGAAAGGTTATTGCTGATAGTAATACCAAGTATCGATATGGATGACTTCAGTGGTATGGTTACTCCTGACAAAGTTATGTTAGGCACAGTGAGATCGGCTTTTCTAGAGAAAAGACATGCTTGTGTTTTGTTTGCATTGAATTCTACCAAGTTATTAGATCCCCACTCGGGAATTGTTGCTAAGTCCATATTTATATTATTAACATTTCTTCCTCGTTCATTTCTGGTTTCACGGGCTGATATAGGGGCCCTGGAAGAGAAAGCGGTATGGAGGGTACTATCATCGGCAAAGCTGTGTACTGGACATGGAGTTGCTTTCAACAGGTCGTTGATGTGAAGTAGAAATAGTGTTGGTGCGAGAATAGATCCTTGCGGAACACCAGCATTTATGAGTAGAGTGTCAGATGAAACTCCATCGTCCACTACATGGAGAGACCTGTTTGAGAGAGAGAACTAGCAAGCAGAGAACACAGCTGAGGAGGCAAGCCATAAGACGGAAGCTTGGCGAGGAGTCCCTGGTGACAAACTCGATCGAACGCAGTGGAGATATCCAATGCCACAGCTAAAGTTTCTCCATACTTTTCAATAGATAGCTGCCATATATGTGAGACGTAAGCGAGCAGGTCACCAGTTGATCTCTGATGGCGGAAGCCATATTGCCTATCGTTGACAATTCCTGAGTCTTCCAGATATTTCATGAGCTCGATGTTGATGGCTTTTTCCATGACCTTCGAAATAATAGATAGCAGTGCGATAGGTCTGTAGTTGCTAGGTAGGGCCTTTTTGCCTTTTTTAGGGACTGGCTGTACTCTTGCAATTTTCCAATTGGACGGAAATACCCCCAAATTGTAAGAGTGGTTGAACAACTTGCAAAGAACAGGTGTTAGTTCGGGGGCACATTTCTTGAGAACAATCGGCGGAATTCCGTCAGATCCACAGGCTTTGTTGGTGTTGAGACCCAGCAAATCTTTCTGATAGTACGTTGGCGAAAGGTGATCTCGGGCATGTGACTGTCAATAGGTGTAATGTTCGGGGGTTGTTTTCCCGATGAATCCAGAGTGGAATTTCCAGCAAATAGGTGCGCAAAGATATTGGCTTTTTCCTGGGCAGTCGTTGCTAGTGTTCCATCTTCTTCGGTTAGAGGAGGAAATGAGCTGGAAGTGAAGTTTCTTCCCACAACTTTGGCGAAAGACCAAAATGAACGGGATCCGTTGGGACATTCAGCAAGTTTTGAACTTATTTTGGCATTGTGGGCATCTTTTGAGCATTCTATTGTCTCTTTGCATATGCCTCTAGCCTCGACATATGCTGCTCTGGTCTCAGGGCCCGGATTTTTTAGCCATCGATGGTATGCTGCCTGTTTGGAAGCCACAGCTCTAGAGCGGTTTCTGTTAAACCAGGTCTTATCGGATGATGTTCTTCTTTCGGTATTCGGTATGTAAGTTTGCATCCCTAACATGATGATTTCAGAAATTGTCTCAGCACATCGGGTTGGATCTACTGAAGAGAAACAAACTCTCTTCCATGGAAACGCTGAGAAAAACATACGAAGACCTTCCCAGTCGGCCGAATTGTAATGCCACATGAGACGGGGTGGTATTGTGCAGCTCGATGGTTAATGGAAAGAGCATGTTGTGGAGATGAGGGTGTGATCAGAGTTTCCAAGTGGGGCACAAACTTCTATTCTATACGGGTCAGGATTGGTGGTGAGGAAAAGATCTAGTGTATTGGCAGACTGGTTGTTGACATCAGGGATGCGGGTTGGTAGCTCGATAAAACGAATTGCTAACATGATCTACATAAAAATAAGTTTAGAGTTCGAATTTTATATCTATTGACCCATACACAATATTTAGCCACGGGGTAACCTGTTTTCCAATTATAATGATGAATAACTGCACTTCGCTGTTGAGATGTGGAAATATAATAATCATGTAACATATCAGCAGGAATGTGAGCATTATCGGATTTTGAACACTCTAAAATTTTCTTCCATTCATAATAACTATATTTTTTTAACAATTTCTAAGGTTGAGCTCAAAGCAATGATGGGGTATTTTCTGAAGTAAAGCTCAAAGGAAATGTCAGCCAATTGATAAAAGGTATTATTGCTCGTATATCTTGAAAAATTCTCCTTATGAACAGTTATCTCAATGGCTTATTTATTTCGGAAACAAAAAAATATATGCACAATAATGACCCCAAAGAAGCGTATCGAATGATTGGGGAATTATTCTGTTTATCGTCATGAGGACTGAGAGCAATTTTTGTTTGTTCTATACTGAATACATTATTAGCATAGGAACGGGTACTTTGTAGTGATATATTTTTGTTTTTGAATTCTTTCAGACAAGCAACATAATCTTAAAAAATTATCATATTTTTCATTGCATACTTTTTGACCCCCTCAGATGTTTCTTTAATGCCCAAATTATTTCAATATCCATTCGTTTTTTGCTCATACGTCTTTTCAATAATTTTTCCTTTGAATGTTCCCTATCTTGTTGAGTGACGAGTGTTTCGAAGGCATACATCTTTGAACGGAGGCCAGCAAAATGTGTAATTATTCTACCATTCGTTTCATTTTTCATCAGACCAGGGGTTTTCTTGTTCACCAAAGGAATATTGTACTTATTATTTCCCTCATAATCAGAAGTACCAAATTTATTGATATGTTTTTTGATTACACCTTCATAAACGTCTTCAAAAGTCAATTCATAGAAAAAACTATCTGTACATTAACTTACTTTTGTCCGATCCGATTGTAGGCAACTTGAAATTATAATGGAACTCATACAAGCAGAGTTTAGAAATGTCCAAAATGGCCATGCCAATTTAAGGAGTTTATTGAAAATCAATTCAGCTTTTTTCAATTCAATCGCCATCAAATCTTCATCATGTTCTACTATGAAAACGTGGACTAGCAATTTGGCTCCATAACGACCTTCATAAAAATTCACCAATCAGACGACTCTATGTAGTCTAATATTTTCCATTGTTTTACCAAAAACTGCATTATTAACCAATTTACAATGATATTTTCTGAAAGTACTTGTGGCTGCAGACCTCAAACGAGTATTAGGTTCGATATACGGTCTCAACCATTCAGACTGTTTGAATTCCAACACCTTATGTATTGAAATTGAACCGTTTGCAAATGGTTGTTTTAAATTTTTGTAATGTAAAATATACTCCAATTTTCAATTTGCAAACTTACCCCATTGAGATGAGGTAGGTCGAGCGAAGCTGGGACATACGTGGTGGCTGGGTTGCAACGTGTACAAGTCCTTCTCAAAGCAGGTCTTTGCCTGGAGCCATGACACCTCACTGCGAATCTAAGTTCTTCCGCCATTTCCGAACAGAGTGATTGTCTATCTGTTTGAGCATTCTTCCTGCTGTTCCAACAGAATTCCAATATAGCTACGAGAATGGCCAGTGCAAGACCGCAAAGAAGTACAACAAAAACTCCACCTATAATAGAAAACATCAGTTCAGCTGTGTTTGATCATTTATCTTTTTTATACACAAGTATGGATTGATGAAAAACAGGTTATATTAATGTGAAAATTCCAGTTTCCTTTCCGAAGCAAACATGTCAGACGAGCAAAAACCAAATGATGCGGTCAGAAAAATTCAAAATATTTTTATTGGAAAACATAAACAACAATTCTATTTTTGTGTGAACCTTGAACTCTACGATCAAGAACAGTTGAAGGAGGATTCAAATTTCTCTGAACGCTTCTCAATATTCATATTCGCACTGAAGTTTTCTTTCGAATATGCTTGATATAAGGACGTGAATGCGATCAGTAGTTCTTGAGGGTGCCGCCGGCCACGTTTTTATGTTTCGACAGTAGTTATCCAATGATTCTTCAGAAGGATTCAAACGCCCCAATTTACCCTTGGAGCCAGACACTTCAGTTTTGGGATTTGAAAAAAATCCAGGATATCCTATGGGTGAAGTGTACACATTCGAGGATCAACCCCTCCCTCACCCCATTTTTTTTTAACCTCAACCTTAATCTATCCTTGGAGCTAGACACATCAGATTTGAGATTTTGGAAAACACCAAGATATCCTATGGGAAAATTGTATGAATTTGAGGAGGCAACCTCTTCATCCTCACCCAACCTACCGTCCCGGATTGAGGACTTTTGAAATGAAAAAAAAATCCAGGAATTCCCCAATTCAGACTCTTATAGGCTATAGAATAATATCGATAAAATTGAAATCCCTTATTCCACCACAATTAAATCCAGAATATACAAATATAATTCTCTTTGAAGAAAACACATTGTATATAATGTCATAAGGAATGCGGAACGTATCTGAATGCTAATATTCACCAATTATCCAAATAAAAACATACAACGAACTCATAAACATGCTGAACGCGCTGATGGCCTGAAGAAACGGATATGAATCATACGTGTTCAATGGTAAGTAGGTTTATAAAATTAAAAATCAGGAGCATATATATTTTCTGGTTTCAAAACATTTCCTCATTTTTGAGATATAATGATGAAACGAAACGTTCTTAGGTGGCCTGATTGCACAAAGTCTAGAGTTCTGTTATTGGTTGAGAAACCCCTGACATATATGTACGATTTTTTTTACTTAATTAAAGAACCTTTGGGAAATATATACTTAATCTTTTAGGAACCCGAGAAGAAATATTCAGTTGAGCTATAGTACACATAAAGTTTCAAAAATGGAAACAAAAGTTTACAATATACCAAAATCTTCAACACCCAGATCCCTGAAGCTGATCTCACATATGCGTAGACGAGGGGATGAAGAATCTTTTCGTCTGGTAATGAGTGACTAGTCTATAGAATACGTAGGGACATTCCCTTCATATTATCAGAAAGTCTGCCGGGGACTAACAGTGCGACGGAAAATGATGGTGTTCCGAAAAAAGACAGTGTTTCGGAAAGTGACAGTATTCCTGTGAATGTTCCTTGGTGTTCAAGTGACTTGAAGGAAAATACATCAAAATTTGAGGATATTTCTGATAGTGAGATGGAAGACAATTGTTCGAAAGTTGCTGATGTACCTGAGACCATTTCAACACCGATTGTAGAGAAAGAGTCCAACATATCCATGGATTACCAGGCAAATTTGAAAAAAAGGAGAACAAAGTATAAAAAATCATATTAATGAAGTAAGGAGATTCATTAACATTATTGAGGAACTTTATGAAGAAAAAGAAACCGCAAAGCGAAATTAGAAAAAAAAACACAAAGACAAATACAACAAAATTTAACATCAATCTATGATACTTGTATAACCAAATTTAGTATTGATACTTGTACATCAAAATTTGAGAATATTTCTGAGTCCAACATATCCATGGATTACCAGAAAAATAATGAAGTGAGAAGATTTATTAACATTATTGAGAACTTCATAAAAAAAAGAATCCGCAAAGTGAAATAAACAAAAATTAACATCAATCTATTGATACTTGTGAAACCAAATTTAGTAGATATGAGCTTTTGGATATTGAATTGGGAGATTTTGAAAATTAACTTAATAAAATGTTTGTATAAGTACTTTGGTTTATTTGTTGTAGAATTAGTAGTATAGTGATTATGTGTATTTGTAAATTGTTTTCAGGATTTTATATAATAATTTTTTTATCATAATTGCATTTTTTTATTTCCCAATGAAGAAATTCATAACTCAATTGTTTATAATTTTTTTACCAGTCAATATGAATGAAAATGTTGGAGTGAACATGTGAAAATTACTTTAAATGTTCTGAATATTTTTTCTTGGAATTTCAGTGGAAATATTTCAAGAGACAAACTGAAATTTATTTTTTATTCTTTTGCAATAAAAGCGTCTCAAAAGTGTTTGATGTGAGAACTGTTCAAGTGATTCCACTAATAAACAACATACGCAATTGCAAAAGTGTTATAATTATTAACACCCTAGAAATTGGTGTGAATTAATAATCTATACCAGTAAAATGTGAGAAATAGGAAATGTTGAATCGAATAACTGAAAAGTGTCTTTCATTGCCTAGTGAACATGTGGAATAGTCCTGATCTAATACTGGAAAAATAATTATGTTTTCCAAAGAATGCATCAGAACGAAAAAATCAACACAGATCAATATACAAAGTATCCATTGAATTTGTCACTCACCAAAGAAAAAAATAATCCAAATATTGAATATATAACTACACGGAACTGCCTTCATTTACGTTCAGAAAATATTAAGATCCTGCGAAGTGCCCATTTTGAACCAAATCCACCCTTACGGCAAATGCAGAGTTAGTGTTTGATAGAGGGCTATGACGAAACCAAATCATAATTAATACCCGTTATTATACGGGGATTAGTGTCATAGCGATCCCTAAAACCTAAATCACTAGAACGAAATTACCCAAATAACTTCACAAATTCCACTTCTGTTGTGTATTTTGAAGGAAGAAATTTGGTTCAGCTATTGAATGATAGAGGGCGCTCCTAGTAAGTCTGACCATGAAATGGCCTGGCGGAACTTAACCCTCAGTTGCGTTGCCATCTATCATCTATATTTTGAAATAGAAAGATAGTGATTGTTTATATAGCTCGAGTGATGCTGATTGTTGAAATTATTTGATCTTTCAGTACATTTGAAACGTTTTTGAAAGAAAAAATTCGCAATGCCAACGAATATGTAGAATATGGAAGCTTTTAGTTGATTCAAAATGAACGTTTGAATACAGAGTTGTAATTATAATATGTACATGTACAAATTGTGATGAAGAACTATTGCGTCTGCGCAGAAAGATGAATACTCATTCGTTTAGAATAATAAATATTAGAACTTATGAAAAGTTAGAGCAAATTCCATTTCATCAATGATATTTTTATGGGAAATTACAGTTGAAAAATTATATTGCATCAATAGATGGTTACCCTTGAATATCTTTCTGTTTTCAAACATTACTTGGATTCATCTGGTTTAAGAGGTGATGAGTGATAATGATCTTGGAAAAATAATTTCTGATAATTACAAAGGAAACAAAATCTACATAATGTTAAGCTAAATTGGTCCTCCGAACATATGTAACATGAGTTGACATTCTTTCACAGTATCGAAGGATCCAGAGTAATGTCTTGATTGGTGGAAGCTCTTCAGATTGTCTCCGATATCAACTACCACATCGAAAAAACAGATATTGCAGAACTTCATAAGTGGATCTAGGGAAAGTGTGTAGTAGCTTTCGGAAATGCAAACACACTCCAATATAAAATTCGTTGAGTTCCAGAAGTACTTTTTGTCTCTAGTTCTAATTCGGCACAATCAAAATCGATGTGATCAGAAGACACAGAAATATTCACCATTATCTTCCATATTGAGTAATTTGTGAATTGAAATTGTATACATTGTGAAATGTTTGAATCGAAATTGAATATGTTGTAAAATTTTTGAGTATATTCTTCTTACAATATTCTTTACAAGGGAAAAGACTGGGTCAGTCTGAAAAACGATGTAGAAGTAGATATTTCTTTAATAAAATCATTTTTTGACAACAGATTACTAACATTTAGTCCTCAAAAAACTTCGTTTTGTTCTCCATAAATATGACAATTGATGATATTCTTGACCTGAAACAAAAAAAAACAAAATACTACAGTTCAGTGGAAAGTCTTCTTGGTGGGGGGGTATATATGAAACTTACCTACGCCCACTCAGGGTTATTCAAAAGCGCTTCCTGAAACTGATGTTATCCAAAAGCTCAAGATTTCCGAGTGAACGTTTATATGAAGAATCTGCTGTACTAGATGTCAGGAAGCTATACTTTGAAAAAAGCAATATCAGACAATATATGAATAGAGATAAACTGGTTAAACTTACCCACAATTATAATACAAGGCGTAACCTTCAATTTCAATGTCCACGGATACTTATATCCATTGGACAAAGAAGTTATCATCTTTTGGGTATGAAATTGTACAATAGCCTACCACTAGACATTCTAGAAAGTCGATCTATTTATTCATTTGAGAAGAATCGAAAGACCTCATAAAAAATACTTCAACACAATTGATACACTTTTTGAAGAATTTTTGATAAAGGACCATTACGCGAGTCCATGTTTAGACGACATACCTATATGTATGTTCGTGAACAATTGTGATTTCATCTATTCATCTATTTATATAAACCCGTGTGTATAGTACATTTTTATCTATATTTATATTAATCGATACCAATCAGCTTTTATATATTTTTTTTTATTACAATAGCAAAATCCCATAACGTAGGATTCTAGATTTTATTTTGCATTGATAATAGATGATTCCATGTTAGTATATATGTATGTTTGTGGAAAAGTGTGAGTATGTCTGTAAACCTATGTGTATAGATACTACCTCTAAATTGTTATTTATATTATTCAAATTTATCCAAAATATTTATATTTATATTATAATGATAAAAACACTTTCTTAGAATTAAGTGATTACTATCATCATATTGATCTCATTTATTTTGGTACACATATGTGAACCATCCCACTAACAAGTGTTAACTTCAGTGGGACATTCATGTGCTTATTTGCTACTTGTAGTCAATTACTGTAACCTGTAATTCATATGTAAACACCCGCAAATAAACACTATTCTATTCTATACTATATATAGCAAAATGTTGAAAACCTTATCGATATAAGTAACAAGTAACAAAGTAACACATTCAATATTTTTCGATAATTAAAGTGTTGAAATGTAAACAATTTCCATTAACTTTTATATTTGTAGTCGAATGAAGCATGTGAGAACATATCTATTTTTGTAAATATTTTCTTAATTTATTTAGAATGTGAGTCATCCCACCTCCAGTTATTCTGATAGAGTGGAAGTATCTTCAAATATATAGAGCACACAAATATTTTTGGAAGTATGGGAAGATATAGTTGAGAAGATTAAATGTGTTGTATGTAGAAAAAGTAGAATTTGTTAAAGGAGTGGGAATAAGTTGTATAGACCATTCATAACCATCAGTGTTTGCAATGTTTGTATACAAACAAGATCAAGTTTAGTGACAACACGATTTATTTGGGATATTTATGGAATATTGAATTTACCGATCAGACATGAATACTTCCCAAAATTAGGATTTGGAGGAGAGGAATGATATTGATGCGGAGGATAACTGGGATAATGACAATTATTCCACCTACGTTCCCGATCTGTCTTAAGACCACCTCTAATGGGAAAAAGTAGGAAAGAGAAGGAGACATTTCATGCCGCAGAACAAATTTGTCATAGTTGTTTGGTGGAAGAGAAGAGAAAATTAGAACCAAATGTTTCCATATAGATGTCCCCCAAATAAAATATTTGTATACTATCATATTTTATTTTTCCTTCCCTTTATCAATGGAGATATTATTTCACCAACTTCACTCGTGCTATAGAGTGCAAGATGTTAAAAAAAAAAATAATATCACAAGCCATATGGCAAGATGTTCTATTCATACTGCCCAACGTTGAAGAAATATTTATTTGCTTCGATAGTAATGGTACATTGAATGATACTTGGCCAATAAAGTGGATTAGGATGATACTTCACAGAATTAACAATATTCGAAATATCAAATACTCACCAATAGCACAGAGTTCAACCTATTGATGAGAAGGAATAGTTCTGCTGAACAAACTGATTTGAATCAGCTGTATCCCTCTCCGCCATCACATATAAAAGTTGATTCGAGGTCTACGATAGTTCAGTGTCTACTATACTACATTGCTGTGTGCTCGTCATTTCTCAGCTTTACATCAATATTCGAAATCTTCAGGAAATATGGAATGCGAAAAGTTTTTCATAATGGAATTAATGAATAACCTCATGAATGAAACATCGCTGAGTGAATTTATTGAAGAAGAATTCCAATATTTTCCCATGGACTATTTGATTCAGCAGGTGAGACCACTTGAACTTTTACATGCATGGTACAAATTACCGAAGCAATTTAGGCAAAAGTTTGTTCTTCAAACGAAATTACCTTGTTGTGTTTACTATAATCGTCCAGAATGGAGAATGGTGATCGCCAAGCCCAATCAAGATGTCATTTCTGCATGAAACCTCTGAATAATATTGGTACGTGTAGTGTATGAATGAAAAACTTATCTCAATATTGTTTTATTGACAATTATACAAACACATCATAAGTACATTAGAAAATATATTATATTTTCTCAGCCATGATCAAAAGTAGATTCAACTTGGCATCCTCATCATTCCCTTGATTCAAGGGAATGATGAAGGGAAAAATAGTAAGTCATTGTGTCTCTCATGAAAATATGGTGGATACTACAAATCAACCTCAAGTATGAAACCTTTCGAAGATGTATCTTCAATACGTTATCAGTCGAAGTTATTCACTTCATAGTCATTTAACCATCGTAAATCTCATTTGAGGGGAGATAATCACTCATTGCAGCACCATATGAATTTATAGCATCTAGGTATACAATGAATTTAAATACAATAGCCCCTGTACCATTGTCACTATACATCTCCCATTTTTGAAGATTATATATCAAAAATTTTACATAATAAATATTGGAGGCTGTCCCAATTTCCACTTGTCGTACCCAAGAACCCAGAGGACAAGAATATCGATGAAATTCTGCCTTGGTTTGGTATTTTTCTACATTTGTGATCATTTGACGGTGATTAATTTGTCAGCTGCCAATTTGACATCATCGGCAGAATTTACCTACAGGATTATCCTAATATTTTGGATATCAGTTATAAGAATTACTCAATACGATCTACCAGATGGTAAGGAGTGTATCTCTAGTCATATGCCATCTTGTGAGATCTGTTTCAAATCTTTCAAAACTGAAAAAGGACTGAGAATTCACAATACTCGCATTCACCATTCACTGCCAATATATTTACAAAACAAGTCAACCTATGATTCCCAACATTTTTACAAATGAAGTCAAAACACCCAGCTGCTATCAGATCTGAACCTCTCCAATACGACCGCCAGGAAATTGAACCACTAGAAGTCAATAAAATCAATGTTGATGAGGCAGTGAAATCTTTTGAAACAAGTTCTGCTGGTGGCAAAGACTCGCTCAGACCATCTCATATTCAAGATATGCTGAGTGAGGTTGTGCGAGCGAAAAACTTTTAAATTCATTGACGGCATTGGGCAACTTTATGCTGGCAGGCAGAGTGAATCCTGAAATTTTTACAGTTTTATATGGAACTTCACTTTGTGCTTTGGTGAAAGACGGTGGAATACGACCCATAGCAGTTGGAATGTTTTACGTCGACTGGTGGCAAAATTGGCGTGTTTTAGTATAAAAGAAAAGCTAGGAGAAGTTTTTCGTCCCACTCAGTTTGGTTTTGGAACTCCTGGAGGGTGCGAAGCTGTTGCCCATGCTGCACGACAGTATATTAATCAACACCCAAACCCGAAATCAAGAGTGTTCCTCAAGCTAGATTTTAAAAATGCATTCAACATGGTTGACATAAATTTCTTGTTGAAGAAGGTGAAGGATTCAATACCAAATATCTTTCCATTCTTGAATTAATGTTACAATTTTCCCTCTTTTTTAAATTTTGGTGAAGAAATTATCATCTCAGAGAGAGGAACCAACAAGGAGACCCATTAGGTCCAGCTCTTTTCTGTCTTGCAATCGACGATTTGACCAAGTCGATCAAGAGCGAGTTCAACGGTTGGTATCTCGATGATGGTTCCATAGGAGGATAGAAAAATGTTATTTTGGAGGATTTGAAATACATAATTTCCAATTTGAACGAAATTGGTATCGAATTGAATACCAATAAATGTGAAATCTTCTTTCTTGATGTTCCAAATAAAAAAGTTTTCGATGAGTTCGTCTATTTCATTCCTGGTTTGAAATTTTAATAGAAACTGATTTTGTACTTCTTGGTGCACCTGTTACTCTTGAGGCTCTTTCTACATGTATCAAAGATAAAACAGACTCTCTCTCACTAATATCTTCACGGCTCAAAGGGATTCCAGCTCATGCTGCTTTGTTCCTACTGAAAAACTGTTTGGCATTACCCAAACTCATGTATATACTTAGATGTTCTCCAACATGGCATGGTAATTTAAAGTTAGATAAATTCGATGAATTGATAAAAAGTACTCTCGAATCGATAACAAATAATCAATTTCGTAACGAGAATTGGCTTCAAGCAACGCTTCCTGTGAAAATGGGGGGATTGGGTATTTGTTTGGCATCATCACTCACCTTACCAGCATTTTTATCTTCCTTAAATAGTGTTTCTCATTTGGTGAACTCGATACTCCCATCAGATTTTTTTGGATTGATACATTCTTTCTATGAAGGCGAAAGATTGTGAATTTCTAAAGTCAATGTCCCTCTGCAAGGTACGGATAAGAAAATGCAAAGTGCATGGGATCGTTCGCTCTTGAAATTGAATAATCTGTTTGAAACAGCCGTATCTACATCTCAGAAGGCTCGTCTCAATGCAGTGTCTTCAAAGAAATCAGGTGCGTGGCTCGATGCATTACCAGTTTCTTCTTTGGGTAATCTTCTTGACAATAAAACATTCAGAATTTCTGTTGGACTTCGGCTGGGTTCTTCAATTTGTGTCCGTCACAATTGCAAATGTGGTGCTGAAGTAGATGAATCTGGGGTTCATGGTTTGAATTGCAAATTTAGCGCTGGTCGTAGGTCCCGCCATTATGCAGTCAATGACTTGATAAAGAGAGCTTTGATAACTGCCAAAATTCCAGCTATCTTGGAGTCATCAGGTGTCAGTCGTGATGATGGAAAACGACCAGATGGAATGACATTAATTCCTTGGAAATTTGGTAAACTAGTGGTATGGGATTTTACTTGTATGGACACTATGGCCACATCACACTTGAACTCAACCTCCATTCGCAAGGGTGCAGCTGCAGAAAATGGAAAGAAAGTTAAGATAAAGAAATATCAAAACCTGAGAAATCTCTACATTTTCAACCCTGTAGCTATTGTAACCTACGGAGTATTTGGCCTCCAAGCAACGGAATTTATTGAAGAGATTGGTAGAAAGATTTTCCAAGTGACCAATGATAGGAGATCCACCAGCTTTCTCCTTCAACGCATCAGCATCGCCATTCAAAGAGGTAATGCAGCTTCGGTGTTGGGAACCATTCCAGTTGGACGTCATTTGGATGAATTTTTCTACAATCCACATTCTAAAAAAAACATATCTCAATATAGCTCGATATCCAATAGTGAAAGTTCGTCAATTCTGGGTTATATTACCGCTACTCAACGTTTGGATGATATATTAATTCGTCCACAAAGAATTA
This sequence comes from Gonioctena quinquepunctata, assembly GCA_018342105.1. Classification (NCBI taxonomy): domain Eukaryota; kingdom Metazoa; phylum Arthropoda; class Insecta; order Coleoptera; family Chrysomelidae; genus Gonioctena; species Gonioctena quinquepunctata. The sequence continues at coordinate 382,977 of JAFIRS010001095.1, forward strand.
CATGTCAAGTAGTATCCATAAGTCTAATATTCGGAGCCAAATACCTGAGTATAATTTGGATTCATCCACCTCCAAAAAAATAACGCGATCTGCCATGTCTTTACCCAACTCGATTTCAAGCAGCCTCCAATCGAGTTCCAATGATAGAGAAAATCATCGCATAAGAGACTATTCCTTTGAAGATAGCAGTAGCGGTGAGCGCATCTCCCTCAGTTATAACTCCATGAAACCACTTGTGCTTGGAAGCTCCAAAACTGTCGGTCTTAATGGTTTAAAAAACATTGGCAATACTTGCTTTATGAATAGCGCAATACAATGTTTGTCGAATACCAGATGGTTGCTCGAGTATCTGAGAAAGAACGAACCTTTGAAGGATATCAACACAAGCATATCAAGTATGAAGGGTTCTTTGATAAAAGCATTTGAAGAAGTGGTAAAAGAACTTTGGTCAGAAGATTCCTTTGATGTTGTTCAAAGTTTCTTGAAAAACCAGATACAAAGATTTGCACCTCGTTTTATGGGTGACGCTCAACAGGATGCCAAGGAATTTTTCAGATATTTATTGGAAGGTCTTCATGAAGATGTAAACCTACGTTCATAGAAATCGATGAAAATTTGAGCGATAATGAAAAGGCAAAAGAGTCTTGGTCAAGATATCTTAGAATGGACAACTCAAAAATTGTCGATAACTTTGTTGGTCAACTAAAATCATCGTTGAAATGTACCTTCTGTGGCCATTGTTCTGTCACTTTTGACCCATTCTGGGACCTTTCACTCCCTATTCCATAGATTACTGGCAAGCTCAGTCTGTCACAATGTTTAGACTCGTTTACTAGGGAAAAAACTTTGGATGATGACGAAAAACCCACTTGTTCTAAATGTAAGAAAAGGAGAAAATGCACAAAGTCATTATCTATACTTAAATTCCCCAAAATTTTAGTAATTCACTTGAAAAGATTTTCGCAGAAGGATAGATTCAGAGGAAAACTAAATGTCTTCATTGAATTTTCTCTCGATGGATTAGATATGAGTATTTATGTAGTAGATAACGCAGCTCCGTGTCGCTACAACTTGTATGCTGTATCCAACCATAGCGGAACAACTCTTAACGGACACTACACGGCTTACTGTAGGCACCCTTACACAGGCACAAGGCACGAGTACAATGACTCGAGAGTATCACCGCTGTCACCAAAATCCATCGTGAGTGGAGGAGCATACGTCCACTTCTATGATCAAGAGGAATTCGGTGTCCTCTTGACAACTTTGAAAGGAGCATTTTACTTTTTTACATTATATATTATCTTTGTTGTATATTAGTAATAATCATTATATTTTGAATATTAAGTAATACAAATAATGCAAGATTTAGGTTTTGAGGGATCATATGTTGGTATGAATTCATTATTAGCAATAGCTATCCTTACTACACTGACTTACTCCGCCACGAATTCCCTTTCTAAAAAAGTGCATTATATCGATATCGGTAATAAGTTGTCAACTTTCGTGTAACGTAGCATTACATCCAACTCGAAGAAGGTGCTGTTAAATGTTGAGCAAGATCACACACTTTTCGGAAATTTTCAAAAACGTCAGCTGAAAGGAGAACATCTGATTTTAGGTAAATATCAGAATATTCTCCTAACGTTGAAAATTCAACTGTTGTCCACACATGCTTCGCTTGAGTATAATTTCCATCTGAAATTGATTCTCCACTGAGTATATCATGAAAAGCTGATTGGGATGGTAAATGGGTTTGATTCGACTTATCGTGAGAGTCTACAACTCCTTTACGCCTTATTAAATTGAATTTTTATCATCATTAGTAGTGAAGCAAAGTTCATACGAAGTAATTTCAGCAATTGCCCACCAATGACTGTGACTATGGATCACAATGTCTGGGAAAAATTCCAAAAAAATTAATAAAATTGTGTAGTCTACACTATCTTGTTTTTGGGATGAGTTCTGAAGTATTTTGGTAAAAAATCATCTATTCTGGGTTCAGATAGATTGAATTTTGGTAGGTTAGCCCACACGAGTGAACGCATCGCATTTATTTTGGAGATAAATATATTATATCAATTATGAACAAATATCCAGTATACATAATTCTGTTTTTTTTGAGAAATTTTGTGGGGAATCTGTACATTATATTTCAGAAATATTATATTTAGTGTAATAACAAATCAATTTACAGTAATAACAAATCTCCTGAGAAGTAATTTTTAGGACCCTTTACATCATATTTCATAAATCTGGTAGTCTTCGATGGACAATAAACAATCAAAATTATAATATTTCAATGGTTAATGAGCATTCGGAATAATTCGACACTCAATGAGCAATGAACATTAGAAATGATTCGGCAGTCTCCAATGGACAATGAGCATTCAAAATAATAATAATACTCCAAAAGTACAATAGGCATTTAGAAAAATGGAGACTGCAGCCCCCCAATCAATAATCGAAATAAATAAATGATTTTTAGCAATTTGTTCATCATATGGATCATTTGTTCATCACATTGATAATTTTTGCTGTATACATTATAAGAGTTGTAATTGTTTCACTTTCCCAAAATAATGCATTGTTCAATAGCAGATGTTTCGTTTTCTGAAATGTATATGTATATAGGTGTGGTGAATGATCAAATAATCAATCTATTGCATCAGCCATATGAGGCGAGTAATCGAGGTCATTTTTCAATGAATGTAGAAGCTGAAAGCTGTTAAGAGTAATGTAGTGGGTAATATGAACAGCATATATGGAAGAAATATCGTTCAAAGTTCAGAAGTAATCAAGTGTTTGCATTCGTATATTGTGGTGGAGTATTCGGAGAACGAGAAACAAAAGGTGAGTCTATTTTATTAATATGTTCAAGTCTCCTATCGTACCTACCAACTACTACTATCGGCACCACCACCACCACCTCCACCACCTCCATCACCATCACCAACACCACTACCCCCCCAGAACCTAACACCTTCCAACCTCCTAACAAAAAAATAAATTAGAAAAATAAAAAATATAAAATTCTATGTGTGTTTTTTATATTCAAGATGGATCTAAGAGCATTGAATTCCGTATCTCTTTTAGAAAAGAATATCCTAAAACCAGTTATCAAATAACAAGATTTGATTGTGGGAGAACCCCAGAAACACAGCTAAATTGGTACAAACAAAATTTGGAGAGACAGGCCTCCTGGAATTTGAGAAGAACGTAGTAATCCCACCACAAAGAGTAGTTACCCAATATAAACCATACGCATCTAATTTCAGAGGGAACAAAGACGTGGGCAAACCCCAACCTGCAGCATCGTTTGAAATTATTTAATTGTAAAGGTGTAATCTCGGTTGCTCTTCGAATTCTATAATGGGTGTATTTGTCAATTGCTTGATATATTTAACTTTCTCACTTCCTTTGATGCATACGATATCTACTTCTGTGGTGAGTGTTTTCACAATATTTCCAAATTGATGTAATGGTGTGAATCTATCATTCCATTCCATACAGAGACGACTCTTCATGAACCACATTGCTTGACTATGGTACTTTGAGGCAACATATCCATTACATTTGTGAAATTCTTCTTCCATCAAATGTCGCCAATTCTTTCACAATTGATTTATTATTCTCGATTTTGAATCCCTGTACATCAACTACCAAAATCATATTTTCAAATGGGTAAAGATTTTGATCACTGATTGTTTCAAATTGTTCAACTCGATCAACCGTTTGAGTGATTTCAGGTTTTTGTAGTATTCATTCATTCATTCATTTCGATACCCAGATATCATCTTGCAACTGATTAATACCAAACACAAGTCCTCATTTATATCGTTTTGGTGAACATGCGCACTAATATTGTTTAACAATTTTGTTAATGGATTATAGGAAAATTCCTTGTCATGTAGTATCAAACGGTATGCTGATGTATTTTTTGATTGCATTAGCTGTTCCAAATTCGATTCTCAACACTACAGATCCACTTTGAATAACTTCCTTCTGACGTGAACAATTAATGTGAATTATTGGAGCCTTATTTTTGAATTCGTTTGGACTCAAGAGAGGTTGATTGTTGTGAATGTGATGAAAGCTCTCCTGGCAGTTTGCATACATTTCATATAGTTTAGCAAATTTGTAGTTCTTGGAATCAAGATTCAAATCATTGTGAGGATGTCGGTCAGAATTCAAAATATTTTTATATTGTTGGGATTGCAATGATCGAATGTACTCATATCGGTTCTTTCTTTCTAGTATCCTGGAATGCAATAATAACATGTGTAGGTGTTTCCACCTTGGTAGTGGCTTTTGCTGCTCACGTATGTCTCGTTCCATTCAGTGTCGGATACTCTATTAATTCCCAACTTCTGAATTTGAAGGGTAGTTCAACATTATTGTTTATTATTTCATTTATTCTCAATTGCTCCTGAATACTAGGTACCACGTGGGGAAAATTCCAACTCAGTTCACTTATATTAACTTTAGGTTTTTCTGAGTCATCAATGCAAGTCACAGCATCATAGTCATGACTTTCAGGAATCAAATCTAGTTCTTGTCTCATATTTACGATTATTTTTTTAAAATCTTCAAAGAAGCTTGCCCACAATTTCAGTGGGATACACATATTAGAATTTCCTTTTTTGTCCACCAAAATTGTTTCTTCTCTAGAGAACTAACCACTGTTCCTGAGTAAAATACTTTCATTTTCATTCAGAGATCATTTTTTTATCGATTGTTGATGATAAACCAACATTTCTGACGGAATCTATCACAACACCATTCAATTCATACCGGAGCTCGCGAAACAAAAAGGCTATGGCATTGTTGATAAATTTCATTTTCGTAGGTGGGTTCCCATCCACATTAGTGAGCTTACCCTCTATATAAATGTAAGAATTATAAGGTAGAGTATAAGCTTCCAAGTCCTGAATAGGGATTCGTATTTCATCATTATACTTGATCTCACTACTAATATAAGGTTGATATGTATGAAACTGATAGTCTTCAATTGTATTGTCACTGAAAGGGTGTGTGTAATATTTCCATAATATCAGAAGTTTCAATCCTAGAGATCTCAGAAAACGTCTATTTTCGGATGTTAGTAATTGGGTAGTTGTTTTACTACTATGTTCATTTATGTGTTTTCTTTTCCTTTTATAGGGTTTGATGGAAATTTTTTCAAATCTCCACACCATTTTCTATAGAATTTTTTTCGATCGAGTACTTTCACAGTGGTGTTATTGATTGTTTTGACGGTGACTGGGAAATTCAGAATATTTTGAGGACTTTCAACTATCTTATACCCCTTTGGTACGGTTGGAAAAACTGGTGAATAACATGGACTGGCTTGCCATTTACAAAAGAGTCCATGGCAATATTGCAGTCGATACAAATCGTATTCACAGAAAGAATTCTCACTTCATGATCTGTCGTATAGTTATCACCTGCATCAAGCATGTTCTTACCAAATCGAAATATATATCATATAGAGTTATCGATGTTGAAGTTATTTCTTATACTGTTGGCCATTTTTTCTACAAGAATATCAAGAATATCTTTGATATCATAGAAACCTTCTGGAATAATATACTTGAACTGATCTGATTCACCCCATATTAAAACATTATTGAATTTCGTAACACTTGGGATCACTTTGAATGAATCGAAATTTTCCAAACCTATTTCATTTTCATCCAAAAAAATTGATGGATTGAAGTCATAGTTCAATATTGAAGATGGATTGCTCAACGTAAAAGTGAAAGACATGATGAATTTATGTCAGTTATCAATAAACAATCAATGGAAATTGATTATTTAAAAATAGAAGACAGTATTGTCTGCAGTGATATGAGTTGAATTTCTGCACAGAGTCATAATTATATTTGATATGTTTCACGTCACCACCACTGAGGAAGTATTTTATCAATTCTGTTCTCAGATTTCCATAACTATCAAAATATAAAACTTTTCCTTTTTTCTTAACATAAGCTATCCAATGAGTTATTTCTCCCGAATCAGAGTCCATATTAACAGAAAAATATTTCTATTCAATATTCAATTGAGAATTTTTCCCTCTTCAACAATACCACATTCCATATCCCTAATTTTTCTTGGTAGTTTGTATCCCATGAAAACTCCTCTAAAATAAGGAATTCTCAAAAGTTTGACATTTTTTAATATATCGATGTTGGTTAATGCTCTGCGAGGGAGATAGCTTAACAGTTTTTTTGGTAGGGCTGAGCGAACATGGTCCGTGGTCTGAGATATCCTGTTTTTTCCATCGCCAGATTATGCCTTCTTTGTTCAGAAATTTGTTCTCTTTCAGATTCATCTTTATTAACTACAGACGCAATGGAAGGTGCACCTCTTCCAACAGCCCCTAGTGCTCCTCAAAGATGTAGTAAAAATAGAAGGAATCCATCTTTTTTGGAATTTGTATAATTCTTTTTTTTTTGTTTAATTCTTTCGTTCCCTACTAATTTTTAGTCACCACCTCTATTTTTTTTCAAAAGAGTTTTTTTTCGTTTCAATCTTATACCCAACTTACTCTTCATGTTCATGATATTTGATATCCCGAATGCTGTAATTTTTTCTTCCAATTTTGCGTCAGGAGCTTTCAAACGTCCAAAAGCAAATGATGCCAATCGTTGATCAGCAATATTTCTAGCTTTTATTCAAACACCTTTATCACCCCAACAGAGCCTTTTTCTAACTTCGTTCTGGGTCCACAAAATTGATATTCTGGTACATGTTATTCCACTGGGAGTTTGTTGATTGGGGTGTTCAGGAATCTCAGAATCACATTTGAAATGTTAAAAACAATGAACATTTCCTAACTCAGGTCTATTTCAACATTGTTTAAACTTTTGAAAATTGTTTTGGCCAACGACTAGACAGACAGCCGTGGTGAGACAGCGTGCTGTCAATTGTCACGATGTTGCCAGATTCACAAGTTTATGATTATGGTTGATGACATCATTTAAAATTTGGAAATTATAATATGGAAAAATTATGGAAGCAATGTGACTTGTATGGTTGAGAGAAATGTCGAGAAGAACTAGATAGTGAGTTTTATCGCGAAGCAGGCGCAATAGCAAAATCATAAGAGGTTTGAAAAGCATACATATTTGACAAGGGTTGTGCCGACAGATGCAAAGCTGGAGTTGATGGCGCGGAAGTGAATTTTACACGAAATACATAATTTTAATTTTCGATTTGGAATCGTCGTGTACACAGCAGTAGTGAATTTTCAAAATATAATTATATAAAGATCCTGATGTCGTTATTCCTCCTGAAGATATAGATGTCCATTCCGTCATGATATTCGATGATGTTGCCACATGTGATCAAACAATCATGAGAAAATATTTCCGTTTCGGACGCCATGAAAAAACTGACTGTTTTTATTTATGTCAAACTTATTCTGCCATTCCTAAACAACTCATCAGGGATAAAATTTACTAATAATTTTCCAGCAAGATCTAACGAATCTTAAACATATATATGAGGATCATGTCAGTATTGATATATCTATGGAGAATTAAAAAAAATATGTTCCCATTGTTGGATGGATAAATTTGGTTTTCTGGTAATCGATGTAGATTGTTTCCTTAAAGAAGGACGATATAGAAATGGATTCGATACTTCCATTTATACAGTGTGACCAATTTAAAATGGAACCACCCCTGTAGAATACGCATTTTTCAGTCAATCTCTAAAATATTTTTCTAATACTAAGCATCAAAAACTGTATCTTGACACAAATTTTCATAACTTCAGTTTCATTTCCAAGGCACTCTATGGTTTTTTTTCTTCCTCAAAAACGGCAAAAGTTTATTAGGCAAAAAAATATTGGTAAACAACGAAGTTACAACAACTTTAATTTTTGAAACAAAGTATTTGATTATAATTTTTATTTAGATTGCAGACATATTTGAAATCTGGCAACACTGCCGATACAAAGTAGAGCACAAGTGAATTTGTACAGCGAAAATCCGAAGTCAATAGCTCATTCCATTCAACAGTTATAACAACTGAAAGTATGGTAATGTGAGCGATTTGTGGTGTACTCTACTACTACAGCCTACTATGTATTAGTTCAGCTTTCCTCAAATTATTGATACCTTCCCCAAAAGCTTGTTTCAGTTAAGTTTTGCAGAATAAAAAAGGAAAATTTTTTTGTCCTGCTTTCTGTTTTATTATTGAATAAATAATTTTGATACTTTAAAACTTGATTCGGTTCATTTCGTTTTATCGGCTATTGAAAACTGCATAACTTGAAAATAAATATTTAATTTTCTGTTATTTTTCAATACACTCATAACCTAAATTCAAATAAATGATTTTAAGGGAATATAATTCACAAATCCAGTGGCGTAGTTGGATTTTTATTACAAAATCGCTTCCACCAGAAATCGCTCACATTACCATACTTTCAGGAGTTATAACTGTAGAACGAAATGAGCTATTGACTTCGGATTTCCGCTGTATAAATTCACTGGTGTTCTACTTTGTATCGGCAGTGTTGCCAGATTTTAAATATGTCTATAATCTAAATGAAAATTAATATCAAATACTTTGTTTCCAAAATTAAAGTTGTAACTTCGTTGATAACAAATATTTTTTCATGAAATTTTTATGGTTTTCATTTATAACGACTACGAATCCAGTAATGTAGTCAAATTTCAAAAAAAAAATTGCCTAATAAACTTTTGCCGTTTTCAACGTAGAAAAAAAACCATAGAGTGCCTTGGAAATGGAACTAAAGTTATGAAAATTTGTGTCAAGATACAGTTTTTGATGCTCAATTTTCTAAAAAAATTTTTTTTGAGAATGACTGAAAAATGCGTATTTTATAGGGGTGGTTCCATTTTAAATGGGTCACACTGTATATAAGAAGATGAGTTGTATAATACTCTTCAGTCGAAATGGATAGCCGTTTACAGACAAGCTCTGAAACGTAAATATAAAAGTTTGAAATATGATATAGCAACATCTCAGTCTCACATGGAGAAGACATTGTCTTCTCTTAGAGAACCGAGTCAATTGAAACAAGAACTGAAACAGGAGATCAAATCACCTCGTCCTAGTTATCAACCAACACCCCAATAATTTTATCATACTACTCCTCAAGATTTGTATGGAGGAGAAGAAGCATTTCACTATGATACAAGTGTACCTCAAACCGACTTTGGTGAGAGCTTTTTTGATGAAAGTATACAACCTCTGATAGATCCCCAAGAACAATACTTACGACAATTTACCATCCCCTTACCTCGAGCATATATAGGAGTTAAAATAGCGGATACGGAAAACAAATTCGATGATACCTTTCTGAGTTTATTTCAATCCATAGACAAAAAACTGTGCTATTGGTGATGCAACCGTGCGGATATTGTTATCAATGATACATTTGCATATGAAGGAACTCCTGGTTTATACGAACTAATATTCAAGAAACATCCATCGGGGTATCGGAATACAGATATTGATCCATATATCAATATAATAAATCATGCACAATATATCGTTTATAATACCGAAAGAGGAACAACATTTCTATCTGCTTTGAATGCACCCAAGTTCATTGATATAATGAAACCAAGAGTTACAACACTACATTTTATGGCTAAAGAGCGAGAGTTACAGAAAACTCGAACATTAAAAGAAAACACATTAGCTCCCTTGCACCCAAGGACATCCTCTCTCAGTACAACGAAAACGAGATCACGCATAAGTTCCGTTTCCAATATAACTACGAGAAGCAAAGCCCTCCAAAGGAAAAGGTTTGACTTTGGTTGATGTTACCGATACACCATATAAGTATTTCGACGATTTCAATGAGTTAGTTGAGCGTTTGAAGCTCTTGATAGCGTCCCTTCCTTCAGGAAATACTGGCTAAATAATGAGACCGTAAGTATCAATGAGAAACTTCAAGGAGCAGGAATAATAAAATGACAATATAAATGATTTCAGATCATTTCGTGTTGAACCGTAATAACATGCCTATCGACATTTTTCCACCGAATTACAAACACAACAATTTCACAGCGCAACAATTTCACATCGCCACCGCCAATCAGTACTCCTTTCTATATTCGAGATCCATCATCATATTATAGTAAATGCATTTTCCATTTCAGGGCAACTAGAGATCTTGAAACGAGTGTTGGTTATTTTGTGTTGAACAATGGTACAACTCCTTACATATTTTCTCCATCCGGAAAATTGGAAAGTATTTTCACACTACCAGATCGAATATCCGCATATTTGAATGAAGACACAGCAAATGTTGTTCCAATCGGTGATCTCATAGGAACTTCTCTATATAAGGGAGACACTGCATCAGGAACAACATAAAAACCTCCTTGTGGAAATTGTTCCTCAGTGTCCTTCAACTAGAAATTAGTAATATTAAAGAAGGAATCATGAACGAATTGCACGAACCAGCACGGAATTGAAATCGTATCCCTTACAGAATATTTCCTTATAAATGTCTTGTCTATGTATTGGATCTAATATTGTATCAATAATATTCGAAGTTGTTTTTATACGCCACTGAAATCGTATCCGATTAGGTGCCATGTATTCCCAAAACAATTTTCTTGATTCCCTATAAGCAAAGTTCCACGTAGGCATGTAGAGAACTGTATTACATGATTCATCAAAAGTTACTCTTGTCATGATCTCTGTGTACATTCAATTATGAAACTTTCAGGGTATAAATAAATGAATTCTAAAGTTATACTGATATTTTCACTATTGCGATTTGATTCTGGTTGTAGCAGATCCACTACATTGGTTAACATATCACCAGTAAGTTTTATGAGACCATTCTTGAGAATTCGGAAGACCATCCATTCTGCTGTCTATTCAAAACATCCACTCTATAATCCACCGATGGTTAAAGCTCCCACAACTTGCAAACTGTTCCTAACCCTGAGTAAACTGAGGAGAGATCATTTGTTGCTTTGATAACTCGTCTATTCTCGAACTGCTTGAAATCGATTGTGAATTTATGATCTTTTATGGCTTCTATCGGCTCTGTGGAGTACGAATAGTTGGCGATTACTCCTTGGTATGTTAAAAACTGTTTCCAATCATCTTCTGTAAACACAACTCGATCACCTTTATTTCCAGCGATTTCAGTACACGGCGTAAAATTGAAATTGTAAGAGAGATTCACAACCATATATTTACTTTTGGATTTGTTCAGAGCAAATCTTCTTTCACCAAACACAATATTTTCATTTGGAGAACTTTTATTTGCAACATCAAATCTAAACCCGATCTGATTCATATTGATCGTGAACTATACGTTTCTTGATGGTTCTCTCATTATATAAGCAGAGTAATGATAGGGGGGATGAAAAAGGAATATAGTGGAAGGGATGGAGTGGAAAGTGGAGAGGGAAATGGAGTGGAGAGTTGTGGGAAGTGGTGAGAGGTGGAGTGATGGGAGGTGGAGTGGGGGAGCGGTGAAAGGTGGAGTGGTGAGAGGTGGAGTGGGGAGTGGTGGGAGGTGGAGTGAGGAGTGGTGGGAGGTGGAGTAGGGGGGTGGTATGATATGGAGTGGGGAGTGGTGGGAGGTGGAGTGGGGAATAGGGGAGTTTGAATCCTGAATACTCATTAGATGACTACTTACGATAACATTTATAGACTCATAGGTATCGGAAGAATTGATTCCGAAAAGGCCTTCGGAGCATTGCAGCACTTTTCGGCATTACTATCCCTGGACCTATTCGTGGAATGCTCGAAGCACTGAGCACTAATTTGGAAAAGTGCTTGGAAGCACAATGTTTGTTGACACAGTTTGATGATTTTGTAGCGAGATCTTCATGATTGTTACTATTGATAATCGCAGAAGTATCATCAGCGTACAGTGTCATGAGTCCATCTTGTATATTACGAAAGATGTCGTTTATCATAATGACAAATAAAGTTGGGCCCAGAGTGCTGCTTTGTTGAACACCACAAGAAACATTCAATGGTTCTGACATTGAAGAAATCCCGTTTTTTATACAGACCTGTTGATTTCTTTGTAAGAAGTATGATCGAACCCAATCTAAGGCCGGCCCTCTTATTCCATATGATTCCATTTTATTCAATAGTAGCGGGTGGTTGACAACGTCGAATGCCTTTTGGAAATCGAAGAAAATACTTGAGGTTTTCAATTTTTTGTCAAAACAGTCTAGGAGTTGAAAAGGGAAACATTGTCAATTGAATATTGATAGAAATATTTTTCTGTGAATTGGAAAATCCACGATAAAAATGAAGTTATTTTTTGTGAATGTCACAGATGAACATCCTATTCATATTTTCAACAAATCAGTCTAGGAGTTGTTCGTGCAAGTACATTAAAGCTTCCTGCGTAGAAAGATTTTTTGTAAAGCCGAATTGTCTATTTGTTAATAGCTGGTATTTATTCAGAAAGTTTATAATTCTCACTCCCAAATATTTTGGAGAATACTGATAAAAGGGCAATTAGTCATGTCACATTGATCACCTTTTTTGTGCACTTGTGTGTTTTGGCAGACTTGAGCTGGTGTGGAAATATGCCTTGCTTGGAAGAAATGTTGACAAGTGATGTCAACACCTCAACCAGTTCATTTGATACATATTTCATTATTCGACATGGCCCTCATCTATGCCACTGGCATTTTTTGTACACACGGTAGATATCATTTCAAATATCTCTTGGCAGTTTACCGGTGTAAGAAAGAGTTTTTTTTTTGGCTTGGACATTTCGTCATTCGGCCAGACACAAGTTGAATAATTATTAAAACACGTCGAGGACCATCCTCGGCCCGGCTACGAAATTTAACATTTAATTCTCTCTAATTAAATAGAAAAATTTCTGCCCTGGCCGAGGATCGAACTCACGACCTTTCGATCATGAGTCGGACGCTAACCCACCGCGCCAATCCCCCCAATGTAAGAAAGAGTTGAAATTATTATTTTTTAAATTCAGTTTATAACTATCATTGACTGTGGAGGAACATGTTAAATGTTCTACACATTTAATAGAAAAGTGATTGAATTCAGTTGCAATTTCAGAAGTGTCTGTTAATGTTTCATTGTTTTCAGTTGTTATGCAGTGAGATGATTTCGAGTCATTCATATTTATTGTCGATTTCATAACATTCCAAGTAGCGCTTGATTCATTCGTGGCATTGATGATCTTATTTGAATGAAAATCTTTCTTAGCAAGAAGTATTTTTTCCTCAAGAGTTTTTATCAAGGTTTTATATTCGTCCTTAATATCCTTATGGTTGTGATATATACTCATCAGATGGTGTATTTCCCTTAGAAAGACACCTTCTTCTATGAGAGTTGTTGTAATCCATGGATTGGGTTTGTTCTTTCCAGAGCTGAGAGTCTTGATAGGAAAGGCATCATTAAAGAGTGCATACATTTTTTTGAAGAATATATCAAGAGCTATTTCAGATTCATGGTTGTAATACACATCCTGCCATGATTCCTGGGATAACAAATTTTCAAAGTTCTCGTTTTCTGATGAAAAGCATCTTTTTCTGATTATTGGATTCATTTGATTTTCTGTTTAAATTTCAGACAGGTCATTTACTGAGCACTGTGGTCAGATAGCGATGTTTTTAAATTTTTTGTACTCAATTGTTCACTCTTGATGTCAGTAAATATATTATCAATTGAAGTTTTAGATGTACCTTGTACGTGAGAACATTCATAGAGTTGTTTTTCCAACCCAAAGCAAGATAAAATTGAAACGATCACAGAAGTTTTTTTATTGTTGTTCAGAAAGTCATAATTGAAATCACCACATACTATTGTTTTTCCTTTGTAGTTATTTATCAAATTTAGAAGGTTTCTAGAGCTAGAGAGAAGTAAAGTTCATTGGCATTAGGAGATCGATAGAGACAAGCTAACTTCAGCATGGTTTCATTTGACCTGATTCTGACAAACATAGCTTCAAATAATTGATCATTTACCTGGTCTACTTTGATCTCACTTAAAGTCCATTCAACATTTTTTTTATCAAATCGAAATAGTCAGAGTAGTCAATATAGAACTTTATGTGAGGACATTTTCTCAATAAAATTAAATTGTGACTACTAGTATGAGTAGCTCTAGTTTCTTATACGTACCTATTATCTACGACTTCCATTACATCAATAAGAAGGAAGCAAACTGTGGTCGAACATATATAATAAACTATAAGAGTCGAGCATTCATGCCAAGAATGATGAGTGATATAAGTTAATCTTTTCTCATCTCAGAAAATAACAGATTCAGATTCAGCACATACTAAGTAGGCATTCGTGACAAGGACTGAAATATGATATTTACTAAAATCAAAATTTGTTTTCAGTCACTCCGAGTTTCTGAATTTTTACATGATAGTCGACCCTATACATTTGTTTTGGGATGACTGTAAGTAAAACTCTACAATTTCGAAATCAAAACATTGGAAAAACAATCAAAATACTCATGTCATAAACACGTGCTCAATTTCGATTGGGTATAGTTTCGATATGAAAGACATAAATTATCCAATGATTTACTACTCACTTTTTAGCAAGATTTCGATATCTCGTTTATTCAACCCTTCGAAACTCTCCCATTTCGGAATAGTCAGGTGTATCATCATTATTTCATCATTTTCATCCAGAGCTCTGAATAAAATTTCAGTTTTACGATCCATCCTGTGAATATCCCGAAACATAACTATTTTCCATGTGGAACATATAAATTATTATTATTTGTATACTTTACCTTCTATGTAATTTTCTGAAACTATTAACGGGGCACACGACTCACTAAATTATTCATACTACACTACAATGCAGCATGCACCGCCGAATAAGATTTGATTCGTTTGATGTTCCACGAAGGAGCGAATCACGTGATACATCAAATCTGCACAATATGGCAGGTGGTCCTCACTTTATATGGTCCATATTTATATACGCGTTAAACGGACCTCAGTTTGGTAGAAACAAGCAAAATAGTAAACGGACCTCACTTTGATATCACAAAAGTGCGGTCATCAGATTGTTCGAATATACGCATAAAAATTTAATCTGAAATCGTCCATATTTTAAGTGTATATTCAGGGCCGCCTACTTAACCTGGTTTGAAAAAGGACAGAAAAGGCTATGGCAAGTGTCTAGCATAGCTACTTCTGGTGGTCCTCACAACGTAGATTCTATAGTGTGTCCTCACTTTGATAGCTGGCCGTATATATATATATATATATATATATATATATATCAAAGAGAGTAATAGTGAGGGGACTGTTAAAAACAAAGTAGAAGGAATTTGTATATATATATATATACAAAATGGAAGGAATTTAATGGACATAGCCCTCAGAGAGAAGTGTTAACCGTAGCCACGTGTTTCGGGCTCTCGGCCCTCATCAGTACGGTGGAGAAGTGCAAGGATGAACAACACTTGGTAGAAAACGACAAATCAACGGAGTCAACAAACAGAAGCCAGCCGCTCATTTTTGATTTCGGTCAGCAGATCCTGAATTCCAGGGCAACAACCAACGTCACCACGGAGGCAGCTATAACTACCTGCGTGACATCCGAGTCCAGGAATATAAATATGAAAGAGAGTAATATCGAGGGGACTGCTAAAAACAAAATGGAAGGAATTTAATGGACATAGCGGCTGGCTTCTGTTTGTTATCAAGTAATTCAGTAGGATTTGATCACCGTGATACAATATCCGCAGGATTTTCACACGATCTAATATGACGCCATTCACAATTTTCAGTGAGTTCTTGGATCTCAGCTACCCTGTTCTATACAGAGGTTTTCCAGCGATTAGGTTGGGAATTCAACCATGCCAATACGATTAACGAGTCCGACCAAAAATATATTTTTTCGGCATTGAAACGTAAAGCCGATTTTACTTTCTGCAAAAGTTGCGCAAGTGAAAGAGCGCCACAGAGCTCTAATCTAGGTAACTCTACACTTTTCATGGGTGCTAACGGGATTTCGCGCTCGCCAAATCAATGTGGCCTTTTCTCCGCAATCCTCGCAATTTAGGCTTCTTATATAAATATAAGCACGTTCTGACGAGTCGCAAAAACCAAGAATCATAACTGATTGAACACTTGAAGATAATACATGACGCGGTATTCGTATATCGTTTAATGATTGAATATTTTTCACAAACAATAACCAATCTTCTCTAATATTCTCTGGAACTGTCTTGTCCAGTCTTGTTGGAGTTGCCATAAGCTCGTTAATAAAAATTTTGCAGTAATCACACAAGGACAAATGAGACCTAAGGGATCGAAAATCCGAGCTATATTTGATAATATATTTTGTTTTGTAGCTTCGTTTTCTTCACTAGGAGTCACAATATACCGAAAAATGTCATTCTTGGACTCCCATACAATACCAAGAGTTTTTGTCTCATTGCTATCTTTTATATGATATATTGATTCTCCATCTGTGTTAAAGTCGTCCAAAATTATCGGATCATTTGAACTAAGTAAGTGAAAGCCTGCCGCGCCAAGGATGGTCATTATTTCATTTTTGAGTTTTACTGCAGAATAAATATCCTCAGCACCCGATAGAAGATCATCGAAATAAAAATAGTTTATTATGACATTACCGGCATTGGGATATTTCAATGTATTATTGATACCTATGTGATGAAGAACTCTTGTTGAAAGTAAGGATGCACTCGCAGTCCCATAAGTGACTGTGTTCAAACTTTAATGAGATATAGGTTCTAGTGGATTTTTCTCCAGACTATACATTGCAAATTGCGTTGATCTTCATGAATATTGATCATTCGGTACATTTTGGCGATATCTGCTGCTATGACATTGGTATGAATGCGCATTCTCAGTATTATATCAAAAATATCGTTTTGAAACTTGGGACCCACCTTTAACACGTCATTTAGGGACAGCCCACTCGATGTTTTGCACGAGGAGTCAAAAACCACACGTATTTTGGTTGTGCTACTTGATTCCTTCAGTACTGCATGATGTGGCAAGTAATTCCTAAACTCATTCGATTGACTTTTTATATTTTTTTCGTCATGTGGCCCAGCGACTCATATTCGAGTAAAAAATCATCATATTGTTTTTTCAAATCTATATTTTTCAATAATTTATTTTTGATGCTACGATATCTGGCCAAAACCTTATTCGAAGATCCACTCGAATTAACATTTTCAAATATACAGTGTGAACTTTTAACACAACCGTTGAAATAAATTACGGTCACAATGCCTCATCAGCACAATATATATCGACGGATGCTATGGATAAAGAGTTGGATTCGGAAAGTTCTGGCTAGTCCCCAAAATGTCATAATTTTTTCCGTTTGGAGTTCACTTTACCAGAGAAGTAATCATTTGATCATCAAACCGTGCGGAGGTGTCTGACCTGGCAGTGCATGTATGCAATACATCATTGGGCTCTCAAAAAACCGGTGCCGCAACGGAGCCTCTGAGAAACAGGGCAAAAACTACGGAAAATCAGCCTTAGGCCTGTGCAGGGGGCACCACAGGGCTGGATCGACCCTTTCCCCCCACTCACTCGTGGGGGAAAATGACCACTAAGCTAAAATACCGGAAGAGGATAAGGACAACTCTTGGCCTTCTCGGTTGATGTCTTTCTCAGGGCACTAGAGATAATACAATTCCGAGTGTACTGTACTATAGGATCGAAAGCGAACTCTTCAGGGTACTGAACTAACGATAGAGGCCATCCAGATGAACCTCCACCAGCACTGTAAGGTAGCCAGTAGTTGCAGCTGCTATGAGGGACCTCGAAGTGGCCCTGAATCATGGATACGACATGGTGAAACAAAGGTCGGGAAGGGACAAGCGGAGAGCTGTTGTGTAGCAGATCAACTGAGATTTCCCGGACCAGTATTCTATGTGGTAGAATACAGTGGGCCAAGAGGCTCAAGTGTTATCAGAAGCCACGGCCAGACAAGCCACGGGGTGGGGGTTTCAGTGGTGAATCTGATTCAGGGAATCCCACACTACCATAAGGTGCCCATAAAAGATTTCGTCCACCTTAAAAAAACCGTTTTTGAAACATGAACATTCATAATCGTTTGTGACCAGACATGACCATTCGTAACCGTTTGTCACCATGGCCGTTTCTGATCATTTGTGACCATACAAATGATCTCAGTGAATGATTTATAAACTTGAGTTTCGGGTTTTGATGTTTGTTTTATATTGATGTATGCATTGAGATTTCCAATACTAATCCAACAAAACCAAAACTAACCCAAATAACCTGAGTGAGTGATTTATATACTTGAGTTCAGGTATCGGATAGTTCGCTTTATGTTTATGTATGTATTGACTTTTCTCGATCCACCATTTCGATGAAACGTTCAGTTCATGGCCTTTTTTTTTCAATTCTACAAACTGGATAATGCTATATTCATTTCTTGACATGATTTTTGGGTAACCTTCCACAGTCTGAAAATGAAAATATAATCAGGAAAATCCATACAAGTGTAGAAAGGGCAAACTGATTAGTTCACCCCGATAAGTTATTGCGTTCACCAAATTATATTTCCTATGGAAAAATGATTCAATTTGTCAATAACTTGCCGTTTTCTGGATTTGCCTATCAAAAAAATTTTTAAAAAATTCAAAAGATACTTCTCTATATAGTTTTTTGACGTTTCGGGGACTATATCTGCCCCCTTCTCAAAATCTTCTAAATCTCCTTTAATTGTTTTATAATTTGGATTTTGTTCTCGCAGAGTCTTTTTGCTTTTCAACTGACGGATGTCAATTGAGATCTGCCAAAAAAGTTTGAGATTGACGTATTGCTCATTTGATATATGGGGTGTTGTTCGGATCAGTTTATTAGCATTCTACCATATCTCACTTCCTCTCTGAGTAGAGGTAACCATGTATGATCCATTTCAACAGAATTTGTTGAGAAGCAGTTGTTATTGGAAAGAAGAATACAGGCCGTTTCTTTCAATTTTCTCCTCTCTTGATGTGGTTCTTTCATCAAGATTTTTGTCCTATTCCATTCAATCGTATGATCGCCATTGGATGTGAGGATATGTTCTGCAATTTTTGATCCAGTTACTTGTCGATTTCTGATGTAACTCTGATGTTCACTTTGGCGCACTTCCAATGGACTTGATGTTTCACCTATATAACTATCACCACAAGAACAAGGTATGTTGTAAACACAATTTTTGGTACTTTCTTCTGCGTTTTTTGGTTTTGTTTGTGTTAGTATAGATCTCAGTGTGTTTGTTGTTCTAAATGATGTTCTCACATCATACCTATGTCCAATTCGTTTGATCTTTTCAGATAATCCGGGGACATAAGGTATTATGTTGGTTGTGAAATGTGTAGGTGGTGGGAGTACTCCTGTTGGTTGTGTTAATTGGTTGTTTGATGGGTTTTTGTTTTCAATGTCAGTGATTGTTTTTTCCACAAACTGATCTGGATATGCATTTTCCTTGAGAACAGATTTTATGAGGTTTATTTCTTCCTGTAGATTCTGGTTGGAATTGCAAACCGTTTGGGCTCGATTATAGAGACATTTAACTATGCCTTTTTTCACACTGGCATGATGGTTTGAGTAATAGTGTAGATATCGATTGGTATGCGTCTTCTTTCGGTGTACAGATGTTTCGATTCGGGATGATGATTTTTGGATCATGACATCTAAAAACGGAAGTTGGTTGTTTTGTTCTGATTCTAATGTGAATTTGATCGTCGGTTCTTGACCGTTTATATGATCCAAGAAAATGTTTAATTCTTCTTCACTCCGATTCCAGATAGCGAAAACATCATCCACGTATCTCCACCATATTTTTGGACCATTGTGGAATGTTCCAACGAAAGATTCTTCAAAATATTCCATGAATATGTTACTTAAAATCGGTGACAAAGGAGAACCCATCGCCATACCAAACTCTTGTTGATAAAATTCGTTCTTGAATTGGAAATATGTTTTTCTGTGCATAGTTTGAGTAATTCTATGATGGCACTGACATCCAGTTTTGTTCTTGTCCTCAGTGATGTGTCATTTCTAATCTTTCTTTCACTATTTCTAGAGTTTTATCAATAGGGACATTAGTAAACAAACTTTCGACATCAAAACTAACTAGAAGATCTCCATCTTGAATTTGTAATTCATTCAATTTCTCAAGAAAGTGAGGGGTATTCTTTATAAAACTATTTCCATTTCCAGATAGTGGTTTCAGAATGTTGAGTAGGTATCTAGCGAGTTTTTGTGAAGGAGATCCAATGGAACTAAAATAGGGCGTAGAGGATGAGATGATTTGTGTATTTTTGGTAACCCATAAAAATGTGGGGGTTTGCTGTGGTGTGATATTAGGACTCTGCGTTCTGCTTTCGTGAGTATGTTTTTGTGTTTAGCTAAAGTTCGGTATATTTTGCTTTCTATTGATGGGGTTGGATTTTTGTTTAGTTTTTTGTATACTTTGTTTACTGATATGGTAGTGTCTTGATTGAGTGTGTGATATGTGGTATTTGAGATCATTTGTGTTAGTTTGTTCCCATAATCAGTAGTGTTCATGATGACTGTTACGTTACCTTTATCAGCTGGAAGTATTTTGATCTGATTGTCTGATCGAAGAGATCTCAATGCATCTCTTTCGTATTTGTTCAAATTACTTCTAGGATGATAAGGTTGTGTTAGTGCGTTTTTGCAGTCAGATCTGTAATCACCTGCTACTTCAGGTGGTGAACGTTGGGCTGTTGCCTCGATGGCAGTGATCATTTCTACGGTTGGAACCATTTTGGGTGCAACTGCGAAGTTCAGTCCCTTTGCCAACACAAGTTTTTCGTGTATGTCTAAGTTTTTTGATGACAAATTGATTACAGTTTTTTCAGAATTTTTGTTGTTGTTTGATATGTGTTGTGGGTGTATTTGTTTCTCTTCCAATAATTTGTAAAATTTGTTTATATGTATTGTGTTTCTCTTTCGATTGTATGAGTTGTAGGAATTGTGAATACAGTGGTGTAAGTATTCATAGTCATTTCGAGTCAGATTTTGTTTCATGAACTGTTCCAGGTTATTGATAAAAATTTCGAAATTTACCTTGTTTTTCCTGTGGAACTGTATTCGTTCTCTTACCGCGAAATTCAAATATTTGAATACAAAGAATGAACTCATTTATTGAGACACCAACTTGACTATGTGGTTCAATAACAATGTAAAGGATAGATCACTGAATAATTTTGACGAATTTCAGGAAAATGGTAGCGAATGGACAATTAAGAAGATCGTTAACCTTCAAGTGAATACAAACAAATTCACACCGCAGAGAGGTTCATTGTCGACGGACCGATCGAGAATGATTATCAAGCCTGTTTTGGCGACTGCTTGGGGTATATGAATAATAGGGTAAGCCAGTGAATAAATCGAGTGTATTATCTGTTGAAAATTTAAATAGAGCGTGACTTTCCAAATTATTATCCATCATTGTTATTCGGGAAATATTCTCATAAAATAATATTCGTAACAGATGATTTTATTGCATTTTTTCTTTAATTTTCTCTCAAGCAATTATTTGCCTCTGGGAATTCCAACTCGTGCAATTTGCAGCCTTTCAATAATACTCAAATCGCACTCAGTAAAATTCCCAGGCAAAATGCGTTCTCGAAAAAAAAAGTTAGCGATAAAATCCCTAGCACATATAATATTACCCATGATTACATTATTTACACGAGCGATATTTGATGAAAATATTTTTCACGATTCGAAAAATTGAAACAAAATGAAAGTTCCCAAAATCATGTTCTAATAAAATTTTCAACACGTAAATTAGGTACTATAATTTGTCTCATTCGAAAATGGAAAGAATCACTCAGCGCTCAGAGTTTTGTGTTTTCTATATGCTTTCTTTTACAGATTCAGGAATGTTCATTATATTATATAATAACTGAATGGTCTCACATTTGATGAAGACATTGATATAATCGGAACTCATCACTTTTCTCAATACTATTGAAAAACGATTTCAAAGTCGTAACCTACCCGTAGATGAACTTTAGTTGCAACCTAACGCAAGCCGTTTGAAATGAAGGAGGATGTATATAGATTTCTTCAAATCAATACATAATCGGCCGCGAAATAGTCATATGGAATCACGTATGATACTATGAAATGATAAATGTTCTTATAACTTGTTCACCTCCCAACTCGATGATAGTATATTATGCAACGATTATGTAATTATAGCTATTAATACACGAGCACGAGCACCAATAAATAACAAAATAAAAACAAGAATTCAAGAACTATTTATGGTGTACAAGATAATTCTTCACCGCTCGACATTCTTATAGGTACTTTTGATGCGTTGTGATTGAATGTCGATTAAAATTAAATGTCAAACAAGTATGTAGAAACATACCACTTGATTATTCCCAAGTACGTGTTTCTATAGGCCAAAAATTCGTTTTATAATGAAAAGTACTTGTTTTTATTAGCCAAAATCTGTTCGAAATGAAAATCCGTGTTGAAATGAACAATATTACCAAATCGGTAGCAAATATTTAATTCGCGTAATGAAATACGGGAGAAGAAAAAAGGATTTTTTATTAGATTCCAATATCAAATCACTGTATGTAGTTGCCTGACATCCCATCTAGAATGAATAATATTCGCATGAATTGATTGTGTTGATAAATATCATTGGCAGGAGCTATTGTGCATTCATTAGTATAAAGACATTCATTACTATAAAACTGATTTGATTGTCTCTGAGAAAGTTTAGGACATTTGATTGGTTTATAAACAATTATGGAAATAGCTGGGGTATCTATACTAGTTATTTGCCCTTTTACACTTTTATAGATTTCATTGATATGTATTATTTTTTCATTTTCAGGTAAAAATACCAAAAACCATGTCGAGAACTTTATTTTCCTCATGAAACTATAATTGTAATTGGTACCCAAAATTTGTTAATTTCATATAATCATTGGATTAAATATTTTTCTTCGAGTTTTCCCCTTCAAACAAAATTGCTGAACTCAGTTTTTTTTAATCCATTCGTAAGGGTAGGAAAATGAAGGATGATTGTTGGTTCACCCACTGAATTTTCACTTCTTAACCGATTCTACCACGCATAACTCTGTACTGGGTTATCCAATTTGGATGATTATTTTTTATTGTATAGGGTATGCTTCGAAGTTGGTCCCATTCAATTTAAAAAAGTAACACCCGCCAATGTAGAAAAATAGGGGATGATTTATTGATTTTTCACCTGTTGAAACTTGGCACATACAAGGGAAATATAACCCTCTGTATAGTTAACTCCAATACTTACTGCTACTCCTTGGTAAGTACAAAAGAATGAGCACACAACATAACAAGAAACTTTTGAACCTGGTTTTGAAATTTAAATATATATATATACTCTTTTCTCTGAGGGCTATGTCCACTAAATTCTTTCCATTTTGTTTTTAACAGTTCCCTCGATCACTCTCTTTCATATATATATATATATATATATATATATATATATATATATATATATATATATATATATATATATATATAACGAAAGGAAGAGAGATTTGTTTCGATTCCAAAAAAGTCACCATCCGCCTACAGCTGTTCTCCAATCATCAGGACAGCTTGTGGACGTTTTTGAATGCTAATACCTACCGGTTAGGATAAAAATGTGAAATGCACAAAATTATAGAGTGACACCTATAATTTGTGGGGTGAAGCTCAGACCTAATGAAGTGGAATTCAATGACACGAAATTGGACAATCCATGACTCTAAAAGTCGTACTTCTACTGCGTTCAGAGTAACGCAAAACAAATAACGAAAGAAAGGGAGATTTGTTTCGATTCCAAAAAAGCCACCATCCGCCTACAGTTGTTTCATGGTTTTCCAATCATCAAGACGGCTTGAGTAAATCTCTTTCTAGTGATTCAAATCTGTTTTTTCATTCAGATGATTTTCTGCCTATGAAATGTGAACCATCCCTGGGCCAATCTGTCTGGACGTTTGTCCTATGTACTGTTTATACGGTGTTGACACGATATACAGTAAACTATATCCGAACAGCTGGTGATTGAGGACTTGTCTTTTAATTTCGAAAAAATTCTACTCAGAGGTAAAACATTTGTGTTAGCTATTTTAATGTTTTCTGAAAAAGACTTGAAGGTTCTGGACAGTCCAGGTGTGATATCTTCAATAGAAGGTAAAGAGGTATGAAAAGAACATGTAAGAGAGGGGTCTGCAATTTGAATATTGACTCGTGGAATTGA
Source organism: Gonioctena quinquepunctata (assembly GCA_018342105.1). NCBI lineage: Eukaryota > Metazoa > Arthropoda > Insecta > Coleoptera > Chrysomelidae > Gonioctena > Gonioctena quinquepunctata. The sequence continues at coordinate 407,237 of JAFIRS010001095.1, forward strand.
TAGTGCATTGATGAGAATTGGTTATGTCTTCCATGGATGAAGTATTATATGAAATATCCTCGAGGAAAGGAGCAGAATATGCATTCTGTAGTGATAGGTTGTAAATAATATTGAGATTCTTATTGGGAGAAGGAACTGTCTGATATCTGGATTACTCTTGTTTTCATATTTGGATCAGATTGGCCTTCATGCTCTGTTGATATTAATAATTGATATAACGGTCAGAGCTCATTGGTTTTCTCGATGAGTATAATGATATTAATAATGATAATAATAATACTTTATTTCCACTTACAAATTAACATTGTATGGGGAATTGTCAATACATAGGAATGAAAAAAAAATTGAATTAGAAGTAAGGAAAAATTTCAAGACAATTGAAATCTGTTAAAATGTTCTATCATGGTATAATAATATCAATAATATCAATACAGTTTAAAATCAGTTAAAATATTCTGTCAGTGTATAGCAACATTTTTCCAATATATGGTATTTCATTGCTTCTTTGAACACAGACAGCTGTTCTATATCCTTCAGGTATTCTGGTAGTTTGTTGAATATTCTTGGACCAATGTACTCTGGTGCATATGAAGTTACTCTCACTTTTGCTAACGGTAAATGAAAGTGCTGTTTGATTCTCGTATCATAGTGATGAAAATTATCATTCATTGTAAGGTATGATCTGTTTTTGAATACATACACACATAGTTCAAATATATAAATAGATGTTAATGTTAAAATTTTATATTCTTTGAATAGTTCTCTGCAAGTTTCCCCAGATGAAATATTTTACAATGCATCCTTATATTTTTTTGTGTGCAATAAATACATTTTGAGATTGGGTTGAACCACCCCAGAAACAGATACCATATCTCAATCTGGATTCCACTTGAGCAAAGTAGATTTTGATCAACTGACTTTTAGTTAAAACTGATCGTAGAATAATAGAAAGAAACTTCAGAGAGTTGAGTTTTGATGTTAACTGCTGACAGTGAGCTTTCCAGTATAAAAATACCTAGGAACCTGACACTTCCATTAGTATTTGTTATCGCCATGTATTTACAGTGTAAAAAAATTTCCCCTGTTTTGTTTTGAACATTGTGATACAAATGACCTCCGTCTTACCATTGTTGGAGAATAGGTCGTGTTTGTTGAAAAAAATGTATACCTGTTTTGTTGTGATGACACATTTATTTTCCAAGGTTCTGGTATCAGGTGCTGAGATTACCAATGAAAAATCATCTGCATATGCAGTATAATGACCTCCCGTAATTACAAAATCTATACTATTAACATATAGAGGATAAACAGAATGGGACCCAGTATTGAGCCTTGTGGGACTCCCATACTTATATACGAGGTTTCTGATTTAACATTGCAAATTTCATTTGCCATATTTTCTTGTATAGATACAAACTGTTTTAGATTATCGAGAAATGTCACCGACCAATCTTAGGAAGTACCTCTGATGCCATATTTTTCTAATTTTGATATAAGTGTGTGATGGTTGACACAGTCAAACGCTCTGCTTGAATCGCAAAGAATGACTTCTGGACATTCACCTGCTTCAACATATTCTATAGTTTTATTAAGTAATGAAAACATAGCTGTACTGGTGGATTTTTAGGCCGAAAACCATGTTGCATATGACTTAAAACAGAATGTTTATTTGAAAACGATTGGAGGCGATCCAAGAAGGCTTATTCAAATATTTCTCACATGGGACTATAACAGGACGATAGTTCTGCATTAAGGTTGCTTTATCTTTCTTGAAAATGGGAGTGACTTTACCAGTTTTCAGTGGTTGTGGGAAAACACCTGTGGAGAATGACATATTAATAAGGTGTGTCAATGGTACTATTATCAGGAAAATGACTTTTTTCAATATAAGATTTGGTTTTTCATCTGGGCCAGAAGACTTTTATTTTTCAATTTACTATTTAACAATAGGAATAATTCATATTCTGTGGAAGGATTCAAATACATTGTGTAGGGATTGTAATTATTCGTATCAACTCGAATATCATCATCAGATGGTATCTTTTTCACTAGATCATGAAAAAGTCATTTAGCTTATGAGCTATCGTTTTCGGATCTTCGATGATCTTATTATTGATTTTAATATTTATATCATTGTTTACTTTATTTTTATTTATTAATTAAGGTAATTTGATGATGTAGACCGAAGACAGTCGATGGATCTTCTCAACTGTTCACAGCCGCTACTTCGGGTAGCTGTCTCGCTGATATTGACTTCGAGAACGCTCGGCAATTTCCGGCGAAGGAACGCGCCGCCGCGCACCCCGCTGCCATCATTTTACGCTTTACGTAATTAATTTGCTTGTTTGTTTGGCGCCGACTCAGAACTAGTTACTTACATTAGTTTAGGAGCTTAGTTATTAGGACTAAAGAGGTTCATTTTATTTTTTGCTATTCAGTTCTGTTCAGTCCTGTTTTGAGAAGCAAAACGATTCATCTGTAGATATAAACATATTGAACAAGAAGAGAAAAATTTTCACTTCCTTCTTATCAAACTAAAGATTAGAAAGAAATCAATCTGCTGATGATCTAGAAACAATACTTCAACGAGAATGAAGACCATGAAGACAATACTGTTGATTCTCTACCAATTTGGTATCATTCCGTTCGGAATGAAAACTTTCCTAGGTTCTTATTATCTCAACTCAGCGAGCATAATACTACAAAGTCTTTTTGTGATAGATGTTTTCACTATTTTCACACGGAAGCCAAATCAGATTATGGGAGATGTAAATCAATCAACGAGTATGGAATTGATCATCCGCAGCCAGGCAAAAACATTCGAATTAAAAATGAAGATACTATTCCCTCTGTCAAATATGATATATTTCGTCATAAGTCATATATTTTGTTATAGATAGAGTGTGTTTTGAGTTCTGTGAACAATGGGGGTAAATATCAAGGACATATTCCCTACACTATAGGATACAACGTTAATTGCAACTATGATGATTCTCTATTATTCTATAGGTCATTCAGGACGAAGGTTGTGAACCAGGTTCGTTCAAGAGCTCTAAACATTTGCTGAAGATGTTGAAATGGTATTCTTATGCCCGTTTAACAAATCGATTCAGAATGTTGAAAGGGACCAATATTTCGATTATTCATGACATGTGCTATGAAGTTCGTCTGAATAATGAAATTTTGGTCGAACATGTTGAGAAACCTAGATCAAAATTAAAGAGTTGGTCGTGAACAATCAAGTGGAGGTGAGGATAGAAGGGAGAAGACAGGGATTGTGAGAATACTAAAAAAGGGAGAGGAATTCCATCAGTGTCCATTCATCTCCTGTGACATGTCGTCATGCACATGAAATATTCACTGAAGACATCGATAATGATAAAAAATCTACTGAAAAAACTGAGAAACAAGCACTCAAGAATAATGAAATAATCGAAAGGAGAACTCGTCAAGGTACCCCATCATCAAAAAATGATTCTTGATTTATTCTCTCTTTGTTTTTCTTATTTCTTTCAAAATTATATCCCAGGAATTCAAAATCATCCCATTTTTTTCTTGTTCATAACAACGTTTTGCATATTTTCATTTTCATATCAATGGGTAATAAACTGTCGGTTGTATCAATAAAGGATCATTGACAGCACATATCAAAGAGTTGAGTATGCATCAAAGAAACTTGGCTAAATGAAAATATTTTGGATAATTTTGTTTCTTTGTCCGGATTCAAAATATTCAGAACTGATCATAGACGTGGTGAAAGAGGAGGGGTTGCTATTCATATTAGGCAACACTTAAGAAAATACATTATCAACGATATGCAATCTATTTGTACGGAACAGTTATGGGTTCATGTAAAAATCAATAATGTTTAGTTTATAATCAATGTCGCATATCGTCCGCCAAATCGAATATTTATAGAATTTGCTGAAAAATTGGAAAACAATATAAGTAACGCTGAATCGAAATATGAAATGTCATATTAACCGGAGATTTCAATGTTGATTTCTTACGGTATACGTCAGTTTCTTTGAATTTGAGAGATATATTTGATTCTTCCGTAGTCATACGGGGTGTACCGACAAGGATAAAACGTTCTTCCTCTCCATTACTTGATTTCTGTTTAACTCTGAATCAATCGCCACAAAATATTCTGATGTCGTAGATAACACCAACATTTCTACAAATCACATTCTTTATCAATATAACTCTTACAGTAGTATATTTATAACTCTTACAGTGACCACCTGTTGTTTGCATAGTCCTGAGAAACCTGTAGAAAATCAATTTTGAATTTTTCAATCGTGATCTGTGGCATATATTCGATGTGGAAGTCATCGACAGTGAAGATGAAATTGTTAGTCTCTTTGACAAATACGCACCGGAACATACTATCGAAGGTAGCTACTTCTTGGCCTTCTGATAATATTATGATAATGATAAAATTCAGAGATCAAGCGTTACAAAATTCAACAGGAGCAAATCTCATTCTCACTACTATACAAATTTGAACGTGAAAAACCTCCTCAATGACAGGTTGCCGCCAGTTCAAGTTCAGTAACAAAAAGTCCAGCAAAATATTTTCAATGATTTGAAAAATCTTGATATTTATGACAAAAATATCTTTCGATTTACCGGACAATCTGGGAAATGTTGAAAATATGAACAAGTTTTCTGTAGAAACATCTCCAACACAGCTCAGACCGAACCCTGAATACTTGAACTGTAGCTAAAATAACAAGAAAGAGGGGATACATTGATATTATTTTATCATCGTTGGCGAGAATATGGTTCATAACTCTCTACTACGTATTAAGTCCAATGCTCACGATGTGGATAGGGTAGGGGTCACCATGCTACTATTGTGTTGCCCCATCATACTATAATATATTGTTCATATTTTTAACTATTCCATAGAAAAAAAATCCAAGCAGGTGGAAGACAGCTTTAGTGGTATCTATCCCTGAAATTAAAAACTCCACAGAACTGAAGAATTTAAGATATATCAATATGATACCTTCCCACCCGTTATAAGCGTCTTAGGTACTCACTTGAGTAATGGGATACCTACTTCTACAGGCCAAATTTAATGCTTGTAACTCTCTCGCATCAAAACATTCATTTTAAATTCGAACCACCAAGACGTCAATTAACCAAATTGACGTCTTCCAAAATTCAAACCAATCGTGAATAGGCGTGTGCCCACTTATTCCCGTTGAAAGAGTTAGAGCCTATTAAGCTACACTTGACAATTAATGTGGAAGAAGATCCAAATATGGTACCCGTACTATCAATAGTATATAAGAACAATCAACTACAATACCACTTGGACAACCATTCCATTCTTCCAATGACTATCAGGATTTCGAAAGGGTTATGGTATTACTAACAGTAGTTGATGATATCCTGATCCAAATCAATTCAACAGTAAAGCTTTCGACAGAGTCATTCACATTCTATTGTTAGCAATATCACATTACCTTGGCTTCAGTGAACATTCTTCGATTCTAATGTAAAGCTACCTGCAAGGAAGAACACAGATAATGAAATACAAAAATAAAATATCCATTCTATTAGAAGTTGTATCTGGGGTACCTCAAGGGTCAATATTGGGTCCTCCATTATCTTTCAGAGAATCGCTGGTACATTGCAAAAGTCATTTTTACGCAGATGATACTCAAATATATTATTTCTCGGAGGTGAAGAAATTAACATTAATAACACCATTATAAAGGACGATATTTCTTCCCTATGTGAAATATTCAAAAAATTATACCTTGGAATCAATCCTGATAAATAACAGGTGAAATTATTTGGCAGTCAACCTAATAAACAAAAATACTGTCAAGATGTGGATATCCAAATCAATGTGAAGCTCACCTTAACTGATGTTCAGAATATGGTTTACAGAACTAAGATTTATAAACATGTGGATCGAATAATGGAAAAATATTTAACAAATATGAAAATGATTTATATCAGCAAGGATATGTTAGTTTCTTAAAACTAAAATGTTACTGTGTGAAACATCAAGCAAAACAAATCTTGTTAATAGTTGTCTACACCGAATACAAAATAGCCGTGTTAGGATAGTTCAAAACCTAAAAGAATTCAACCCAGAGACTCGAATTAGGCTGGCACACAGTCAATAATTCTTCAAACTCCTGTAGACTTTCACCCGATTTCTGCAATCGTATTTTCAACTGTTCTCGATGTTGGTCACCGTACCTCATTTCCAGAGCCGCAATCAGGTTCGTACTTGCTGGTCTTCTGAGGTCTCTCAAAGCCACCATGAGTGCAGTAGCCTCTCCTCCATTGTCCCATCTATTCGCCGTTGCCGCAGCTTCAAATTGCCTATGATATAGGGACAATGGCGATTGTCCACCGAAATTCGGTGGTTTTACAGAATTGTGCGGCGATGTGGCAACCCTGGCACAGTGATGTTGAATCTTCAGTGGAGCAATTATCTTTTCAAGTTCTTCTCGCACCTCACACTTCTTTTTATGCTTTTTCTCGTGCCACCAAAACTCATTTCTTTGCTTCTTCCTGTATCGCACTAGCTCGTTTCGTTATATTACCGTCGATACCGGCTCACAGACTGTGTTGATTTTGGCCCCGATTTTATCAACACCTTCCTCTAGGTCAACGATTTGTCCCTCGTTCCTTCCAGATTTTTTTTGCAATCGATCATTTTCCTCCTGTTTTTTTCACTGTTTTTCCCCTTTTTGTAGGCAATTCTCCTCCTTTTGTTTTTTCTCTGTCGTCGTTTCTCTTCCTCTTATTTTCATCTCTGTCATCGTTAGTGTGGCGCCTCCTAGCACGTCGCTAGTAACGTTCGATCTAGAGATCGAGAGTTCTTTTTTTTTTTTTTTATGTTCTGGTTCCCACGAAAAGGGATATCCTGTAATGTTCAGAGAACATCGTGGGAACCAAGGAAAAGAAGGTAGGAGTTGGTGTTCTTCTTAAATTTCTGGAGGTTGTATGCCTCGGGGAACACCTCCCTAGGCAATGAGTTCCAAAGCCTCGCTGTTCGTTGGATGAACGAGTCTTTGGAAAGTGATGTTCTGCAGGTCTCCAAAGTGACCACGGAGGGGTGTGATGACTGAACTTGACGGGTTAGTCTCGAAGAGACTGCCAAAGCAGGACGATTGTTGATATTTCAGAAGAGCATCGCCCATGAAAATATCTATAAAATAGAGACAAATCGCCAACTTTTCTACGGTGTTCCAGAGAAGTGAGCTTGTAAGCGAGGCGTCACCGACGAGACGAATTGCCCTTTTTTGGACAGAATCCAATAGCCTCAGGATATGTTTAGGTGCCGCGCTCCAAATATGGGAACAGTATTCCAGGACAGGTCGGATCTGTGCCTTATAGATCATAAGCAGCTGAGTGGGGGTGAAATAGCTCTTGGCACGAAACAAAAAACCAAGTTTTTGATATGCACTTTTGGCAATGGACCTCACGTGATTTTCCCAGGAAAGGTTATTGCTGATAGTAATACCAAGCATCGATATGGATGACTTCAGTGGTATGGTTACTCCTAACAAAGTTATGTTAGGCACAGTGAGATCGGCTTTTCTAGAGAAAAGACATGCTTGTGTTTTGTTTGCATTGAGTTCTACCAAGTTATTAGATCCCCACTCGAGAATTGTTGCTAAGTCCATATTTATATTATTAACATTTCTTCCTCGTTCATTTTTGGTTTCACGGGCTGATATAGGGGCCCTGGAAGAGAAAGCGGTATGGAGGGTACTATCATCGGCAAAGCTGTGTACTGGACATGAAGTTGCTTTCAACAACAGGTCGTTGATGTGAAGTAGAAATAGTGTTGGTGCGAGAATAGATCCTTGCGGAACACCAGCATTTATGAGTAGACTGTCAGATGAGACTCCATCGACCACTACATGGAGAGACCTGTTTGGGAGAAAACTAGCAAGCAGAAAACACAGCTGAGGGGGCAAGCCATAAGACGGAAGCTTGGCGAGGAGTCCCTGGTGCCAAATTCGATCGAACGCCTTGGAGATATCTAATGCCACAGCTAAAGTTTCTCCATACTTTTCAATAGATAGCTGCCATATATGTGAGACGTAAGCGAGCAGGTCACCAGTTGATCTCTGATGGCGGAAGCCATATTGCCTATCGTTGACAATTCCTGAGTCTTCCAGATATTTCATGAGCTCGATGTTGATGGCTTTTTCCATGACCTTTGAAATAATAGATAGCAGTACGATAGGTCTGTAGTTGCTGGGCGAAAGTGGTAGTCTAACCTAACCTATGAGTCGTGTACGTAACCTAACCTACGTCTACTTGGGCGGGGTCTACGTTAGATTCAAATCAGCGACAAAAATTATAGGAGGTGCATTAGGGAAGGTGTCATTGATTAGAAAAAACATGGCAGCAACCTGTCATTGATTGGAAAAGCTGGCACCCTGGCATTGAGTGGAAAGCCTGCAACCTGGCATTGGAAAACCTGCAACCTGTTATTGGAGCTTCGTGAGTAGAAAAAAACATGGCTGTCAAAGTAATCGAGGAAGATCCCTCAGAGTGATAAGAGTGTTCAGGCAGAAGCATCGCGGGCATTGAAGATATGCCAATCAAAGTAGGAAAAAAATGGCTGATATTTTAACAGACAAAAAATAGATTTTTAAGATTTGAAGATATACAGAATGTACAAAATACGACAACATACATGTTCGCTAAAACAGATATCGAATATACAGGCGGTCCCAGAAAAATGGTACGCCTCACTTGTCATCTAGTTGAAAAAAAATACCCCAAATCAGATCCTTGTGGAACACCTCATATCAGCATATAGAAAATCAACGCGTGCGTAGTGCCACATTGCCCTGAATGCATTTTACGGGTGGCGATAAAAAACAGAGTGTCCCAATCGCAGAAAACAGATATCGATCCGATCAGATTCAAAAAAACATTGCAACCATTTTAAGAAAAAACACAGCATCTGGAGTCGAAGATATATAGGGTGTCCCAAATTCAAAAAACAAACAAACATCGTACAATAAACAGAGTGCCCCAAACGGATGTTATTGCAGTGTCGTTAAAATAGGCATCTCAATTGTAGGTTGCTCTCGCCATCTTGGAGGAGAAATGCGCTATCAGGAAAAATACCAACGTTAAAATTTTCGCACTTTTAAAACACGATTAAAAAATAGTTTGAGCCACAGCATGGCGGGTGGGGAGGGATCAAATTGAAGGATAGAACTCATAGATTGTAAATTCATGAATTTCCACCATCTTTCTTTATCATAGAACGATAAATCATGGTTGAAATCACATGAAATAACAAAACCATATATCAGTTCGTAATAACGTCATGGAATTATACCCAAATTCACCAATATCTCATATACCGGAAGTGGTCACTGTATGACATCCGATAAAAAAAAATCGGTGTCAATGGATTCGTCTCGACGTGAAGTAACATAATTGGGCATTTTCACATGATAAAAAGGCACTTGGAGCTAACTTCGTTATTATTAGAGATATCTCAACGTATTGATCCTTAGGGAAGAGGGAATTTAACGTTCTTCACGAATGGAAGCACTTCTGGGAATTGAAACTTTGATCAGGTCTACGAGCTATGGGGGTATCCAAACATTGAACCATAAAACTTGTCAGACTGATACATGAACATTACACCGGGATGAAAGATTCAGAGTCCAGTGAAGTGTGCGGTATATTGCAGCAGGCAATTTCTATTGAGTTGAACTCCATAGTAGCATTATTATTTATATCATCCACCGATCAGCAACATTTTAATACCTTTCGTATAAAACCCTCAGAAGGTATCAAATCAGTCTCTCTCCTGAGCAGCAAGTTCTTTTCCTGAGCAGCAAGTTCTTTTCCTGAGCAGCAAGTTCTAATTTCGGAAAAGTTGTACAATGTACGAACGAAAACTCCAAGCAGTATTCCCAACATCACAAATGTTACAAAGTTTCATTATTTTGAAAACGGTGATGAGACCAAGAGAAGAAGAGTAAAGTCACCTAACATTGAACGTTCCGAAATTATGTTGAATGGAGTATTAAAGTACGAGTGAGGTTTTCGGCATTATAACAAATGGAGCGTTCAAGCGGGAAATGAAGTAGGCAAGTCTGGGTAAGGTCATCTATCATTTAGGAAAAAGTATTCAAATACGAGTAGAATCACTAGTATAGAACGTTTCGAGACATGAAGTATTGAAGTACGAGAAAAATTCAGAGCGTTCGAAGTGTTTAAGTATGTGCAGGGTTCTAAGCGATCCGTCAAATCAGTCACTAATATATAAAAAGTTGTAAAGTAAGAATTATACTCAATAAAGCTAAATAGTATTCCCGACATTACAAAAGGTACAGAGTTTCATCATTTTAAAAATGGTGATAAGACCAAGAGAAAAGGAGAAGAGTCACCTAACATTAAAAGTTCCAAAATTATGTTGAATGAAGTATTCAAGTACGAGTAAAGTTATGAACTTAAGTCATTTTAACAAATGAAGTGTTCAAGTGTGGAATGAAGTAGCCAAGTATGAGTAAGACACCGATTATTCAGGATGAGGTGTTCAAATCGAGTAGAATCACCTAACATCAAAACATCCCTCATAACAATCAAGTAGGAGCAATATTCAGAGTGTTCGAAGTGTTCAAGCAGGATACTAACCGTTCTGACAGATGAAGTATTCCGAGACATGGGGAGTTCAAGTATGAGCAAGTCATTCGACAAATGGAGTATACAAGTATTAGTGTTTCGAAAAACTACAGACGTAAGAAGTTGCATTCAAAACAATTCAAGACAATATATCTCAAAATGAGTCAACATCTGCGAATCGAGTGATTTTCTATGAGATAAAGTAAATCGATTAAACATCTTCGCACTTGGAACAGGATTGGAAAAATCGATTCCAGCTCCAGCACAGCGAGTGAGGTATCAAATTGAAGGAGAAACCGATAAATGGTGATTTCATCAATTTCCGCCCTCCAACTTCATCATAGAACGTTAAATCACGGTTTCAATGTATGAAATAACGTGAAAAAACAAAGTACACATGAATTCGTAATCACGCCATGGAATTATACCCAAATCCACCAGAATTTCATGAACCCGAAGTGACCACTGATCGAATCCGATAAGGAAAATTTTGGTGTCAATGGATTCGTCTCGACGTTGAGAAATATAATTGAACATTTTCGCATGCCGAAACGGCACTGGGAGCTAATTTAGATATTCTAAGAGATATTGCGGTGGTTCTTTGAAAAGATGAAATTGAATGTTTTCTCCCGAATCAACGACCGAATTCGATGTACTAACTTCAAAGCGCTGAGTATTAGCATGAGAGTACCCTAGAAGCAATGTTACTTCGGAAATCAAAACATTAATCATGTCTACTGGCTATGGAGTAACTGAAAATGACATAATGTGAATATGCTGGACCGAGAGATGAACATCACATGGAAATGAATGTCTATTGGATTATTCAATTTTACAGCTGCATCTTATTCAACTCATCTCTATCAATAACCCGCTCGACCAATCAGAACGCTTCAAATCAGTCCAATCATCGCGTTTAAAATATTCATTATTCCAAGTACAATATGGTCGTCCATCATGGTCGTCCATCATGGTATCATTGATGCAAGCCATCAATAATCGATTCTTCAGGTTGAATGAAAATCTAAGACATTCGTGAGCTTCATTTGAAGTGTTCTCTGAAATGAAAGCAAGATAAGGGAGGTACTTATAAATAAAAAAAAACACATTCACAGAAATCTACTAATCAGAAATATCCACAAACTGCAAAAACGGAAACAAGATAAAGCTATCTGACGACAAACTTCACACAGAAACCGAAAATATGAAAATTATAAACACAAACTGGTTTCATAGTCAAAGGAGCTGCAACTCACCTTCATCAGAAACCTCGGTTCAATCGAAACATATCGAATCAGACACGATTCATAGTATCTTTTTCTATCTGGATGTGAAAGAGCAAGGATTAGCATCAGTATTAAATCATAATAGTACATATCTGAGATACAGCTGATAATGAATAGGTCATACAAAAAATACAACCATTATCCAACATGAAGGAAGGACATTTCTACACCATCTTTTATATTATTAAAAAATAACGAGATAGAAACATGGTGCGCTGCTTTTTTACGAGAAAAGCAATCGAATAGTACCTACTATAAGAATAGGAAAAACAGCGTGTAAGAGAGTTAAGTTGCCTTGAAAAATGTGCGTGAGAGCGTTTCCACATCCAGCTGCTAACGGCAATCGAGATAAGAATTATGAAGAGAATCCCACTACGTCGGACAAAAATCTACAGAACGTTGCATGTAGAGTCTAAAATCTACTCTGTGACATGGTGACTGAGAAGTAGACAAGACGAAAAAAAATATGTTCCAACAACCAGAACTTCAGTTTTTCTGAATCTGAGGTCCTTCCAGCAAACAAAAAACATTGACATCACAGCGTATGGAGTAAAGATTCAATCATAACATGTTAAAGCTTGTCGAGAAGGGCTTGGTACTCATAGTAAGAGAAAAATCATCAAAAGTATATACAGAGACTCGTAGGAAGTCATTTTCAAAAAGGTATCATTTGTCATTGGGTGAAACAAAAAATGGCTACCAACGTTAATCGTAATAAAAAATAAAAAGAGAATATCATTAACACAGCTTTTCATGGGGTAGTGAGAACAGAACATCCCATCGGTTGACATTTACAAAGCGATGAAAAATATACAGAACATTGCAAAATGCAGATAATAGGCTTCACAAAAAAAAAGCATTTTTGATATATGTATATGAAGCTAATAGGCTTCACACAAAAAAGGCGTTTTTGATATATGTATATGTAATCATTCAAATGAAACCGGATAATTCTCGTTGATGAGTTTACCATCAAAGAGGAAACTACAAAAGTGATCATTATCATCACAATCAATCGTTCGAGAATGTTCAGTATGATGAAAAAATGAATAGGGGCTTAGTGTTCAAATAAAAAAACTATAAAAAAGTGAATTTTTCGAATTTAGAACTGACCTCAACATAACAAACTTGATGCGTAATTGTTCACATTTCGTGAACATCATTATCATGTTTAATTTTTTGCATCATCCATGCGTCTAAAACGTAACTTTTCACGTTTCAAAACGTCGTTTCACCTTAATTTTTGCATTTTATACGTCTAAACTCACTTTTCACTTTAAAAGCGTTTCACCTTAATTTCATTTTTCATGCGTCTAACGTCATTTTTAACGTTTAAAACGTCGTTTTCACGTTTATTTTTTATTTTTATAGTCTAACTCCATTTTTACGTTTCAAACCTTTATAACGCCATTTTTAAATTTATTCATGCGTCTTGAGCGTCATTTTTAACGTTTCAATAATGTCCAAGGTGTTATTTTTTAATTTTTAATAACGTAACGTCGTTTTCACATTTTTTCTTTGATTTTTCAAGCGTTTATAACGCCATTTTTCACGTTTCAAAGTCGTCATTCTCACGATTCATTTTTTTGCATTGTTTCATGCTTCTGAAGCGTCGTTTTGACCTCTCAAGAAATAAAATGGCGGCAATTCAACATGTTGCTCTTAATGCGGGCTGTAAAAAGTGCAAAACCTTAAGGAAAATCGGTCCGAAATATTTAAACTTCTGTTCCATGTTAGTTGTCTGAAACACCTGAAGAATATTATTCAAGTGGATGATATCTCAGTGGAGTGTGAAGCGGTAAATTCGGAGGTTATCTTGGAAGATAGACTCGGCGGTAACCTTGATTAATCGTTGGACAGTACAACAGATTTCACTTCGAATGATTTATGTGAAAAGGAAATCCATTACCTGAAAGTCATTATCAGGCAGAAAGATATGATATTCGATAACCAAAATATCGCACTCAGCGAGCGGATCGTATTGTTGAAACAATCAAATAATATAATTTTGGATAGACATCAATCGACAAAGCTGACGACATCTCTTGGCTGGAATCGGAGATCATCTGATGAATCGAAACCATTCAAAACGCCCAATACGGAAAGTCCGGCTTTCACCGCTAAGGGGGTGTACCTTCACTCGAAATTGATGTTTCGTCATTGTCGACACCAAATCAGTCTTCTGCTCATTCGAATATTCCCAACAGAGATGTTTCAGTTGCTCTGCATCAAGTTACTATGCAGACAAAGTGCAAAGAAATCATTAATCTTTGCAGCAGCAAGAACAGTTTGGGCAAAGCAGATGAGTTCACTCTCGTTTCTCAAAAGAAAAGACCTCCGAATAGACCGGCAATTGTTAGACAAATGTACCTCCTCAGTGGATCCAAAATCAAGTATGCCCCCAATATGGCTTTCCTCCATGCATATTAAATGAATCCAGAAACAACCTCCGGAGATCTCACTTCTGTACTGAGTCCGCTGTTTCCAGGAGTTGAATGTGATCGACTCAAGACGAGGTTCCCCAATCTTTATTCATCTTTTGAAATTATCATCCTTGAAAGCAACGTGGAGGAAGCCATGGATTTCTCTATATGGTCAGAAGGAACTTGGGTGAATAAGATTTTTGTAGTCGAACTCATATTCAAGGAGGAGTGGCATATTCTGTGAAGAATTCGTTGAAATCAAAAACCCCATATAATCCTCAAGTATTCTGATTGCTACTCTGTATAGATCGTGTAAAGGTAACTTTTATCAATTTTTTCAGCCATATTCTAGAAAATGTGTTGAATACTAACAAGAAACTGATACTGGCTCGTGACTTCAAAGTCAACTTCCTAACCACCTCAGCTAAGCTCACAGATTTGAGAAATTTATCAACTTCTTTCGACTAACATTTAACAATTTCCGATTTTACGAGAATAAGTTCCGTCAGTGCCACGTGCATCGACACGAGTGTTCTGGATCCCTGATACAATTGGATACTGTTTCAGAATTTTTCATATGAATTTGAAATAAAATTGACATTCAATCTATTAGAAAGTTATCCCATTTATCTCAAGCTTCACCTTAATGTTTTTTCTATTCATGGTCAATTTCCTCTTGTGAAAAATAATGAAATATTTTATTAATTCTCAAAGATATGAAAAGATATTTTAACAAATGGATGAAAATGGAAAACTGAAAAACTAAAGGTGTGATTGGGTGTCCTCTTGCTCATAGAAGAGGACGAATGCTTCTCCACTTATAAGGGATTTTGGGGATATCGGTGATACTCTGGAGTCATTATACTTGTACCATGTGCCTGCATAAGGGTGCCTACAGTAAGCCGTGTAGTGTCCGCTATATATTGTTCCACTATGGTTGGACACAGCATATAAGTTGTAAGGACACGGTGTTACGTTATCTGCTGCATAATTTCTCATATCTAAACCTTCGAGAAGAAAGTCAATGGTGGTATTTAGTTTTCCCATAAATCTCCCCATCGGCGAGAATCGTTTCAAGTGAATTACTAATATTTTGGGGAACTTATGTATAGATAATGACTTTGTGCATTTTATCATTTCCTTACAATTACAACAAGTTGGTTTTTCTTCGCCGTCCAAAATTTCTTCCCTGGTAAACGAGTCTAAACATTGTGAAAGACTGAGCTGGCCAGTATTCTGTGGAATATGAAGTGAAAGATCCCAGAAGGGGTCAAAAGAGACAGAACAATAGCCGCATGAAATACAATTCAACGATGATTTTAGTTGACCAACAAAATTATCAACAATTTTCGAGTTATCCATTCTAAGATATCTTGACCAAGACTCCTGTGCCTTTTCATGGTCACTCAATATTTCATCGATTTCTTTCAAGGTAGGTTTGGGCTCTTCTGTCACTCTGTTTACATCTTCATGAAGACCTTCCAGTAAATATCTGAGAAATTCTTGAGCGTCCTGTTGAGCGTACCCCATGAAACGAGGTGCAAATTTTTGTATCTGGCTTTTAAAGGTAACAGTATTTACCACCTTATCAGACGAATCTTCCAACCAAAGATCTTTTATCACTAACGCAATTGTTTTATCAAAGCACCCTTCATATTTGATATGCTTGTGTTGATATCCCTCATATACTCGTTTTTTCGCAGATACTCGAGCAACCATTTGGTGTTCGATAAACATTGTATGATGCTGTTCATGAAACAGGTATTTCCAATGTTTTTCAGACCATTCAAACCAGGAATTTTGGCATTTCCGTGTACTAGGGAAATGATGGTGTTATAACTAACAGAGTTGTGCTCTCTGATACGATGATTTTTACTGGCACTGGATCTGTGTGGAAGGGAGATGACGCTGTTCGATGAAGAATTACATGGAGATATGGAAGGTCGTGTTGATTTTGACAAGTCATCATCAAGAACTGAACCAAGGGATTTATATGAACTCTCCATAGGAAAAATCGTCCTTTGAGGATTTAAAAATAATTCACTCAGTTGACGTGATGAAGGAATAGTTCCCAAAACAGAAGCGGCATTACCCCTCTGGATCGCAATTCTGATTCTTTGGATCAAAAATGAAGTTGCTCTTCTATCATTGGTCACTTCTGTTATTCGTCTTCCTATGTCTCCAATGAATTCAAAAGCATTGGGACCGAATACTCCAAAAGTCTCAACGGCAACAAGATAAAAAATAAAAAGTTGTAAATTTTGGTATTTTTTACTTTTAATTTTCTCCCCATTCACTGCGGCTGCTCCGGGACAATTGGAGGAAGCAACTACGTGTGGAGTGGCAACCGTGTCAACGCAGGTAAAATCCCAAACAGCTGGTTTTCCGAACTTCCATGGAATAAGTGTCATGCCGTCGGGGCGGTTACCATCGTCTCTGCTGACACCTGTAGGCTCTAAGATCGAAGGGATATTGGCTGTTGTTAATGCACGTTTCAGTAAATCATTGACTGCGTGATGACGGGAATGACGACCTGCGCTGAATTTACAGCTCAAACCATGCGTTCCTTTCTCATCTACAAGAGCACCACATTTGCACGTGTGAGGGACACAAATAGAAGAACCTAGTCGTAGTCCTATGGATATTCTGAAAGATTCATTATCCAAAAGAGACCCAAGTGAAGCGGCAGGTAAAGCATTAAGCCAAGCTCCTGAATGGTGGGAAGTAACTGCTTTGATTCGAGCCTTTTCTTTCGCGGACATAGCTGAAACAAGCAAATCCTTAGCAACCATTTCAATGAGTGGGCGATCCCAAGCTTTTTGGAACTTTTTCATTGGTTCAGGTAATTTAGAATTGGTTTTTGAAATCCACTTCTGCTCTCCTTCCATAAAGAGATGGTTGGGTACATTTGAGAATGAATCGGGTAAGATCATATAAACTAATTGAGAAACACTACTGAATGATGACAAATAAGTTTTTAAGAGAGGAAGCCAAGCGTATTCCTAAGCCTCCTTTGTCAACAGGTAATGTTGCTTGACGCCAAGTATAGTCTTGCATATGATTATTCGTTATTCCTTCCTGTTAGCCCGTGATTGTCTTACAATATTTGGGACTAGCTTTTTATTAAAGTTTCTCGAAGGACCTGAGTTCGCTTTCAAATTAACTGAATAAGCTTATTTTGATTCCAAAGAATTGACAATGTGTTTGACTTTTTATTATATCATATTATATCAACATTCTCTCTAACAACAACATTCAATTTTTATCTCAAGGTGACTAAACTATATACATGGTGTTGAATACCTAACATACCGCCGCCCTTGAAATAACGAAGTTATTCCAAAAAAAATATATAAGGAATAATATGTCCTTCTTATTATGAATGTTCGTCCATAGGTAAGAGAGCAATTTTATTCAAAGCACGCTTCACTGTTCCATTACGAGTACGAATACTAACAACTGGTACTATCTTATCTTGTCCTGGATGCACATCGATAATTCTGCCGGTGGGCCAAAATTGGGGTGGATTGTTTTCTTCCTTCGACAGCACTAGAGAACCAATCAAATCAGGGGATGGAATATTGAATCTCCACTTGTATCTCTGCTGTAAGGTATTCAGGTAATTTTTTGACCATTGCTGCCAATAATGTTGAGTCATTTGTTGGATATGCTTGTAACGAGAAAGGGAGGATGATTTTTCATCCAAAACATTTTCCTGCGGTATTGAATTCATTGGTGCGCCAATTAAAAAATGTCCAGGAGTTAAAGGCTCAAAATCGTTTGGATCGCATGAGAGGTGATATAGGGGACGGGAATTCATAATTGCCTCAATTTGGGTAAGCAAAGTATAAAATTCTTCGAAAGTTAAATTTGATCCAGATGTAACACGTTTTATATGGTATTTACAACTCTTAACGGATGCTTCCCACAAACCACCGAGATGGGGTGATCTTGCGGCTATAAATGTCCATGAAATTTTATTTTCTAGCAAATAATTATGAATTTTATCAGTTTTGTGGAAATTATAAATCCTTTTGGAGTCATTATCAACGCCGACGAAATTTGTAGCGTTATCTGACATAATTTGACTACAGAGACCACGTCGGGATACGAATCTCTTTAAGCAATTTAAAAAACCATCTGTAGTGAGTTCACTTACTAATTCTAGATGGACCGCCTTAGAGGCAAAACAAACAAATATACAAATATAGCATTTTATTAGTTTCCTATTTCTAAGTTTACCATCTCTCAAAAGGAATGGTCCAGCATAATCAACACCACAATTCAAAAAAGGACGGCTGGGAGTTACTCGAGCTTCAGGTGAGTCTCCCATTTTATGAAAAATAAATGACGGTCTTTCCTTGAAACAAATGACGCATTTTCGCAAAATATTTCTTACTGCCTGCCTACCTTTAAGAGGCCAATATTTATATCTTAAACTTGCCAGTGTTGATTGTATGCCAGCATGCAACAACTTTTCATGCTCATGTATAATAAGTAATTTCGTTAGTTCGTGATTGGAAGGAAGCACCATAGGAAATTTTTGTGTATAGTCCAAATTTGAATTTTTCAGACGACCCCCCACTCTAATGACTTCTTCCTCCAAAAATGGATTTAATGAAATCAATTTGCTAGTTTTTGGGATTTCTTTCCCTTGTTTTAAAGAATTATATTCCGTAGAAAATGTTGTGCCAATTTAACTAATTTGATGGCACTATTTTCCAATTCTCCAATTGTTAGGTTTCCTGATAGTCTTGAGCTATTCCCTTTAGAAATGTTATTTATAAATCTTAAACAATATGCAAAAACATGGAGCAGTTTTGAATAAGATGAGTACCTTTTGAATATTTCCTGATCCATTATGCTATTGGAAACACAAGAAATGACTTTCAATTCAGGAATAGGAAATGTTTTTGAAGTATTTGAAGTCGAAGTTGGTATATTTAATGATGATTTTTGTAACCATAAAGGTCCCTGCCACCATTTTACCAAATCAACTATTTGTCTAGCATCAATTCCTCTTGATATGATGTCTGCTCTATTTTCTTCCGAATTAATATGATGAAATTGTTTAATGTCTGTAAGTTGTTGAATTTCAGAAACTCTATTCCTCACGAAGGGTTTTAAGTTATTTGGTTGATTAGAAAGCCAAGCAATGACTATAGTTGAGTCTGTGTAATAAAATAAGCCATTTATTTGTACTTTGAGTGACTTTATAACCTTACTGACTAACTGAACCATGAGAAGAGCAGCACAAAGTTCAAGCTTAGGAATGGTAATAGACTTCAGCGGAGATACACGCGATTTTGACGTTAATAAATTCACCAAAACGTTTCCTGAAGACGTTTGAGTTTTTACATAAATACAACTTCCGTAAGCCTTTTCGGAGGCATCACTGAACGCATGGATTTCTAATTTATTATAATTTTCAAAAAATACATGCCTTGGAATTTTGATCAATTCAAGGTATTTGAGTTGAGAATAAAAATGATTCCAATAAGTAAAATGCTCAGTGGGAATTGACTCATCCCAGTTCAAATGAAGTTTCCAAAGATTTTGCATGAGAAGTTTTGAATTAATTATTACTGGGCTTACGAGTCCCAAAGGGTCGAAAATTCGGGAAATTATAAACAGTATTTGTCGTTTTGAAATGTTAATATAATTTTTAGAGATGGGCTTGATTCTGTATTGAAATATGTCGTCTTGGGCATTCCATTCGATACCTAAAGTCTTGTGAACTTTATCATCATCAATAATGAAATTTTTTGGAACCAATTCATTTTGTTCATTTATTTTAGAGAATATTTCCATATGATTTGATCTCCATTTATGCGATTGGAAACAAGCTTGACCTAGCATGATTTCCAATTCCGTTACTAATATTCTTGCTGAATCTATAGTGTTTGTGCCAGTGATTAGATCATCAACATAAAAATTTTCCATGATGTTCCTATAAGCAGTGGGATATTGTTTTTCATTTTCAATAGCAAGTTGTTTTAAGCAACGAGTTGATAGGAACGAGGATGATGAAGTCCCATATGTGACAGTATTCAATGAAAAATGCTTCAAATCTTCATTTGACTTTGATCGCCATAAAATTAACTGGAATTTACGTTGGGTTGGATCTACTTCTATTTGTCGGAACATCTTCGCAATATCCCCTGTAATGACTATGGGGTGTTTACGAAAACGTAACATTATCGATACCATTTCATCCTGTATTGTTGGACCGACTTTGAGTACATCATTAAGGGAAATACCAGATGAAGTTTTTGCCGAGGCATCAAAAACAACTCGTAATTTTGTGGTTAAAGATGCATCATTCAGTACACAATGGTGTGGTAAATATGTATGTATCTCATTCTTCAATATTTGTGGATCGATCTGTGACATATGACCCAATAATAAATATTTATCCATAAATTCGGAGTATTGTTTGTATAAAGAGGGATTTTTTAATAGTTTTCTTTCAATTGCATAAAACCTTTTTTTGGAAATTTCTAAAGAATCGCCCAATTGCGTTAAATTTCTACGAAATGGTAATTGTACAGAAAATCTACCTGTTACCTTATCACACTGATGTGTCTCTACGAAATAATTTTCGCATTCAATTTCTTCTTCGGATAATTTATTCTCTGACGAACCTTGCTCTACTAACCAAAATTTTTCCAACTGATTTTGTAATTCCTGATTCGTGATTAGATTACACTGGGTAATATGACGTGAATTGTTCATAACAGGCCCAGATATGATCCACCCAAAAACGGTTTTTTGTAAAACAGGTTGATTGTTTCCTAATTTAATTTGACCAACACATAAAAAGTTATAAAATTCCTGAGCTCCAATTAATATGTCAATTTTACTAGGTTTCCGAAAGCTCGAATCTGCCAACTTTATATTGCGAGGAATATTTAACAAGGAACTTTCAATTGGTATCTGAGGAAGATGGTTTGTTATGTTATCTATCATCAAAAATGACAGAGTCGTCTTGAAATTATTATGAAGAGATATGATTTGTGCCTGAGTTTTCTCTTTAACAGTTATTTCTGAAGAGCTGATACCCACAACAGGAAAATTGATAGACTTCGAATTCAAATGAAGTTTCGTAAAAAGTTCTTTTGTAATGAAATTGGATTGTGAGCCATTATCTAATAAAGCTCGACACTGTATTGGCCTATTTCGGTAATCCAAAATGTTCAGAACAATTGTAGATAATAAAATAAAGGACTCTAATTCTTCATTATGATTTGGTGACAAAACTTGATTATTGCATTGTGATTTCATGTAGCTATCTGAAGTAATGGTTGATATGTTATTTGGTTGAATTACTGAATTAATTTGTGAAAACATGCTTTGTTGATTGGATGGTATACTTATTTGATTGTCATCTGAAGAAATTGAATTATTAGTTGATCGTGATTGAATGGGAATATGATTTTCTGTACTATGTGTACTGAATGTTGGATCTGGTAATTGATATAAATGATTTTGAGTATTGGATGCTTGATGTGATGATGAAACAGGATTCATGGTTTGTTGAGATTTTCTTGAAGTCTGAAAATGTAATAGAGTATTATGCCTTTTGTTACAAACTTTGCATTTTTTACCTTGACATTCTGCATTTGAATGCCCAGGCTTCAAGCAATTTGAGCATAATCCCATAATTTTTACTTGATTATAGCGATCTTGTGGTGACATTTCAAGAAATGATTTGCAAGAAATAAATAATGATCATTTTTGCAATGTGGACATATAACTAATTCATCAGTTGATGCGTGAACGTAATTCTTGTATTCAATAGGTTTTTTATTCAATGATGAGTTTGTATGTGGTTTGCTATCTATTGATTCTAACAATTGACATTTGTTAGATAAAAAAATTTATGAAGCTATTAAGGGTTGGCATATCTGATTCATTTGATTCAGTCTCCCATTCTTGTCTGGTTTTATGATCTAATTTGGAATTGAGTAAATAAATCAGAATTGCATCCCATTTATCCACTGGCAGATCAAGATTTTTCAACGAGCGAAAATGTTTTTGAAAATTATCATGAAACTCTCTCAAGGAAATATGCGAATTTCTTATCACTATGGGTAATTCGAAAATTTGTTTTAAATGAGACCTCCTTATCACCTTTTTATTTTCAAAACGAGATTTCAATAAATCGAGAGCTTCAAAATAAGTTTCTTCTGACACTACGAATGATCGAATGACATCAGCGGCCTCACCTTTGAGAGATGCTTGGAGATAATGATATTTTTCGATATTGTTCAAACTTTTATCATCATGAACTAATGTTCTGAATGTATCATAAAAACTAAACCAGGTTTCATATGTACCTGAAAATTCAGGTAATTTTATTTGAGGTAATTTTACCTTTCGCCTTTCCTCATTTGAAATGGGCTTCTTATTTACTGAACTATATTCTATTGCACGTGAAACTGACTCAAAATATTTATTTTCAAAAAGTTCCCGTTCTTCTAAATGTTCCAATGAGGAATCTAATAGTTCAACCTTTGTCTGAATTTCATCGAAAGAATTCCATACAATATCTAGTTTTGATAATCGTGAATCAATTTCAGGGAATTTTGACATATCGGTTTTCAAATCGTCAAGAAACGTCACAAATCTCGTCAGTTGAGCTTTGAGAATGCCTCTTTGTTTTATCAACGTCTTTAACTCTTCACTCATTGTAAGCTTCTATTTGTTATGAATTATGTTTGTATTGCTAGTTAACAATGGATATGAAGTTGAAATACCTATAAAATGTTCGCAATGAACTGAATTTCTTACCTGACTGAACGTTATGCTATAATGTTATAATTGAGACAATTATTTGAGGATGGGGGTAAAAGGATATGAAAAGACAGCCTAATTGCGAATTTCTCCTCATCTTGCTCTTTCTTGAATTTCCTCCTTGGGCTTGGACTGGACTCCTGCAACCTTCTGAGTGCGGGCCGAAGTCAGTGATCGTTTGCGAAGAACTGTTCTTAGTATCCGGCTCGAATGCTGACCATTTATGTTAGCCCGTGATTGTCTTACAATATTTGGGACTAGCTTTTTATTAAAGTTTCTCGAAGGACCTGAGTTCGCTTTCAAATTAACTGAATAAGCTTATTTTGATTCCAAAGAATTGACAATGTGTTTGACTTTTTATTATATTATATTATATCAACATTCTCTCCAACAACAACATTCAATTTTTATCTCAATGTGACTAAACTATATACATGGTGTTGAATACCTAACACTTCCAATGTTTTTCGCAAAATAGAATCGAATTCCAGGAGTTGCTCTTCACTGTGCCATGTCGGGCTGCATCTCATAATATATGTCAACTTTGGAATTGCCAAACAGTTTTTCAAAATGAAAAATGCAATGTGTGTTGGAATATTACTCATTCTAGAAGCAATGAGTGACAGAGCCTTCTATTTTTCTATGAGGCATACAGGAAGTGCTTCATCAGATAGCGGAGCGCCAAGCAGAATCCAGTTGGGTTTTTCCTGGAACGTGATTCCTGGTGCAAGGGAGGTGAACTTCAACAATTCGTCTGGTTCCAAAGTGTTCAAAGAAAACATTTCGCATTTATTAAAATTCAATTCTAAACCTACAGCCTTGGAAGTATAAATGACAGTGCGTAAGTTAACAAGCACTGAATCGATATTTCCTCCGATAGAGCCATCATCCAAATACCAACAATTAAAATCACAGCCAGGCAAAAACATTCGAATTAAAAATGAAGATACTATTCCCTCTGTCAAATATGATATATTCCGTCTAAGTCATATATTTTGTTATAGATAGAGTGTGTTTTGAGTTCTGTGAACAATGGGGGTAAATATCAAGCACATATTCCCTACACTGTAGGATACAACGTTAATTGCAACTATGATGATTCTCTATTATTCTATAGGTCATTCAGGGCGAAGGTTGTGAACCAGGTTCGTTCAAGAGCTCTAAACATTTGCTGAAGATGTTGAAATGGTATTCTTATGCCCGTTTCCGGAATTTTTCACCAACACAGGAGAACATTGCTTTCAAAAGGGCCACTGTTTTTCACATGTGTGCCAGACGATAAGAAAGGACGCAATCATAATCATATCTCAGGGTGTTAAAGGGGCCCAAGTCATGAAAGTAGTAACATCAACTACAAGGATAGTCATACAATACCACTCCAATTCCATAATTGATCACAGGCAACGATTTTCACTCCATTATCAAATAGATTCCTACAGGACTTGAAGAACATATCGATTAACTTTCTATCAACGGAGAGAAGTACATCAGTTCCACAAAGAACATAAAAGATCTGATTAATTTTAGTTTCATAGATAGTTTCAGATTTATGGGTGCTAGTCTGGATATTTTGGCTTCTCATCTAGATGAGTTCAATATTCTCAAGCCCGAGTTCAAAGATTTGAGAGCGGAATAACTGAAGCTGCTCTTGAAGAAAGGATTATTTCCATATAATTCTGTACACAGTTTCTGAAAACTCAGTTCCAGATGAAAATATTACGCACACGCAATATGTACACGTCGAACGAGTATGATAAGGGTTTGATTGTAGGAATTTAGAAGAAAATTCTGATTCATATTTTGAAACAGATATCTTGCTTCTGGTAGATGATTTCGAACAATTTAGGATCAGTTCTTTGAAAATGTTTGAACTTGATTCGCTCCATCACTATACTCTATGTTGAATTATACAGGCATCAATTTGAAATTACTCACAGACATTGACATGATGCTTGTTCGAAACGATTGCAGGGTATTGGACAAATAAAACTAACATACGTGTTTGCTAACGTTTCGCGAATATATTGTCCGCTTTTTCAGAGCCATGTATAACATTGACATGATGCTGTTCCCTCAGGGAGGAATTCGAGAAGGGTTGAGTCAATGCTCCAATCGAAGAACAACTGCAAACAAGAAATATATGCCCAATGATATTTAAACCAAACAAGACATATATTCAATATACGTTGACAATCAATACGGATTTGGAATAGGCCAGTACCTTCTATATGAGAAGAAAAAGTCAATCTAGATGTAACAATCATTGACGACTCTGATGTGGGTTATATTCTTGTGGACTGAGAGTACCCACGAAATATTCACGATGCCTCCAGCGACTTGCCTTTCTTTCCGCAATATTTTTTCGAAAGCAAAAAAGCTGATGGTGAAAACAGTACACACTACACCCCAAAAATAGCTGTTGCAATGGTAAATATCTAGTTACATACACATGCACTCTGAATATGGGGAAAAATACTTTTCTTACGTGTTTTTGCCTCCTGAACACGAATCCGGAAAAAAGTGCGGCGGTCTCATACCGTTCCCGAGTTACAGCACTCAAAAAAAAACTAACCTCATTTTCAAGAACCGTTTTCTCGCACATAAAAACGACGATATTCTGTGCAATGTTGTGCCGAAACTAAGTGATTTGGGGTGTATTGTTTATGCTGGTAGAAAGAAGGAGGCATTTTGAGTGATTTTTGTATGAGAAAACGGTTCTTGAAAATGAGGTTAGTTTTTTTTTAGAGTGCTGTAACTCGGGAACGGTATGAGACCGCCGCATTTTTTTCCGGATTCGTGTTCAGGAGGCAAAAACACGTAAGAAAAGTGTTTTCCCCATATTCAGAGTGCATGTGTGATGTAACTAGATATTTACCGTTGTAATATAAAATGAAAATTCATGGTTTATGCATGAATCAATTCAGTTCAAGTAGTAAACGTGAAGATCAGTGTCTTCTGCGTACACAGGAGTAATAATTCATTATTAGTACAAGGCAAGTCCATTAAAACTGATAAAAAAATAAAAAAAAACCGTTGTAGAAAGGCTGGAATCTATTCCATCTACGATCAGGTAGATTTGCAGAGCAATGACCAAGGTAGTGTCCAATAGTAAGCTTCTTTCCAATCATTGGGGGCACTAGAGTACGCGAATGAGAAAATGAAACATGAAATAATGAAGATATTGATTCAGAAAATGGCAAGTTGATGGAAAAAATAATAATAAAATTGAGGGACCAATACAATTATAAAAATGAATTTCTTATTGGCAATCGGGTTACTTGAACGTGACTTCAACAATATTTTTGCATTAGAAAATACTAATAGACCGGCAATTGAAATCGAATTTCTCTCATATTTGATAACAAATCGATTCAGAATGTTGAAAGGGACCAATATTTCGATTATTCATGACATGTGCTATGAAGTTCGTCTGAATAATGAAATTTTGGTCGAACATGTTGAGAAACCTAGATCAAAATTAAAAAGTTGATCGTGAACAATCAAGTGGAGGTGAGGATAGAAGGGAGAAGACAGGGATTGTGAGAATACTAAAAAAGGGAGAGGAATTCCATCAGTGTCCATTCATCTCCTGTGACATGTCGTCATGCACATGGAATATTCACTGAAGACATCGATAATGACAAAAAATCTACTGAAAAGACTGAGAAACAAGCACCCAAGAATAATGAAATAATCGAAAGGAGAACTCGTCAAGGTACCCCATCATCAAAAAATGATTCTTGATTTATTCTCTCTTTGTTTTTCTTATTTCTTTCAAAATTATATCCCAGAATTCAAAATCATCCCATTTTTTCTTGTTCATAACAACGTTTTGCATATTTTCATTATCATATCAATGGGTAATAAACTGTCGGTTGTATCAATAAAGGATCATTGACAGCACATATCAAAGAGTTGAGTATGCATCAAAGAAACTTGGCTAAATGAAAATATTTTGGATAATTTTGTTTCTTTGTCCGGATTCAAAATATTCAGAACTGATCATAGACGTGGTGAAAGAGGAGGGGTTGCTATTCATATTAGGCAACACTTAAGAAAATACATTATCAACGATATGCAATCTATTTGTACGGAACAGTTATGGGTTCATGTAAAAATCAATAATGTTTAGTTTATAATCAATGTCGCATATCGCCCATAAATCAAATTTTTATAGAATTTGCTGAAAAATTGGAAAACAATATAAGTAACGCTGAATCGAAATATGAAATGTCATATTAACCGGAGATTTCAATGTTGATTTCTTACGGTATACGTCAGTTTCTTTGAATTTGAGAGATATATTTGATTCTTCCGTAGTCATACGGGGTGTACCGACAAGGAATAAAACGTTCTTCCTCTCCATTACTTGATTTCTGTTTAACTCTGAATCAATCGCCACAAAATATTCTGATGTCGTAGATAACACCAACATTTCTACAAATCACATTCTTTATCAATATAACTCTTACAGTAGTATATTTATAACTCTTACAGTGACCACCTGTTGTTTGCATAGTCCTGAGAAACCTGTAGAAAATCAATTTTGAATTTTTCAATCGTGACCTGTGGCATATATTCGATGTGGAAGTCATCGACAGTGAAGATGAAATTGTTAGTCTCTTTGACAAATACGCACCGGAACATACTATCGAAGGTAGCTACTTCTTGGCCTTCTGATAATATTATGATAATGATAAAATTCAGAGATCAAGCGTTACAAAATTCAACAGGAGCAAATCTCATTCTCACTACTATACAAATTTGAACGTGAAAAAACTCCTCAATGACAGGTTGCCGTCAGTTCAAGTTCAGTAACAAAAAGTCCAGCAAAATATTTTCAATGATTTGAAAAATCTTGATATTTATGACGAAAATATCTTTCGATTTACCGGACAATCTGAGAAATGTTGAAAATATGAACAAGTTTTCTGTAGAAATATCTCCAACACAGCTCAGACCGAACCCTGAATACTTGAACTGTAGCTCAAATAACAAGAAAGAGGGGATACATTGATATTATTTTATCATCGTTGGCGAGAATATGGTTCATAACTCTCTACTACGTATTAAGTCCAATGCTCACGATGTGGATAGGGTAGGGGTCACCATGCTACTATTGTGTTGCCCCATTATACTATAATATATTGTTCATATTTTTTACTATTCCATAGAAAAAAATCCAAGCAGGTGGAAGACAGCTTCAGTGGTATCTATCCCTGAAATTGAAAACTCCACGGAACTGAAGAATTTAAGATATATCAATATGATACCTTCCCACCCGTTATAAGCGTCCTAGGTACTCACTTGAGTAATGGGATACCTACTTCTACAGGCCAACTTTAATGCTTGTAACTCGCATCAAAACATTCATTTTAAATTCGAACCACCAAGACGTCAATTTACCAAATTGACGTCTTCCAAAATTCAAACCAATCGTGAATAGGCGTGTGCCCACTTATTCCCGTTGGAAGAGTTAGAGCCTATTAAGCTACACTTGACAATTAATGTGGAAGAAGATCCAAATATGGTACCCGTACTATCAATAGTATATAAGAACAATCAACTACAATACCACTTGGACAACCATTCCATTCTTCCAATGACTCTATCAGGATTTCGAAAGGGTTATGGTATTACTAACAGTAGTTGATGATATCCTGATATAAATCAATTCAACAGTAAAGCTTTCGACAGAGTCATTCACATTCTATTGTTAGCAATATCACATTACCTTGGCTTCAGTGAACATTCTTCGATTCTAATGTAAAGCTACCTGCAAGGAAGAACACAGATAATGAAATACAAAAATAAAATATCCATTCTATTAGAAGTTGTATCTGGGGTACCTCAAGGGTTAATATTGGGTCCTCCATTATCTTTCAGAGAATCGCTGGTACATTGCAAAAGTCATTTTTACGCAGATGATACTCAAATATATTATTTCTCGGAGGTGAAGAAATTAACATTAATAACACCATTATAAAGGACGATATTTCTTCCCTATGTGAAATATTCAAAAAATTATACCTTGGAATCAATCCTGATAAATAACAGGTGAAATTATTTGGCAGTCAACCTAATAAACAAAAATATTGTCAAGATGTGGATATCCAAATCAATGTGAAGCTCACCTTAACTGATGTTCAGAATATGGTTTACAGAACTAAGATTTATAAACATGTTGATCGAATAATGGAAAAATATATAACAAATATGAAAATGATTTATATCAGCAAGGATATGTGTGAAACATCAAGCAAAACAAATCTTGTTAATAGTTGTCTACACCGAATACAAAATAGCCGTGTTAGGATAGTTCAAAACCTAAAAGAATTCAACCCAGAGACTCGAATTAGGCTGGCACCCAGTCAATAATTCTTCAAACTCCTGTAGACTTTCACCCGATTTCTGCAATCGTATTTTCAACTGTTCTCGATGTTGGTCACCGTACCTCATTTCCAGAGCCGCAATCAGGTTCGTACTTGCTGGTCTTCTGAGGTCTCTCAAAGCCACCATGAGTGCAGTAGCCTCTCCTCCATTGTCCCATCTATTCGCCGTTGCCGCAGCTTCAAATTGCCTATGATATAGGGACAATGGCGATTGTCCACCGAAATTCGGTGGTTTTACAGAATGGTGCGGCGATGTGGCAACCCTGGCACAGTGATGTTGAATCTTCAGTGGAGCAATTATCTTTTCAAGTTCTTCTCGCACCTCACACTTCTTTTTATGCTTTTTCTCGTGCCACCAAAACTCATTTCTTTGCTTCTTCCTGTATCGCACTAGCTCGTTTTGTTATATTACCGTCGATACCGTCTCACAGACTGTGTTGATTTTGGCCCCGATTTTATCAACACCTTCCTCTAGGTCAACGATTTGTCCCTCGTTCCTTCCAGATTTTTTTGCAATCGATCATTTTCCTCCTGTTTTTTTCACTGTTTTTCCCCCTTTGTAGGCAATTCTCCTCCTTTTGTTTTTTCTCTGTCGTCGTTTCTCTTCCTCTTATTTTTATCTCTGTCATCGTTAGTGTGGCGCCTCCTAGCACGTCGCTAGTAACGTTCGATCTAGAGATCGAGAGTTCTGGGCGAAAGTGGTAGTCTAACCTAACCTATGAGTCGTGTACGTAAACCTAACCTACGTCTACTTGGGCGGGGTCTACGTTAGATTCAAATCAGCGACAAAAATTATAGGAGGTGCATTAGGGAAGGTGTCTCATGGTTGTCATTGATTAGAAAAAACATGGCAGCAACCTGTCATTGATTGAAAAAAAAATGGCGGCAACCTGTCATTGATTGGAAAAGCTGGCACCCTGGCATTGAGTGGAAAGCCTGCAACCTGGCATTGGAAAACCTGCAACCTGTTATTGGAGCTTCGTGAGTAGAAAAAAACATGGCTGTCAAAGTAATCGAGGAAGATCCCTAAAAGAGTGTTCAGGCAGAAGCATCGCGGGCATTGAAGATATGCCAATCAAAGTAGGAAAAAAATGGCTGATATTTTAACAGACAAAAAATAGATTTTTGAGATTTGAAGATATACAGAATGTACCAAATACGACAACATACATGTTCGCTAAAACAGATATCGAATATACAGGCGGTCCCAGAAAAATGGTACGCCTCACTTGTCATCTAGTTGAAAAAAAATACCCCAAATCAGATCCTTGTGGAACACCTCATATCAGCATATAGAAAATTAACGCGTGCGTAGTGCCACATTGCCCTGAATGCATTTTACGGGTGGCGATAAAAAACAGAGTGTCCCAATCGCAGAAAACAGATATCGATCCGATCAAATTTAAAAAAACATTGCAACCATTTTAAGAAAAAAACACAGCATCTGGAGTCGAAGATATATAGGGTGTCCCAAATTCAAAAAACAAACAAACATCGTACAATATACAGAGTGCCCCAAACGGATGTTATTGCAGTGTCTCTCGCCATCTTGGAGGAGAAATGCGCTATCAGGAAAAATACCAACGTTAAAATTTTCGCACTTTTAAAACACGATTAAAAAATAGTTTGAGCCACAGCATGGCGAGCGAGGAGGGATCAAATTGAAGGATAGAACTCATAGATTGTAAATTCATGAATTTCCACCATCTTTCTTTATCATAGAACGATAAATCATGGTTTAAACGCTTGAAATCACATGAAATAACAAAACCATATATCAGTTCGTAATAACGTCATGGAATTATACCCAAATTCACCAATATCTCATATACCGGAAGTGGTCACTGTATGACATCCGATAAACAAAATCGGTGTCAATGGATTCGTCTCGACGTGAAGTAACATAATTGGGCATTTTCACATGATAAAAAGGCACTTGGAGCTAACTTCGTTATTATTAGAGATATCTCAACGTATTGATCCTTAGGGAAGAGGGAATTTAACGTTTTTTACGAATGGTAGCACTTCTGGAAATTGAAACTTTGATCAGGTCTACGAGCTATGAGGGTATCCAAACATTGAACCATAAAACTTGTCAGACTGATACATGAACATTACACCGGGATGAAAGATTCAGAGTCCAGTGAAGTGTGCGGTATATTGCAGCAGGCAATTTCTATTGAGTTGAACTCCATAGTAGCATTATTATTTATATCATCCACCGATCAGCAACATTTTAATACCTTTCGTATAAAACCCTCAGAAGGTATCAAATCAGTCACGAATGACTCTTTTCCTGAGCAGCAAGTTCTAATTTCGGAAAAGTTGTACAATGTACGAACGAAAACTCCAAGCAGTATTCCCAACATCACAAATGTTACAAAGTTTCATTATTTTGAAAACGGTGATGAGACC